>CM023539.1:30231649-30350883 GCA_013350335.1 Chimonanthus salicifolius
CCTGTCAGGTAGCCTGTTCATCGCCTTCTTCAACCCATAGCCCTATTTTGCCGTTTTGGATTTCGAAAGTACACACACGCAGGTGAGGGAACCTATCACATTGTTTCAGCATACACATTTATGTATAAATATATATTTAATTATGTGGACATGGATTACACGGAATGGGATCTATTATATGTTATGGGCCACTCGGCAAGGGAATCGTTCTGATGATTATGTGGCAAGGGGACCACTCACTTGTACTCGTGTATGGTGAATATGAAAGCATGATGAATGTATGTGATGTGTTGGATAATCATGCGTTACTATTTGGTGTGATTGAATGATAACGTGTTGAGATGTTAATATGCAATCATGTGAATAACTAGAGGTATATACATATGATTATGACGTGGCGTGCTATGATTGATTACATGCATAGAGGTAATGGTGCATGCATATAGCTAGCATTATGAAATGTCAATAATATGCTTAGAGATATTGCGCATGCATGTAGCTAGTGTATGTGGAATACTAGTGGGGCATGGTTACTAGGTCACATCAGGATTTAAAGACTCCCCCTAACTTGTCGGGTAGTTAGGGTTGGGATGTTATGTGGGACAACGCAGTGGAAACATGGTTGAACTATGGGTTACCCAATGGTCGGACATAGATGGATGTACTCTCTAGTGTGGGGTTGACTGCTAGGTCTATCCTTGTGTATTAGGACACGCCAAGGAGGTTCGGTTTTGAGGGCGAGGAGCTTGGGAGTCTCAAGAGGGACAAAGAGTATGGGATAGACGGTTAGGCCTATCCTTGTGATCTTCGGACATGCCTATGGGAGAGGCGTGGTCCGGTTTGGGGGGCGAGGTGCCAGAGAGTCAAAAGAGGGACATGTTGAGAGGTTCTGATGGTAGCCTTAGAGAGGCCACTAGGTTGATTTTTGGTTCACCTAAGGTAGTCTTAGAGGGCCCTACAGTTACGATACCCGATTGTTTGGTGGATGAGGAGTCCCCAGTGGTTTGATGGGTTCATGGCTCACCCGTGTAAAGGCCAAAGGGTGGGATGGTGGTTTATGATCTCCGGATAGTCGAGTGGGTTGAGGATGTTTCGTCCACACATCGGTCAAGGGATGGTGCGGCTAAGGACAACTCCCGTTGGTACAGTTTAAGATCCCTGGATAGCCGAGTGGGTTAAGGATGTTTCAACCACACATCGGTCGACGGATGGTGTGGTTGAGGACAGCTCCCGCTGGTATGGTTTATGATTCCCGGGTAGCCGAGTGGGTTGAGGGTGTTTTTCTCACACATTGGTCGAGGGATGGTGCGGTTGAGGACAGCTCTCACTAGTATGGTTTATGATCCCCGAATAGCCAAATGGGTTGAGGGTGTTTTGCCCACACATTGGTCGAGGGCTGGTGTGATTCTGGACAACTCACATGGGCCTTATGGTTAGGTCATGATTCCCGACTTGTGGTACCGATCTGTGGGAACTTTGTGGGGGTGGTGACCCTAGAGATAGGGCAGTTGTGTGTGTGGACCTCTTAGAGGTGGTGACCCTAGCGGTAGGGCAGTTATGTGTGTGGACCTCTGTGGGGGATGGTGACCCTAGAGATAAGGCAGTTAGTTGTGTGTGTGGACCTCTGTAGAGGTGGTGACCTGTTGATGTTTTAAATTTGTAAATCTCGCAAGCGCACAAACCATTTATAGTATGGCGATTGACTGTGAGGTTTAACCTAAAGGAAACATTCAAAACATATGAAATTCAAAATACACATGCTTCAATTTTTATGTTTCTTAGAAAACCAAGATTTAAAATTAAATCTAGGATAGAAATAAATTTTAATCTAAAAAAGTATATTTCCAAGTTCCACAAATGTCCATTCAAAATAGATCTACAATTTTAAAGCATTGATTAAAAGTGATTAAAATAATATTTTAATAAAGAGTTTATAAACAATCTCAACACAAATTCTAATTCACAAAATCAACGCCTAATTAAATTAAATCTTAACCAGTTAACAAACTGTTAGGGAGGTTTTAAATACATGAAATAAATACACAGTAAAATAATTAGAGATTTAAAAATAAAACTAAAAATACAACATGCAAGTGAAATAAAATAAACATGATAAATAAATTTGCAAGAAAAGTAAATGACATAAATTAAAATTTCAGAAAAATAAATATGTGGAAAGTAAAAGGTGGTTGGTTAGAAAAGACCGTTCATCACCAAAGATTTTTAAATAACAAACGACCTAGAGTTGAAATTCAGGTAAAAATCTAAGATCTAGTTCATGTTTATCATCAATATTAAAAATCATAAACTTTAATTTATAAAATCAAACCTTAGTAACTTAGATTTAGCATTTATAATCTAAGTCCTAACTGTTTCATATTCAATTAAATAATTAAAGCGTACAATCTCAAAATCAACTAAATGACAATCAGAAATTGGATGTTTCAAGATTCTAAATGGATGTCCTTTGATTATTATTGGAAAAATTAAATACAGGATTGATTGAAATATCACTGTGGATCTCTGAGTTTTTCCTTTGTCTTCTCTCCAATCCTTTGGCCCTTTTTGGCTCTAGAGTCAAATTCGATTTTTACTTGTGGGATACTGAGCTATTTATAGGACTTGGGATTGGATGGATGGCTAGGATTAAATCTAGGTTTAAGTTGATGGGTGAAAGGTTGGGATTTAATCTAACTTAAACTGGGTAGCTTGGATTAAAAACTAGAAATCTACGGCTTCTCAAGAGGGTTAAAAAGTAGAAAACTAGGGCTTCTCTATAGGGTTACACGAATTTGGTGTGATGGGTTGGCTTGGAGTGTAGTGCAAGCAAGGAAAGAGAGAAAATTGGGATTGGAATTTGCTATGTGATTTTCGAATTTGGCTAATTGGTTTAGGGTTTTGGATTGTGCAATGATATGCACGGCTAGGATTAAATGGATGGATGAATGAATGGATGAGATGTAATATGGTGAGTTGGAGGGTTGACTAGGTGTAAAATTCGAATGTGGTGGCTTTGGATTGTGAAAATCGTGTGAGACATGGTGGATTGGGATGATGAGGTGTGTAGGGATCTTAGGACTGTATCTAGATGGTTTTAGGTTTAAGTGCATGGAGAGGTTTTAGGTGCTAAAATTGTGTGGACTGTGTGTTGGATGGATAGAGTGGTGACAAGGCGTGGGCGATGGAGGCTAGCATGAGCTTCAAGTTATTATAACTTAAGGTTTGGTGAATGGATGACTATGATTGATTGGTCTAGATCTAATGGCTATAATGGGTGATGGGTAATCTAAATGGATGAATGGTTAGGTAATGCATGGATGATCCTAATCCTAAGGTTAATCTATATGGTGGATGAATTGAATGTCTTAGATCTAATCATGATGCACGAATGGGATGGATTGATTAAGTGGATCTAGGGTTTGATAATATGAAATGCATGAGATGAATGAAATGAAAGAGATGAATGAAATGCATGAAATGAACGGTTTGGATTGGTTGATGGGGTCAATCGATGGTGTGAATGAGAGATTGGAAATTGGATGGTTAAGATTAGGTGGGTATGATGGGTCATGGACTTTTGGGTTTTGGACCTAAAATGGATTTGGACATTGGGTAGTGAACTTGGATTTGGATCTGGAGTATTGGACCTTGAATTGGACTTGGACTTCATGGACTAGAGTCTTGGGCTTGCTGAGCTTGGATTCACTTTGGTCTGGTCCACATTGGGAAATGCGCATGGAGTGCTTGGCTTGATCCAGTGTCTGGCATTTGGAGCAAAGCTTGGCCCAATTGCAGTGGATCTATAGCCCATGGATATTGATTTCAACTCTTGGCTTCTCTTATTGCAAACTTGATTTTAAAATTAAATAATTAATTAGACCACTCATAAATCTAAGTACTGAATTAATCTAGATTTTTATAAATGGATCCAGATTATCCAATTTACATTCAAAACCCTAAAATGGCATGAATTAATTATGAAATTCTAAAATTTCCATTTTAAACTCTCTTCCAGCAATTATCCATTGTGTTATGCTTGTTTCCTGTTTCCATCTTTTTATCTACAAAACTAGAAAAAACTATTAAACGTATCTTTTAAATACAAAATCAAGGCTAACTCAATCAGAATTAAAAGGTAAATATGTAACATTTTTAGACTCAACAAATACCGCAAAACTTAGATTTTGCTAGTCCTCGAGCAAAAACCTAAGTCTAAAATCTAAAAACTGCAAACTTAAAAATTCTAAACTAAACCTAATGTTTTATTTCTTTGCCAAACCTAAAACTATTTTATAAATAAAACCTAAAAACTACATTACTTTCACTCGCACTCTCTATTGCATTTAGCATATGCAACAAGCCTTTAAACCCCTAGGTTACCCCTAGTGGACGAGTTATAGTCTCATGAGGGCTTGTAGTGATGATACCCACTGTTAGGGCCTCGGTTTGACTAAGTTATATATTGTCAATTCCGTGACCGAGTGTGACCGTGTGTGTTGGACCATGCCTTGGAAGATTTAAGAAGATGTCAAAGTTTGAAGGCAGCATGAAGTTCCACTACACATTTAAGGTTCTACAGTCTACACATGATTGGCACACAGGTAAGTAGACCCTAGTGGACCTTGGGTCAAGGCAAATTACCCTAGAAATCAATGGCTTAATGATTGTGAAATCTGATAATAGGTTCCAACTTCGAGGCCTCAAGCTTTCTTTGGAGGCCTCGAGACTAAAATATGTGGAAACCAGTCTGGCTGAATCTGTGAAAATCATTGGTCCCTAGCCTGGAGGCCTCGATTTTTTTCTAGAGGCCTCGAGATCGTTTGGGAGAATCGTGACAACTTGTATCTGATGTGTGCACCTAAGCATAGCTGTCATTTGACTTTATGTCAATCAAATTCTAGGAGGGAAAATCTTTAAAGGTTCCTTGATTATGAAACATCTAAAAAGGATATGACTTCATCATGATTGGCAATCATGGCTATAATTGGAAACCCTTGAGAAGGCTCCTCAATTTAATAAGGGATAAAATTCTGAAGGTGATTTGCAATCATATGCAAATCTGGAAATTCTAGAAGTCCACTCAAGTGATTGAGAATATTACAAAACTGGAATATTTCAAAAGGATCCCTTTGATTTTAAAGGATCCTTGAAAATTATCTTGCCACCTCATGTTTTGATAAGTCAAATATCTTGTTTAACAATCAAGGACAGATGTCAATTTAGTGAGCTGGTCATTGACTCAATGTGATTAGAATAATGATTTCAAATCTGGCAAATTCAGTGAGCTGTATTACCATATACAGCCTGGAGGTCTTGAAGAAGACCTAGAGGCCTCGAGACTCAGTCGTTGCAAAACTGTCTTATAAATACACGACTGGCTAAATTCAAAAGACAGTCCTGAACATTGGAAAATACAAAACAGCTATCAAAGAGCTTTCAGCCCGTCATCCCTCCATCTTCATTATCCTTTAACAAGGATATAATCATGTATTTAATACTTCATTAATGATGAAGATGAGGATGTTTCTCTAGGACCCAAAATCAGTCATATCCCTGTTCTGTTACCATGTTCCGTTGTGCCAATACTAAAAAAAGATGGACCTGATCTAAAGGAAGAAGGCGCAGAGACATCTACAAGAAGAACACATTTTAAAGAATTTTTAAAGCCCAAGGCAAGTGTTCGTTGTTTACTTTGTTTATCATTGTACAATGAATTAGATCAGTATGATTGAACCACCTTAAAAAATAGGTGTCAAGGATTAGACCAGGGCGGTCAAACCTTTCAAAACTAGGTTGTAATGTTTGTGTGTGACTCCCGTACATAGTGGATTTGGGATAGCCCTAGAGAGGGTGAGTCCAACAATGGATGTAGGCTCTAGTGAATCGAACCACTATATATCGTTGTGCATGTGTGGTTTGCTTTAATGGTTTGATTCATTTGTTTATCACTTGCACACATGTTTATTCCGCTACACATATTGTTAAATGAATTCATTTTAAAAAAGAAAATAAAATCGCCCCCCCCCCCCCCCCCCCCCCCCCCCCCTTTTCTAGGTCTTGCATACTTCTAGTAACGGATTTTCACCCACAAAAATCCAATTTTGTGTAGTCCTAGTTCAGATTCAGCAAAAACAAGTCCATAAAAATCTAGACATCATACGATGCCAAAATTTATTTTATAAGACTTATATTCGGAGTGTAGTGTGTGCTTAGCCAATATTAAAACTAGTTTTATTTTCCAAATAGACACAACTTTCATAACCAGCTTTTGTAAAATGCGCTTTGACTTCAAACCTCACTAGATATCTCTCAGAAAGACTAACGCTCAGAGATTTGGGTAATTTTCTCTCAAAGGTATATGTGAGCGGAGTTTGTGTATTCAAATTAAAAGTATCTTACGTATGTATTAAAAAGACAGCACATGACAAAGAAAATAACTATTTGATCTCATTAATTGACACCACTTTTCTAAGAACGTTGAGTTATACATTATCATTTTTCTTCCTTTATTCTCCACATGAAATGCCATATTTTGACTTAAGATCAATAATACATCCTATAGGACGAAACGTGGCTTGGGATCGGGTCAAATTAAAGAAGAATGAAATACCATTCATTGGTGCAACATCACACCACACTTCATCCTTATACCTATTTCCCAATAGAAAAAGTGACAAGACATTAGGTATCTAATTATGATGGAGGTATTGAAGAAGCGACAGGGAAAATAGGAGTATTACCTAGATCCGAAGAATCCGACTGATGAATCGTCGTAGGCTCAACAGATTCCCAATTAATCCATTGAAAGCCTTCCAATCCCCCAGCTTTAGACCACAAACTGTCTCTCTCCAATTTTCAAGCTCTTCAGCAATAGAAACATGAATCCTTAGGCAAGTCATCTAATGCATAGGAAGACCTCCTAGAACTGACTTAATGAGTGTCAGTTTTCCAGCAGAGGATAAAAAATTGGATTTCCATCCCTATAGTCTCCCACTGAACTGATCCACCAAGGGTCTACAGTCTTCCTTGTTAAGGCAGCCTACTTTTAAGGTAAGGGAATACCCAGGTACTTGAAGGGGAAAATACCTTCATGGGCGAGCGGATTGGATTCGTCGTGGTCGGTTCTGAACAAAAAGTTAGAGGTCTTCAAAATATAAAATGGGATATTTCTTCCTCTATTTATTTTTCTCTTTAGTACTTTTCAAAATATTCATCTTTTTTTTTTTTTCACATCATTCTTTTGATGTCAGGATGTTCCCTTTTTTTTTTCTTTTTTTCCTGTATATATTTTTTTTCAGTGCCATTTTTTAGAGTACCATCCCAATATTTGTCATCTCTAACCTTTTCTGGCATCCTAGAATAGGTCATAAATATTTTCTATGAGGCTCAGACTCCATAACCGGAGTTGGGTATAGTAGATATGGCTAACAATAAACAAGCTGATTAAGGCTCAACTGGGAACTTTCATGATAAATTGACCAAAGATAGGTAGGCATGAAGGCTCAACCGATCCAAAAATGGCCTAAATCATATCCTCAGTTTTATACAATGATTTCCTTGTTTTAAATAAATTCCTAAAAATTTCAAATGTTCTAACTCAAATTTGATGGTGTTCTTAGTAATATGACCAAAATTGAAGAATGATCAGATCCACGACTTGAAACACTCAAGAAAGAAAAATTAATTGACTTAAATCTCTTAGAAAAATAGACTGGCACTAAAGTTCACTGGGTTAAGTCCCCACTATTATTCCTCTGTTGACTACTAGCCTTGTGAAATTTTTTTCTTTTCCAATTCAATTTAATATGGCTGTGTAAATTTTCTTCCGAATATAAATTCTATAATTTTTTTATTGAAACAGTGTGATATAAAAAATTATTTACCTATTAATGCTGAAAAATCACTTAGACTCAACAAAACTTGTTCTTTTTTTTTTTACCTCTCAAGGATTAGTCTCAGTCTTCACTTACTCCTCCCTTGATTGAAAAAGATGTTTTTTATTGTTTATTTTTTTTTATCAGACTAAAAACATTGACTCAAAATACTGACACAAAACTTTTCTTTGGTCAAGGGTAGTCTCAATTTGTGTTTGTAAACTTACTCCTCCTGAATTTTTAATAGGGATTTCGGTCCTTTCGAACTTATTCTCTCGCTAAATTTTTTTTTATTGGACTTTACTGATATAACCCCTAGAGACCCCAAACTTAAATTTGACATTGTCCTTGAAAGTTCCCTTTACGAGCTAGAACACAATTGACCCGAGGAAAGAGGGAGGGGGGGGGGGGGGGTGGTTGAATAGGTCAATCTAAAATTGTTGGTCCTTTTAAAATATTACTTGATTGATTAATGCAGTGGATACAACAATCAAGTGAGTGTGTATTAGCAAATGTGATTTGTGAGTGCCCCGGCTTTGCCGTGTCCCTGTTTGTCAATTCCATGACTCGGTATAAAGCACTTGCTAAGAAGCTTAAAGACCCAAGATGATCAAGAGTGAAGATCATGCTCCACTTTATGAGATAGAACACAATTGACCCGAGAGGGGGGGGGGGGAGTTGAATAGGTCAATCTAAAATCATTGGTCCTTTTAAAATATTGCTTGATTGATTAGTGCAGCGGATACAACAATCAAGTGAGTGTGTATTAGCAAATGTAATTTGTGAGAGCCCGGGCTTTGCCGTGTCCCTGTTTGCCAATTCCATGACTTGGTTTGAAGCACTTCCTAAGAAGCTTAAAGACCCAAGGTGATCAAGAGTGAAGATCATGCTCCAATGGATTGAAGCTCATCGTTACGGCAATCACAAAACATGTATTATGGGCATAGATGACTTTAGGTGGTACCCACAGCTTAGAGAGGACCATTCCTAGGCTTACTTGAACAAATAATAAAAGCATTAAAAGCCTAGAGAAGAAGCTTGACAGTGAATTGGAGCCCAACTTGTAAATATGTATATGGTTTCACTGTCAGCTCGAGCAGTCGTTCTCACCGATCCCGCGGTGGAGACAGGATCGACCCATCGTGGTCAAAGACTGGTCGATCGGATTGACATAGGTTCTGGATCATAGAACTGTCATTTTAGGAAAGCCTCTGATCGAGAGTCTCGTATGCACCGACCCCTTGGTGAAAGGCTGAAACAACTCCTCGTGGTCAACGACTCTTCGATAAAAAATTATGAGTTCTCGAACTTTGTATTCAAATGGGCTCTTGAAGAAACAAACATATCGGAGTTCAAGACCGATCGAGAGTACCAATACCGACCCATCGGTAAAGGACGACAGGTCGTTCTTGGTAAGATAGGTTTCTAGACTTGAAACTACTGTCAGCATGGTGTTGCCTCAGACCGAGCCCACCACATGGACCGACCTCTCGGTGCCATAACTGGTTACCCATCGGCGACACTGACATGTCAACCGAGAAAGAATATTACGGTTGGGAGTGCATTATTGCGCAATGGTCGGATTGTTGAACAGTAACATTTCTAGTCACAGACCCCCTGATGCACCCGACCTGTTGGTACATTAATGTTGATGTAACTTTTTGCCTTCTCTATATAAACCAATCTTTCTGCAACTAGTGGGTATCCTTTTGCAAAATCAATTGGACCCTCATCATTATCAGTGAGCTTAAGCAAGGGCCAACAGAAGGATCACTCTCTCACTCGTGCTTACATTTGGGGAATCTAATACAACCAATCATATAGATTGAGTTTGTGAGAGAGAGAGAGAGGAAAGAATAATAAACTAGGAAATCTTTGGTAAAACCAGTTTCCTTGTCGCCCTGAATTGTGATTGCTTTACGACGACTAGAAGGCGGAGCGTCGGCACATATTGGGTGGATCTTGAAGAAGCACACATCAAGAGATAGAGCTACAAAGGCAAGTGGTGGGTGGAATTCCCCAAAGAGGATTAAGGGGGATTTGCCCCGGAACCACTATAAAAAAAAAAACTCTAGAGCATCATCTCTGGCACAGTGGTGGGTGGAATTTCTAGCTAAATGGTTAGATGGAATTCCTATTCTATAGTGGTGGGTGAAATTCCCAGCCGATTGAGTGAGGTGGAATTCCTACTCTAATTGTGAGGATGTAAGTCCCCACTTAGTGGGTTTGGGGATAACTTAAGGTTCAGTTAGTCCTAACAGTGGATGTAGGTTGGCTAACCGAACCACTTTAAAATTGGTCTTATGGTGTTTGATCTTTGAGTGTTTGTATTTAGTATTTAAGTACTCTTCTCAATACACATCACTTTCCATGTTGATTATCTTATTTTACACATTGTACACAAGCATCGATAATCAAACAAAATGCAAAGGGTTATAATCTTAGTGTGATTGTTCAAAAAAATTAGAAACAATCTATCACACTAATCAAATCTCTTGATTAATGTTCCACTGCACTTAAAACAATCAAGAAGTTTGTAAACACCATGAAAAATGGGATGGACCTATTCACCCCCCCGCTAGGGTCAATTGTGTTGCTCTAGCATCGTGAGAAATGGACTTTCATAATTAAACAATCAACATAAGAAAATAGCTCTAACATCACAAACACAATGACACAAGATATATAGTGGTTCGGTCACCAACCTTGAGCTATCCCAAAATCACTAACTGGGGACTTACACCCTCACAATTAGAGTAGGAATTCCACCCACCACTGTGCCAGAGATGAAGCTCTAGAGTTTTTCATAGTGGTTCCGGAGCCAATCCTCCTTAATCCACATTTGGGATAAAGGTTTAACATAAAAATTAAAACAAAAAGGCACTTGCCTTTGAAGCTCTTTCTTGTTAACGTGTGCTTCTTGAAGATCCACCCAATGTGTGTCGAAGCTCCTCCTTGTAGTCATCGTAAAGCAATCACAATCTTAGGGTGACAAGGAAACTGGTTTTACCCAAGCTTTCCTAATTTATGTCTTTTCTTTTCTCTTCTCATTCTCAATTTCAAACTCAATCAATAGATTGGTTATTTATGATTCTCAGCACAAGAGTGTTGATCATTCCTTAGAGTGTATGACTCTTCTCAGTTCAAGGAAGATGATCAAACGATCACACAACACTCATTTATAGAGGAGTTTTCATACTATCCAGTACCGACAGATCGGTGGCACCGATGGGTCGGTGTTCATATTTATTACCGTTCAACCATCCGATCGTTGCACATTAAATGCACTCCCAACGACAATATTACTTTCCGGTCGATAGGTCGGTATGACCAATGGGTCGAAAGTTATGGCACCTCGAGTTCGGTCCATACGAGGGTCTCGATCTGGGGCAACACCATGCAGACAGAGTTTCTTGACTCGAAACTTGTCCTGCCCAGAATGACCTGTCGCCCTTTACCGACGGGTTGGTCCTGGTACTCTCGATCTGTTTTGAATTACCGAAATGTCTGTTTCTTCGAGAGTCCACTTGAGTTCTAAGTTCTAGAACTCATAAGTTATTATCGATGAGTCGTTGACCACGAGGGGTCGTTTTAACCTTTCATCGAGGGGTCGGTGCATACGACACTCTCGATCAGAGGCAAACCCAGAATGACAGTTCTACGTTCGAGAACCTTTGTCAATCTCGTCGACCATTCTTTCAACCACGATGGATCGATCCTGTCTTTACAGAGAGATCGGTGAGAACGACTGGTCAAGCTGACAGTGAACTTAATTCATATCTCTAAGTTCACTTCCAGTTCACTGTCCAGCTTCCTCTCTTAGGCTTCTTTACGGATTTACCATTTGTTCAACTAAGCCTTGACATAGTCCTTCTAAGGTGTGGGTACCACCTAAAGTCATCTATGGCCAAATACCTGTTGTGATTGCCATATACGAAGAGCTTCAATCAGGTGGAGCATGATCTTCACTCTTGATCACCTTGAGTCTTCAAGCTTCTTAGCAAGTGCTTCTTCCCGAGTCATGGAATTGATAAACGTAGGGACTCAGCAAGCCAGGGCAATAATAATCTCCGCCTTTGTCAATTTCATGACAAAATCTAGAAGTTAATTCAGTTATAAGCTCACCCTTATTACATCACATTTGAATACAAAATATTACATCAATTATATGTACATATTCAAATGGAAAAACAAGACTACGAACTTCACATATTCTTGTTCAGCTTGCTTCAAATCATGATTTCATGTTTCAACACATAAACAAACAACACTAAACAACTATTAGAGGGGTTAGTCCAAGACATAGATACATTATTTCAAACTCCCTCATACACCAATGATTTCTCCCCCAATCTTCTTTAGTTTGACCTCCGAAACTACCAGCATAGACATTCCCCCATGTCTATTGGCTTCTTCATATTCCTTCCTTCATGGTTCTATCTCTTTCTAGAGGCCCAATCACTTAAGCTTCCCCAATTACTTCACCTAATTGGTTTTGATGTCTTATAGCTTCTACTAATTTTCCCCCAATTTTGTCGTACAATTAACAAAGATTAGTAGACAGACATCAACAACACTTCATCTATAGACTGCTCCCCCACAGTTCGAAGCATACTCCTAATTTATTCACCCCTGCACAAACTAAGATCCAGCTTAGTTGATTTCTTCCATGTGACAAGCTCATTTAACTAGCTTCCCTAGAGTATTTTCCCCCACTCTCCAAGCTATCTTTTGTAGCTTTCTTGACTCAACTCCCCCATAAACTTAGCTACCTCTAAGTTTATTTTTCTCCAAGCTTTCTTTCAAGCTTGCCTTCTCCTTCCTTCATAAACTGTCATGACCAGTGACAGGAACTAATCAGCACATATTTTGTGCTCCCCAACACTCCAAGGATGTGTGCAACCTTAGCCCGATCCCTATCTCCCTAACAACATGCATGTTAGTCTATTTAAAAAAAATTCATGTTAATAATAGACATGAGATAGAAGGCATTCCACAAATTGGCACACACACTAAGACAAACCATACCATTTTATTGATAAATAAAATGTGCATTCAGTACATATGGTTTAGGTACTGAATTATCCTAAGTAGGATCATCTTGAGGAGGTTCTGGAGGAGAAGGAGACGAGGAATCTAGAACTATGTCGGATAGGGAGACTGCAGAGACTAGATCCTCGACAGTCAACTGGATACTATCTAGACTTCTTTCAAGATAGTCCATTCTTCTTTCTAGTCTGAAGACCCTTTTACCCAGATTGACATTTTCTTCTTCTTCCTCTTCTTCTTTCTTTCTAGTCTGAAGACCCTTCTTACCAGTATTATTCGTCTTCTCAAAGTCTCTCCAAAAGTCCTCAGAACTGAGACTTTCCTCACTGGTGTTATCAGAGATAACGACATGGCTTTCATTTCCAGTTCTAAGACCATTCCCCTCTTCTGCATCTTCTCTCATTTCTTCATGTCACTCTTCGACGAAGATGACACGTTTGTCAATGATGGGGTCTTCCTCAACTTCTGGTTGGGCCTCATAGTGAGAACTGGAAATTGGTCCAGACGCAGGATTTCCAGAGTTAGAGCCAAGGAAAGAACGAGAAGTTGACCTTTTGGATCGTTGGCTCCACTGGATGGTTTCTCCTTGTTCTTCAGAGGGCTTAGGACGTGTCTGGGCTACCATCTTTCTGAGCATGGTTTTTCCAGGAAAAGATCCTCAAACATTGGCTTGGAGGTGGATGAGTGACGACTGAGCCTGACTTGATCTTTGAAAATCACAAAAACCGCGATTTTCAGGCTTCTAGAGACTTGAGGAACGAAAGACCAATGGTTTCCCAGCGAGAAATCACTCTGAGAGGTTCTATCTACTGGTCTAGGGCACGGGAGGCAAAAGAGGGACCACCAGACCTTCGTCAGAGAGGAGACAATGAATTCGAACGAATTGTCGCTCTCGCAAAAAGGGTCCCTTTTAATTTAAACTTTCTATCTCACTGACATGTTGATTCCAACGACAGGTTCACCCTTTCGACATTTCCCCCTTTTTCAACAATGCTCGATTTAGTACAGTATCGGCATGTCTGTCACACTAACAAATCTATTCACCGACATGCCAACTACCCCGAGAGATTCATATTACAGAGAAATCAGCCTTGATTTTTTACAACTTGATGAAATCTTATTCTAAGCACAGCATACATCCATTCCAATGCATAGATATGCCAAACATAATTCATTGAATCATGCACACAATCAAAATTTACATTCCAATACACCTAAAGTTCAAACTACTTTGAATAGAATGTATGGTTTTCCAACTAGAATATGTACTATAGCCAGGAAAAGTGCATCCTACACTTGAGATTAGATAGGTTCTCTCTCTTCATGTCACAACATTTTTCTGCTATGTGAACTCACATGGTCTCCTGTGAGTCCAT
The DNA here is from genome assembly GCA_013350335.1 of Chimonanthus salicifolius. Lineage (NCBI taxonomy): Eukaryota > Viridiplantae > Streptophyta > Magnoliopsida > Laurales > Calycanthaceae > Chimonanthus > Chimonanthus salicifolius. The sequence continues at coordinate 30,245,949 of CM023539.1, forward strand.
TTGTAGTAGTCTAAGATATGGAAGTGAATCCTAAACCAACACAAAACATGAATGGTGGTCTATCTCCTAGGTACAAAGATTGTGGCATTTGGTGTTGCATATACACCCCTATGATTGTATCTTTGATGACCAACCTTGGGATCCTCCAACTCTTTTAAGACATGATTCAGCTGTCTTAACAAAGAGTTTTGCCTTGTCTCCACCTTCCTTGGATTTATTATAAGATTAGGTGTTGGTGGGTGTCTTTTAAGTATAGGCTTTACTGGATTGTGCCTTTGTACTTGCCTTTCCAAGTATCTCTTCCAATGATAGCAATTTCTTTTGAAATGCCCATCTTTCTGACAAAAAACTGCACTTCCGCGTTGAAGGGTTAGAGATATTTGTATTTCTAAACACCCCTGATGTATAGGTTCTTTGGTGGCAGAGGCACCAAGATCAGACCTATCACCATGTTGTTTACTTGCCCGTCAGAGTCTTTCTTCTCCATGGGCAAACTTATTTTGGAATTTTTCTTTATGAAATAATAGTTCCCTAACTTCCAAAGACATTTTTTGACATCTTCTTCAAGAAGGTTGTTGTGATGCCATAGATTTTCGACATCCTTAAAGTGAATAATTATTTCTTCTTGAAGTCTTTTATCATTCTCTTTAAGCTTAATGTTTTCAACATTTGAGAGTTCCAACTTAGAGGTTAGAAGAGATTTTTTGTTTTTCAAATATTCCATTTGGTTAGAGAGGTTAAGGTTTTCATTTTTAACCTTATTTAGTTTCTTAGCCAGCCTCTCACTCTCAAGGAACAGGGCACTGTAAGAGGCTTGAAGATTTTCATCATCTTCACTCTCATGCTCCGTTATAATTTTGGGATTTTCTTAATCACATATGATCGAGACTATGAGACCTTTTTATATATCAATTTTCCTTTCGGTCTCTTTGTCGGAATCACTCTCTGATTCAGAAATGTCCACATGGGTCATACCCACATTCATAGCCTTCTGAATTTTTTCCAAGGAACATTCATTCATGAAGTGTCCCCCCCCCCAATTAAAACAGGTCTGTTCCTTGGCAACCTCTTTCTCCTCCCTTTTTCCTCTGAATTCTTCTAGTCTTTTAGGGTATTTTTTATTCGTTTCACCATTATTCTCAAGTTGTTTCTTTTTACAATTTTTTTGTAAAAGCTTTTGGTAAACATTGCCATTTCATCATTTGAAAAGTCATATTTCAAAACATTTTATTTTTCATTTGTTTTCTTCTGTTTTAAGGAAGATTTCAAGGCAATGGGTTTATCCTTTAGTTATTCAAAATGTAGTTCATAAGTTTGTAATTAACCAACCAAATCATCAATGTTCATTAAGGACACATTTCTATTGTCCTCCATAGCCACATCCTTGGGCTTGAATCTTTCAACAAGATTCTGGACAATTTTGGTACATACCTTGTCCTCGGGTATCCCTTCACCTAAAGCGTACATTTGATTTACAATTACTTACCTTGGAATAAAAATTCATAAAGACTTCATCCTCCCTCACCTTAATAGTGTCAAATTGATTTTGGAGGATCTAAAGTTTCAACCGCTTTACTATTGAGGTACGTGTAAGTGCCCAGGTTCTTCCGAGTCACCCTTATTGTCAATTACGTGACTTAGTTGGACCTTGCCTTGGAAGAATGTAAAGATCTACTATGCATGGATGAATCTACACCGAATATGTTATTGGCATACATGTAAGTGAACCTTAGGAGACCTTAGACTAAGTCAAATACCTTAGAAGTCAATTGTTTATAAACTGGAAAGTTAAAATATAATTGACTTTCAGCCTCGAGGCCTCATGCAGTCTGTCGAGGCATTGCAGCTAGTAAACTGGAAAATAAGAATATAATTCACTTTTGGCCTCTAGGCCTCGAGTAGTCTGTCGAGGCCTCGCTGACAGTCTTTTACTGAATCATATTTGGACAGCTATAACTCAGCATGACCTTGTGTCTGTTGACCGAGTCTCTTACTGATTTAGGTAATTAAATGTGTAATCTTTAATTGAGAGTTTATTATGGAAATAAGGTATATCCTCATTTTGAAACCCCAAGTGCCACCTCACACAAATTTGAATTGAACAGTTGGGGAGACTCATTTTGGATAGTTGTCGTGTACAAATTTGGTAAGGCTCCTCTATCAATATGATTGATAATCATCAAGCTTTATCTCTCTATGTAAATCCTTGATTGACGACTGAAATAAATTGATGGTCAATCATGCACAAGTGGCATCCTAATTGGCTGATCATTAACTGTTTGACAAACAGAATAATTTATGCAGAATATGTGTTGTCTTACCATATACCGCCACGAGGCCTCATAGGAATCCTCGAGGCGTTGTGGACGTGACTGGCTACAAAAATAGACACTGTCTTATTTATATTTGGAGCTGTTTGAAATAAGTTACACAGAGAACCTCTTGGAAAAATAACAGTGTGACTAGAGAGATTAGCCACCTCCTCTTGCACCTTCTTCATCATCTTCTTACATAGATGTTTGGGTAATCAATTCCCCAGTTCTGATGAAGCTTAAGGTGCTCACTTAGGACCTGAAAGCTCGTCATATTTCAGTCCTATACTGTTGTGCCGATAATCACTCTGATGGATCGAACTCATGGAAGGAGCACACAGATAGAGTAAAGAAGAAAGCGCTTAAAAAAGATTGTATAAGGCCCACGGCAAGTGTTTCTTATTTCTTTTATTTTAAACATTGTAAAGTGAATTAGAACAGTGTGTTCGAACCACTCAAAAAAAATAGGTGTAGAGGATTATACCATTTGAGTTGAACCTCTATAAAAAACTAGGTTGTACTATTTAGGTGTGAGACCTATACATAGTATATTTGGGACGACCCTGGAGATTGGGAAGTCTGACAGTGGACGTAGGTTCGTTGAAACCGAACCACTATAAAATATTTGTGTTTATATGTGGTTGATGTTTTAACTTGATTGCTTGAACTCATTACTGTGTCACATGCACACACATATATTGGATTGGCCATTTTTATTAACAGTGGTTAATTTGAAGGTGAAAGAACTCATTGAATATTTCATACACTTAAAGTATAATTCGATTGAGAAATTTTAAAAGGGAATTAAAATTAAAAACCGACCTATTCACCCCCTCTAGGTCGTGCATTACTCTAATAACGGAATTTCAGCAGCTTCATGGGTTCTCTCAAGAACTTTCCATGCATCCTTTGCAGTTTTATAGGTCATGATCCGCTTGTATTCATTATCAGAAACTGTACAATTAAGGGTATTCATGGCTTTGACATCTGCTGTCTGAGCAGCTTTCTCAGTAGGTGTCAAAGATGCAAGAGGTTTGGGTGTCAGTAACACAATTGTGGTGGATGCTACCATTTTTTCTTCCATGGGTTCCTGCCATCTAGTTTTTACAATATCCCATACTGATTAGTCTATGGAAACAAAGAAATTTCTCATTTTAGCCTTCCATGAGGCATTGTTTGTTCCATTGAAGTAAGGGGGTTTCGATATTGCGTGACTGTCTCCCATGGTGTTCTAGCTTAGATCAACACAGATGGTTAAATCTGTGTAATGAGCACTAGGCTCTGATGCCAATTGAAAGTTCCTTTTACAAGCTAGAACACAATGACCCTAGAGGGAGGAAGAAAGGGGGGGGGGGGGGGGGGGGGAAGGGAGGGGTTGAATAGGTCAATTGAAAATCGTTGGTCCTTTTATAATATTACTTGACTGATTAGTGCAGCGGATAAAACAATCAAGTGAGTGTGTGTTAGCAAATGTGATTAAACAATCAACACAAGAAAAAACTCTAACACCACAAGCAAAATGACACAAGATATATAGTGGTTCGGTTCGCCAACCTACATTCACTGTTAGGACCCGCTCAACCTTGAGCTATCCCCAAAAACACTAAGTGGGGACTTACATCCTCACAATTAGATTAGGAGTTCCACCTCACTCAATCGGCTGGGAATTCCACCCACCACTGTGCCAGAGACGACGCTCTAGAGTTTTTTATAGTGGTTCCGGAGCCAATCCTCCTTAATCCACTTTCGGGACAATGGTTTTAAATAAAAATTAAAATCAGGAAACACTTGTCTATGTAGCTCTTTCTCATTGATGTGTGCTCCTTGAAGATCTACCCAATGTGTGCCGACGCTCCTTATAGCCATCCTAAATCAATCACAATCTCACGGTGACAAAGAAACTTGTTTTACCAAAGCTTTCCTAATTTATGTCTTTTCTTTTCTCCTCTCTTTCTTACTTTCAAACTCAATCAATAAATTAATTGTTTATGATTCTCAACACAAGAGTGTTGATTGCTCCTTAGAGTGTATGACTCTTCTCAGTTTAAGGAAGATGCTCAAACAATCGTACGACACACATATTTATAGAGTTTTCATAGTTTTTCAAACTTTCTAGTACCGACAGGTCGGTCTCACCGATGGGTCAATGTTCATATTTATTACCGTTCAACCACCCGACCATTGCACATTAAATGCACTCCCAACGACATTATTACTTTTCGGTCGACAAGTCGATGTCGCCGATGGGTCAACAGTTATGGCACCGAGAGGTCGGTCCATACGAGGGTCTCGATCTGGGGCAACACCATGCAAACAGAGTTTCATATCTTGACACTTGTCCTGCACAGAAAGATTTGTCGTCCTTTACCGAGGGGTCACTCCTGATACTCTTGATCGGTCTTGAATTACCAAGATGTTTGTTTCTTAGAGCGTCCACTTGAGTTCTAAGTTCCATAACTCATAAGTTATTATCGACGAGTCGTTGACAATGAAGGGTCGGTGCATACGAGACTTTTGATCTGAGGCATACCCAGAATGACAGTTCTACGTTCCAGAACCTTTATCAATCTGGCCGACCAGTCTTTCAAGCACAATGGGTCGATCCTGTCTTCACCGAGGGATTGGGGAGAACGACTGGTGGAGCTGATAGTGAACGAAATTCATATCTCGAAGTTCACTTCCAGTTCACCGTCCAGTTTCATCTCTTTGGTTTCTTTATGGATTTACCATTTGTTCAACTAAGTCTAGAGATAGTCCTTCTAAGGTGTGGGTACCACCTAAAGTCATCTATGGCCAAATACATGTTATGATTGCCATATACGATGAGCTTCAATCCGGTGGAGCATGATCTTCACTCTTTATCACCTTGAGTCTTCAAGCTTCTTAGCAAATGCTTCTTCCCAAGTCATGGAATTGACAAACATAGGGACTCGGCAAGCCGGGGCACTATTAGTCGACAAATGTTCAATGGTTAGATGCAAAATGTCAGGACATTGTTAAGTTTTGGATTTCGACATATCTAAGTGAAACAACCAAAAAACTGAAAATAATTGACTCAACCTAAACTCACTTCTCTAAACTGACTCCTTTTTTTTTTTTTTTACAAAAGCCCTGTGGTTAATCCATACTCTATTATTTTTGCACACTTTCTACAACCTAGTCCTTTGTCATTGAGTTCCATATGCTTCAGAAGATGGTGGTGGTCAATATGTTTAATTGAGTATAATGTATCGTATGTAATAATTCATTTTTTATCAAGATTTTTTTCCTTTTGGCATGAAGTAAAGCCATGGTTCTTTGGGACCATTACCTATGATAGTATCACCCTCAATTATATTGTTCAAATCTTCTTTTACCCCGGCTAGACTCTCCTCACTTCGGGAAGATCTCTCGGATGTTGATGAAATCAACATGACTTCACAAACCCTACTGTTTTTCGAAATAAATTGATGACCAATTTGGGTCCCACTAGTTGGTGATCTAACTCTAACTAATCTCTTAGAAGAACCATGCCTCCAAGTGCTCATATTCACTAAAGAAAGGACCACACAAGACAAAATAATTTCAAACAAAATAAATGACTTAATACTAAAAATAAAATCCTAAACTAACCTAGGTCGCTAGACTAGCTCCTAATCTTTTCTTCAAAATTCTAAATCTCCAAATAAGATTTTAACCTCAACCGCGGCCAAGTAAGTGGGGGAGTACAAACAGCATCTCGTCCCAACTTATCCTTACACGATGCTCGACTGCATGTCTTGGTGACAGAACTCGCCTTAGGGACCGTTATTGAAGAAAAACTAGAATCAGTTAATTAAAATTATTTGAATGGAAGACATTCCTAATGAGCATGAAAGACCTTAAAGACTAACTTATGGTTCCAAAATTAACTTTATTTAAAGTGCATGAACCATTTTATTACTAATCTCTTCTTTTTTTTTTATGTGAATGCAACCCAATCTAAAAATGCAAGCATCAAACAAATATTCAAAACAGTAAGCAAACAAACTATACTAAATGCATGAATCTAGCAACCTAAATGCATGAATCTAGCAACCTAAATGCATGAGAAAAATAAATATGCAATAATTTTTTTGCAAGTAATATATGGCAAACACCCTAATAAAAGCTATATGAATGCATGAGAAAATAAAAATTAAAAGAATATAGTTAGGCACTTACCTTAGCCAATGCGTGCAAATTCCAGCAACTTTGACTCACGATTTCCAAAACTCCTGAAAGTATAACACACAAACCTAGGTGAAGATTCTAACTCAAAAATGCATGAACTAACAAAATGCAAGATCCTAAACTACAACTAGATTAAGATTAAAATAATTAGTCCTAATTAAGTGTCCTAGAATAATGTGAGATTGTAAATAAATTTCTAAATTAAAACCATCACATAATAAAAGTTTAATCAAAGATCCAAATTTAGAAACTTTCCAAAAATTGAATTTTCCAAAATTAAACGTTTCCAAAATCGGGCAATTTCTACAAATAGATTATTTCCAAAAATAGATAATTTTAAAATTTTTCATAGATAAAATTTTAAAACCTTCCAAAAATAGATTTATTTACAAAATAGAAGTTTTATTAGAATGGATTACATTTATAAGATTAAAGAAAGGCTAAAGGAAGATATTAAATGATTTTATCAGTTTTCCAAAAATAGAAAATTTTCCTCAAAAATAAAAACTTGTTCCAAAAGTGGAATTTTTCTACAAAAATCGGAACTTTCAAAAATTCAATAGAATATCTAAATTTAGCAAAATTTCCACAACTAAGATAAAATTCAAAATCTCTCATATTTTAAAGAAAATTTTAATTTTAGGAAACTTTCCAAAATTTAGAGTTTCTAAAAATAGAAATTTCTAATCTTAGAGAGTTTTCCTAAATTAAAAGATTCCAAAAATAAAAGTGTTTTCCAAAAAACATAAAAAATTGAAGAACATGTACTTTGATTGTTTTGCAGGCAGCGACGCCAAAAACTTGTTGATGTTTTAAATTTGTAAATCTCACAAGTGCACGAACCATTTATAGTATACCGATTGAGTGCGAGGTTGAACCCAAAGGAAATATTCAAAATATATGAAATTCAAAATACACATGCTTCAATTTTTATGTTTCTTAGAAAACCAAGATTTAAAATTAAATCTAGGATAGAAATAAATTTTAATCTTTAAAGTATATTTCCAAGTTACGCAAATCTCCATTCAAAATAGATCTACAATTTTAGAGCATTGATTAAAAGTGATTAAAATAATGTTTTAATAAAGAGTTTATAAACAATCTCGACATAAATTCTAATTCACATAATCAAAGCCTAATTAAATTAAATCTTAATTAGTTAACAAACTGTTAGAGAGGTTTTAAATACATGAAATAAATACACATTGAAAGAATTAGAGATTTAAAAAAAATTAAAATACAACATTCAAGTGAAATAAAATAAACATGAAAAATAAATTGGCAAGGAAAGTAAATGCCATAAATTAAAATTTTGAAAAATAAATGCGTGGAAAGTAAAAGGTGGTTGGCTGGGAAAAATCGTTCATCACCAAAGATATTTAAATAAACAAATGACCTAGATTTGAAATTCACATAAAAATCTAAGATCCAGTTCATGTTTATCATCAATATTAAAAATCATAAACTTTAATTTCTAAATTAAAACCTTAGTAACTTAGATTTAACATTTATAACCTAAGTCCTGACTGTTTCATGTTCAATTAAATAATTAAAGCGTACATTCTTAAAATCTGTTGGCCTAAAAGTTAAATTTGCCTCCCTGAGTCAGAATTTGTAGTTAATTCCGTAACTGTGTCTGACTGAGTACTGAGTTGTCAATTCCTTTGACTGAGTCGTAACCACCTAAGTGTCCAAGACCGCACCTCTAGAAGATCTACATTGTCAAATCAAGTTTGAAGCTCCAGTTGACGCATCATTTGGAAGGCATCGCTTCGAAACAGCTAGAACTTCATCAATGACAATCCACACAAGCATTTGGACCTTAGGACTGACTTAGAATACCTAGACTTACCTTTGGGATAAACCTTAGAATCCATAACTTTGAATTTGAAAGAACTAAATTGGATTTCTTAAGTTAGTTTTGTTTTACCCTGTTTCAGAGAAGCTTTTTCTCCTATCAAATATGTTCAAGTATTAATAAAATCTTTATGATTTGATAGATAACTCAAAGAGCTTTCGAAAAAGTCTAAGAACATCCAATTCGGAAATGTATAGCTCAAGTTATGAGCATTAGAATGAAAGGGTGTAAAATAGAATAAAATAGTTTTATCATATATCCTCACTTTGAGACATTATTTTAGGTATCAAATGGACTTTAAATTTGACCAAATTTTGTGAGTAGATAGATCTCTCAATGATCTTTCCAACAAGCCCAAGAACTCCCACAAAAGAGTTCGGGAACCCACGTTATGCCCGTTTTAATGGAGGTATACAAAACTGTCGGGATTCAGTTGGTTGAACTTTATGTTTCAGTCGAGTGAAAATGCTGCAGATTAGACTTTTCAGCCTCATATGAGATTCAGTCCACTGAATCTTTGATTTTAGTCGATTGAATGTGCCTAAATGTTTCAACGGTTATTTCTGGTCATTTCAGTCGACTGAATATTCAACTTTAGTCGACTGAAAATGTAATGGATAGTTTTTAACGGCTCCATTCTTGTTATTGCGACTTCCAACGGGCATATCTTCAAGAGGGCTTTAAATGTATAACATTAGGGCATTCCAAAGGTGGACTCTTGATGAACTAAATCATCCCTAACATTCTCTAAGTCTCCCAACCATTTCAAGAGATCCAAATCTCCATAGTTAAATCCCCAAAACTCTTGAACTTATTCTCTCACACACTCAAAGCTTTCATAGGAAAATCTTGAGCATCTTAGGCTCACTCTTGAGTATGATTCTTGAGGAAACCATTTGGGATTGATTCTTCACATAGGCAAACCTCTAATCATCCCTTGTCTATCTCCTAATCTTTGGTGTGGCATTCATTGGAGCACTCTCTCATCACCAAGGAACTAAGTTGAAGAAGACACCTAAGGACAAGCCAAAGCTACTGCAAGTAACAAGAGGCTAGTGTTCTTCGTAATATTCAACAATTTCTTTCTATCATTGTGTTAAGTGTAAAGGGTTGGTGTAACCCTAGTGAAATCCAAGAAAGGTGTTTGTAAGCATTTGGTTCAATCTCTACCCTTGAAAAAGATTAAGATTGTAATAAGTTTCTTCTCCACCCGTTAAGGAGAAGGTTAGTGAAATCTTCAAGTGGTGTACTTCAGGCGTGGACGTAATTAAGGTTGCCGAACCGCGTAAAAATATTTGTGTCACCTTCTTCCATTTCTTTTCATCTCTTTCACCTTACTTGGTGTATTGCATCATTTCATATCTTATTACACACATTCTTTGTGTGGACGTAATCTTGCATGTAAATCATATTTGGAATGTTTAATTGAGCAAATTTATAGTGACTAGTCATTAAAGTGCCCAATACTTGAAAAGAAATTAAAATTCCCCAATAGTCATATTCACACCCCTCTAGGACTATTCTTGAAATTTGGCTAGCTCGACCAACAAAATCAACTAAAAAAAAAGCATAAAAGGAAATAAAAAAATGGATGTTTCAATATTCTAAATGGATTTCCTTTGATTATTATTGGAAAAATTAAATACAGGATTGATTGAATACAAGAAAGATGAAAATTGAAATTACAATAAGAAACTCACTGCAAAATTCGAATGTCACTGTGGATCTCTGAGCTTTTCCTTGGTCTTCTCTCCAATCCTTTGGTCCTCTTTGGCTCCAAAGCCAAATTTGAGTTTTACTTGTGGGATGTTGGGCTATTTATAGGACTTGGGATTGGATGGATGGCTAGGATTAAATCTAGGTTTAAGTTGGTGGGTGAAGGTTGAGATTTAATCTAACTTAAATTGGGTGGCTTGGGTTAAAAACTAGAAAACTAGGGCTTCTCTATAGGGTTACACGAATTTGGTGTGATGGGTGGGCTTGGAGTGTAGTGCAAACAAGGAAGGAGAGAAAATTGGGATTGGAATTTGCTGTGTGATTTTCGAATTTAGCTAATTGGTTTAGGGTTTTGGATTGTGCAACGATATGCATGGCTAGGATTAAATGGATGGATGAATGAATGGATGAGATGTAATATGGTGAGGTGGAGGGTTGACTAGATGTAAAATTTGAATGTGGTGTCTTTGGATTGTGAAAATCGTGTGAGACATGGTGGATTGGGATGATGAGGTGTGTAGGGATCCTTGGAGTGTATCTAGATGGTTTTAGGTCTAAGTGCTTGGAGAGGTTTTAGGTGCTAAGATCGTGTGGACTGTGTGTTGGATGGATAGAGTGGTGATAAGGCATGGGCGATGGAGGCTAGCTTGAGCTTCAAGTTGTTCTAACTTAAGGTTTGGTGAATGGATGGCTATGATTGATTGGCCTAGATCTAATGGCTATAATGGGTGATGGGTAATCTAAATGGATGAATGGTTAGGTAATGCATGGATGATCCTAATCCTAAGGCTAATCTATATGGTGGATGAATTGAATGTCCTAGATCTAATCATGATGCATGAACGGGATGGATTGATTAAGTGGATCTAGGGCTTGAAAATATCAAATGCATGAAATGAACAGTTTGGATTGGTTGATTGGGTCGATGGATGGTGTGGATACGAGATTGGAAATTAGATGGTTAAGATTAGGTGGGTAGGATGAGTCATGGACTTTTGGGTTTTGGACTTAAAATGGATTGGGCTTATGGTGATGAACTTGGATTTGAACCTGGAGCATTGGATCTTGAATTGGACTTGGACTTCTTGGACTGCCTTGGGCTTGTTGTATTTGGATTCACTTTGGCCTAGCCCACATTGGGAAATATGCATGGAGTGCTTGGCCTGACCCAATGTCTGGCATTTGGAGCAAAGCTTGGCCCAATTGCAGTGGATCTCTGGCCCATGGATATTGATTTCCACTCTTGGTCTCTTTTATAGCAAATTTGATTTTAAAATTAAATAAATAATCAGACCACTCATAAATCTAAGTATTGAATTAATCTAGATTCTTATAAATGGATCCAGATGATCCAATTTATATTCAAAACCCTAAAGTGGCATGAATTAATTATGAAATTCTAAAATTTCTATTTTAAGCTCTCTTCCGACAATTATCCATTGTTTTATGCTTGTTTCCTATTTTTCCATCTTTTTATTTACAAAACTAGAAAAACTATTAAACGTATCTTTTATATACTAAATCAGGGCTAACTCAATCAGAATTAAAGGGTAAATATGTAAGATTTTTATACTCAACATGACCCTAGAGGTTGGGCAGTTGTGTGTGTGGATCTCCATAGAGGTGGTGACCCTAGAGGTATGGAAGTTGTGTGTGTGGACCTCAGTGGAGGTGGTGGCTCTAGAGGTAGGACGCTCGTGGCCTATGTCGAGTATTTTCTGGATAGTCCTCACTGTGGGTCGTGCATGGCTTATGCAGGACTATGCATGTAGATATTTTTGATACCTCATAGTAGTGGACAAGCAGTGGATGAGTAGTGTGTGATTTATATATTTATGTTCTCTCGCTAGGCATGCAGTGCTCACCTCCTTGCCTTTCAGGTATTTCGATGGAGGCGGGACCCAACGAGTCCCAGGATCAGTCACAGGCAGTGGAGACTGCAGATAGTTTAGATTTATTTCTCCTTCGGTTGCTTGAGAGAATAATGTATATTTGTTTCAGTTGTTGTTGGATATTATGGATAATTGTATTACTGTTTTTACACTGCTATGTTGGTTTGAGTTATTAATGCTTTACTTGTTTCATTTATCATCCTGTTGTGGTTTGAGGGAAAAAAAATAGACCCGATATCTGTTTTTGGGGATTTAATGAGATGTTTCGGAGATAACACGCCTGTAGCGGGACGTGGTGTTACAGGACATATTTTGCACTCGATACCTACAGAAACACAGAGTGTTGCACGTTTTCCAAGATAGGTAGAATGTTTGGCCAAGTGGCCTAAGTAAATATCAATAGTTAAACAATGCAAGACTTTAAAATAATTTCCCAGTTGGTCAAATTCATGAATTTTAAATCAAAACAACATAATTTTCAGTTTTTTGAAAATTTTCCAAAAATTATTATTTTGCCCCTGCACTATTCAAAAATGTCCAAAAAATTTGACTAGTCGACCATGTTCAACTGGTTGAACAATTCCACTGAAATCCTCCGTAGATTTCGATGGGTCGAATGGTTTTTCCACCTGGTGGACCAGTTTTCCTTTTCTCGGGCATTTCCTTCTCTGATTTTTCCTAGAAAAACTATGAGGTATTTGTCCACCGAATTTTAACCAGAGCTATGTCTATACATGGTCTACAAACCAAAAATATTAACTGGGAAGAACTCATAACTAAAGCTTTCAGAAAATTAACGCAAAATAGGCATTGTAAAGCCACTAGACTTGAGTTGCAGTTTGCAGAAAATCAAAGTAGAAACTGAGAGAAAAAGAAGAACAAAGAAGCAGAGAGAGATGCGATTGTCTTTTATTTTAAAACTAAGCCTATACACTGGTATTTATAGCCTTCAAAAAAAACCTCCTGGGCAGCCCCATCATCCATTGGATTTGATCTGCAAGGTGTATGGTTAGATTTCAGCATCAAAAACCAATCTTTCTTCCTCGTTTTTTATTTTCAATAAACCATTTTGTTCTCTTTTTTACTTCATCAATAAGTTATGCTAATTAGGGTAATTCAGAAAAACCCTCGACAAAATCCGACATCGCAGCTGCGTTGTGAACATGAGGTGTACTGAGGGTGGTAATGTCAGATTTTTATTTTAATATAAAAATCCAGTTATCTTTGCAAAAACCAATATTTAACAAATAAACGGCCTACATTTACAAAAGTTCGATGTTCAAATTCAGGCGTCTAAAATATCAAATTAAAATTCTCAAAACGCCACCGATTTTGTAAAAATACAGATTAAATACTATTAGCTTTTGCAAATTTTCAGATCACGGGGTAATTGAAAAATCGAGGTTTCACAGAAAATTTAAATAAAGCTCGCTTAAAAATCATGGTTTAGGAAATCGTCGTAAAAATCCGCAAAATACGCTGACTACAGCACTAAAAAACATAAAGTGTATGCAAATTTCAAAGTCTGACCACGTCAGAAGAGTGGCTTTACACACTTCGATAGTTTTCAAGGTACTATTCATGTTTTTCCCAAATGTTATTTATGAAACGAAAATGTAACGAGCTTAGATTGGGTCAAATTTGAGCTCTTCGGAAAGCTCATTCAGCATTCTACACTGTTAACCAGTCACAAAGCCATGTTAACGGTCTAAAACACACGCTTTAGACCAAATCAAGGGTTGGAGTCTCACAATTCAACAATAAAATATAACAATATATATCTTAGAACTAATATGCAATAATATATCACTTCAATGTAATTTTCCAAAAATGGTTCATTTTTGCCATTTTAATATATGTTTTTTTCTTCACACATAGGCCTACCTTATGAACTTTCACGCAATCTCAAACTGAAGCCCCACATAGTCCTCAATGCATTAAGTCCCGACAAGGTCAAAATGCTGAACATAGAAAGAGATCTTTATTACGACCCAACATGGTCCATGACTCCATTCAGCGTGTGAAGGAACTCATTCATGCACATAGCATCTTTTTATCACGCACATAGCATTATGGATTTAATCCACTTTTCTCATGCACATAGCATTATTAAATAAGTCCACTTTTCACATGCACATAGCATTACAACTTCCCATGGCCCGGGGATGTTTCACAACTTGTTTTTGTTTTTTATTTCATTTATCTATCACTCCATGTACCCTTTTTAGACATAGCAACAAAGCATTTATTTCATGCACAATACATCTTTTCCTCCCTTTGTTAATCATTTGGACAATAACATTTTAGATCTTTAATTAACATTATTATTCTAGGTCTAATGTTCTTCTTGAACAGTCACGTTTTAGATTGGAGAATTGCATGATTAATCTAGATTTACCGTCATTTATGCACTTGACAGTTAATAGAGCAACTGTCAATAATAAGCTATCAAAGACTATAACTGATTTACAGTTATACAACACAGTCGACGATTGGCATTACAACGGTTGACGCTATGTTATCAGAGAACAAAACTTAACTGTATTTATAGTATGGCTCACAGTTGAAGGTATGAAGTTACCTATCGATGGTATGGTATGAGAAACATATAAATTTCTTGTCAATGAGTCTCTGTCACGCCCCGACCCGAAAGGTGGGCCAGGAACGAGACTGATTTTTTTTTAAAAGTCTAAGTTAACACAAGAATTCTAACTGGGCCAGATCAACAGTTAGGCCCAAGGGTCACACATGATCCCAACATGTGGACTCAAACATATACCATAAGTCTGCCAACAGAAACATAATCAAGAATACAACATGCACACATAATTCTAACACTGAATTATCATTAAATTATCATCAAAGTAATTACGGATACATGGTAGTTTCTAATACATCACGTTCAAACAAACCAAGTACCACACCCAGTACTTCACAAAGACAAATGGTTCCAAGAACTAGAAAGCAAAGACAAGGGTATTCCCCTCAGTGGGAATCCCAAAGCAACGTTGCGCCTTATCCACTCTAAGCTTCAAATAGAGGGTTCTCCTCCTCAAGTTCATCTCCTGAAAGGTGAGTAGGGCGAGCTAACTAGCCCAGTGAAGGAAATATAACAGTGCAGTTTTAAGTAAACAACAGGTTAGCAAATAATCAACAGTTGCAATATAATATCTCATGCCTGATAACAAATTCAAGTATAATCTCATCATCATTCCACATTTTCATCATCTCTTCCAATACTGCTATCATCCAACGTAACGCCTACATACTACGCTGAGACCATCGTATTAAGTCCCGACATGGTCAAAATACATCTTTGCAAGTACATCTCCGGCTCTCACATAGCCGATACTGACATCCTCAAATTAGCAACTGTCGACACTCATGGTCCAGTAGACGTAAACGATCTCACACACATGGCCGATATTGGTTCAATAGTCAAGGGCACGTGGAAGTAGTATTACACATTTCATATGATCAACATCATAAGCATTTCACAATTAACATGACAGTGCATCATATCTAGGCACATGGGTGGGTTCATCAAATCTGAAACCAGTCATTGCACAAGACTCATCTCAAAATAAAAACCTGTTTACACCTACTACAAAGTCAAATTCCCTCACTGTAAATGTGTGGTATCGCGGTCTCTGTTCAACAAACAAACAAGTGAACAATCAATCATAAGTCACATACATAGCATTCATATGTATACATACAAGTAGTATTTCAAAACCATACTTGTTTTCCAAAAAAATATATCAAGGTAAATGGAATTGAGTCTCCTACTTGGTTTCTAACCATTTTAACTTACAATAATCCACAGTATATAGAAATAAGGTACTCAGTCCAAAACTCATATTGTCTTCTGGGCATGACCAGATACTTGGATCACTTTTCGGTTGTCTTCTGGATATAACCAGATCTGACATTTTGAGTAAGGCCTCGAGGTCACTCAGTGCTCGATAAGTATAGCGTCGGCCTGGAAGTGAAATCACTTAGTGCCCGACCAATAGAGTCGGCCTGGAAGTGAATACAATAGTATATACACTATAGTAATAAGAGAAGAGGGTTAGTACATATTTTTAATTTATCAATGGGGTATAACAATCACATGCAACATCAAACAAACAAACAATAATTCATGCTTAAAAACTGGGTCCCTCGGAACAAGCCTCAGAACCAGGTACTGTGGCTTCGGATCATCCGAACCACTGCCTAAACTAGTCACTGACCTTGGACTGAGGGTCTGACTTCGGATCGTCCGAAGATCCTTCCTAACCGATACAATATGAAGAACAAGTCTCGGTGGGTTTGGTGTCTCTAATCATGTCGAGTGAGGCTCAGATCGTCCGAGTGGGGTTCGGTCCTTTCGAACTCGGTTCGTAACATCCGGGCGAGTCTGGCTAGCCTCGGGCACTTCCGGGCTTCGGGTGACACTCGGAAAGTCCGAGGGGTCCTCTTGGACCGTCCGAAGCTTGACTCTCAAACAGTCCGAGAGTCGTCTTCCTCTTCTGTCTGTACCAGTAGATAGTGACGGCAGACACTGTATGAAATACGAATCCAAAAACAGTGGGTTTCACGGATTCAGTTTCCACAACTAGCCGGTCCGATAGACTCCTCCGGGAGTCCTCTTTGCATAGGGAATGATTAGGAGTTTTAAAACTCAACAGGCTAGTAGATTTTAAACGAAACCTACACTGATACAAAGAAAACTGGGTTATTCCTTAAACTTTAAAATGGTTTTACACACTCAAATCTTAGCCAAAATCAATTTTTCTCGATTCTAAACCGATTGGAATTGAAAGAGGAATACAGTGGTTACCTTCACTAGAGTTCCTGGGCTGAAAATCTGATCTTTTGAAAAACTTCCTTCTTAAGCTATGGTAACTGAAACTGGGAAGAACAGAGGCAAGGATCGGCTCGTTTTTGGTTTTCAAACAGCTGAGACTGAGAGAGAAAGAAGAGATGAAGTTTGGAGGGATTGAAACCAACTGAAAAGGGCCACATTTATAGAGTTTTGATTCGTGGATGGTGGCCGGATGGCCACTGCATGCAGCTGCAACGGACATCCCGAACAGTGTAACCACTGTTCGGTAGTCTGAGTTGCAGATAAGTCCTCCTATACTTCCAGTTTTGCAAAAAGGCCCCTAATTTGATAAAAACTGGATTTTTAACTTAAAAGCATGATTTGAAAGCTCAAAAACTTAATCCAACCTTACAGATAAGTTAGGTTTTAAAAACTTTAATCATCATAAAAAATTGGAGATTTAAAACTCACTAAAAATCATTGATTTAAATAAAAACCATAATTTAACACTATTTACGTGATTTAACTTGTGTTAAATAAAACAATTTGAAGTCCTCATTTTTGGGGTTTGAAAGAATGACTAGACCATTCTTAAAATAGTCTAACATACCAAACTTGTTTCAAAAATTATTTAATTTCCAAAACCATTAAAAATATTTATTACTCCCTTTAGGAGTTTTGACGGGCCGTTTTAAATACTTTTTTTTGAAAATAAAATTATTTTAAAATCAGAAATAGGAATCCTTGATTAAGGAGAATAATATCAACCAATAATAATCACATAATAACACAATTTATAAAATAATAATAACAAGCGGTAAATTACCATTTTGCCCCTCCAGCTGAACGAGTTGGATCACTGAGCATTCGAGTTCGGATTGGGCCACACCTGAGTTTTTCTCAAAACCCTAACCGTAATCTTTGAGATTAACTGGTCTAAGCAAGATTATTAAGCTAAACTATGCCTAATCTTGGTTAGGGTATTACAGTCTCTACCAATTTGTGGTCTTAGACAGTCCTCTTAATATTCATGTTCTTTTGGAATGAGATCATTTTAAAATAGTAGACTTACATAGTTTATAATATATTCAATGGTTTGAACTGAGTCCAAATGTGTGGACTTAGATAGTTCTATATAATGTTCAATGATTTAGAACTGAAGACAATTTACAATTGTGGACTTACAAAATTCATAATATATTTAATTGTTTGAACTGAGGCCAATTTTCGTAGGATCCTATTGTGGTATGTTCAATTGGGGTCACATGGTTCTAGAGTCCAACTAGGTTTGTTTGAGCAAAGGTATTCATGATATGAGTAACTTTACAAAAGTCCTACCACTCAAGGCCCGACTCTAACTGACTTGGTATTCATGTCTTCAACTCTTCTTATGCTCCAAATCAGAGTCTTCATCTTCTTCAACCCGGTTGATCTTCAATTTATAGCTTGATGTTCACAAGCATAGATCTTTAATAGCATGAGTCATTTGATCTTCAATCTAATGCGCTTGACTCTGAACTTTTTCTTCAAGGGGCTGATATTCAGCATATGCTGTCCCATGCAATATAGAGTTTTTTTATACTTGTCTTATATATAGCTCCAATGGAAATTTTAAATACCTTAAGTCAATGTTTTGTTGACATTAAAATTACTCTTTTATCCTTGGTTTGAAACCTCAAGGTCAATAGGGACAAATCTTACTAGGAAAATTGTCACTTTGAGAAATCCACCAATGAAGCTGAAATTCTAATGAAAGTAAAATTGAATTTTTTTGAATTAAAATTAAAATTTGCAAACTGAAAATAACCTAAGATCGTAAATATTTATACTGAATTTTAAAAGTATTCTTCACAAAATTAAATTTAATTAAAAACAAATTGAAATTGGACGTCAAAAGAAAACAAAAACAACTTACATGTGACCAAAGGCCAAAGATACTCTTCTCTTCACTTGGAAATACTAAAGGGATACAAAGGATGATTACAATAGTCATCCATTCATCATCATCATCATCGTCAGCATAAACAGTCAATATGTCATCTTTCCAGGGTAGGCTTTTTGAGTTTTTTTTCTCCAATTGACCCTATCATAAACCATGCCCTCAACCATTTTACAGTCTAATATGTCCTTTTTATCCCTTCTTTTCATGTTTTCGAAGGTCATCATTTCTCCTGGTGCCTTCAATTTATAGCCTCTCAACTCTATATAGTGGGGCTGTATTTGATCTTCTACTAATATGACCAAATAATCCTAAACGGGTGATTCTTGATTTATCATTTATCGAAGCTATCTTTAAATTATCCCTCATGCGTTCATTTTTAACTCTATCCTTTACGGTTAAACCACTCATCCAACGTAGCATGGATATCTCCACTGTCAAAACTTTGTTTATTTGTCTTTGTTTCATTGCCCAGCACTTTTCTTCGTATAGCATTGCAAATCTATTAATTATTTTTTTAAATTGCCCTTTTAGGCACAAAGGGACTCTTTTACCACACAAGACTCCACTAGCTTGTCTACATTTTGCCCACCCCACTCCTATCTTATTCGTTATATCGAAGTCGAAATGTCATTGAGATTCTACCACATAGCTCAAATATCTAAGCTTATCATAATGTACAACTAAGCCGTTTCCTATTTTTATTGTGTTACCCTCACTATCATCTAATCCACTAAAATTACATTCCATGTATTATGTTTTAGTTCTACTAATTTTGAAACTGTTTGACTCCAATTTCTCCTCTAAAAATTAAACCTCGCATTGAGTTGTTGTTCCGTCTCACTAATTAAATTATATCAATTGCGAAAAGCATACACCATGACACCTCATTTTGAATTTATGATGTTAAGTCGTCCATGATTGTTGCAACCATGTTTGTGCTTAAAGCGGATCATTGATGAAGTCCTACTCCAATTGGGAACTCTGCTTTCTCACTACAAACGGTTCTATCGTTGGTGGTTGCACCCTCATACATATCTTTTATAATCTTAACATAGTAGCTGGGGATGTGTTTATAGATTGTTAAAAATTTCAAATTATGGATGTTGTTGAGTTCTAATATTTTGCCACACTTCTTTCATTTTTTAGGATTTGAGGAGAGTTACAAGTGTCTCATGTGTCCATTATGAATACGATAAATAGAAGCCATGTTACATATCGGGTAGAGAACAAAATTCGTTTTTAAATAACTTAAAAAAAGTAGAAATTATAGTATAATATGAAAAAGAATAGTAATATTTTCACATTAACAAATAATTATTGAAATTATTTTACATACTTTTAATTAAATTTTATTAAAAATTAAGATGAGAGAAAAGATGTGATGTTCACAATATAAACTAGGATAAACTAAAAATTTAAGTGACGTATATTTTATTGTAGTTGAGTGCTTTTGTGAAAGTCATGACTTTAAAATGAGGTTATGCCATTATTTATATGTTATTATTTTGCTACAAATTAAGTAAATGATAAAGCGGTGCAGTTTCATTCAAGAAGATGTGAAATCCTTTATGAATCTTCTATATTTAGTTTACCCATTGTGTATAGTTAGCCGTGCACCAAGATGCTCATCATGCTAATTCAAAAAGTTAATTTTTAAAAATAGATGAAAAAAACATTGATATACACATATAGATACCTATATACAAGAGAAAATGTTTAGCAAGGAATCATATTTGACGGTTTTCAAGGAAGAATTTTTTTAACGGAAATAATTTCAATTGAAATTTTTTATGAGAACATGACTTTGGACCGCATTTAAAAAAAATACTTTTTTTACATTTTCGACCAATCTACATAGCAATTTTGTTTTATAAATGGGTTTGACCACGTTTAAGCAATTCATTTAATAATTGAGTCATGATTGATAGACATGGGTTGGGTCCACTATTTAACAAATGGCGCCCAGATGGGTCAACTCATTTAATTTTCATTAGACAATTGGATCGTATCAACCAACTTAATAAATGAATTATCTTAGTTATGGGTCAAATTGATTCCTTTAAGATTATATGGATTGGGCCAATCCGTTTGATAAATCAATTTTTTAAGTAAGCCAATCTATTTGATAAATAGTTTAAGTTACATATGAGACATCTTAGGTGAATCTATTTAAGTTCATTAGGTACTAGAGTCGAGTTAACCTATTCAATAAATGATTGAGGTCATCTTTTTGTTGGATCAAACCATTAAGTCGTGATAGCTTATTTAATAAGTGAGGCAGATTTAATACAAAAATAGGAATGGGCCAAGTTGGGTAACCCATTTAAGCTCAATTAGGTACCTATATCATGTTGACACATTTAATGATGGCTGGTGTTAGTCAATATAGACAAATGTCTAGAATAGTCCTAGAGGGGGGTGAATAGGACTATGGCGGAATTTTAAATTTTTTTTAAATATTGGACACTTAAAGGTTGGTCTTTGCAAATTAGTCTAATTAAGATTCCAAATCAAGTATTTAAAATCCAATTAGATTTGCATGCAAGAACAAGTCCACACAAACTTGATGTGCAATAAAATATGCAATAAAGCAAGTGCACAAAGTGCGGTGAGGAGATGAGAAGAAATAAAAGATAATGACATAAGTATTTTTAGTGGTTCGGAAAGCTTGCCTGCATCCACCCCTCAAGTACACCACTTGAGGATTTTACTAAATCTAAACAAATTACAGCCCTTGTGGTCTCTTTCACGGGTAGAGACCTTACCATTACAACCTTGATCTCTTTCACCAGTAGAGATTGAACCTAAGATTTACATACACCAAGAAAACACCTTTATTAGATTTGACTAGGGTTACACCAACATTTTACAAGTTTCTCAATAAAAGATGGAAAGTAGTTGCTTTGAGAATATTACCAAGAACACTAGCCTCTTGTTACTTAGAGTAGCTTTGGCTTGTCCTTGGATGTCTTTCACCACTTAGCTCTTTGGTGATGAGTAAATACTCCAATGAATGTCAAACCAACGATTATGAGAAGATTTAGGGATGATAAAGGTTTTTCCTATGTGAGCAATCAACCCCTAAGTGTTTTCTCAAAAACACATTCAAGGTTGAGCCTAATGTGCTCAAAGATTTGCTTATGAATGTTTTGAATGTGCTTGAAGAGCTTTTAGAGGTTTAGCAATTGAGTTTTGATGCTCTTAGAATGGTTGGGTGATGAACACTGGAAAATGACTATTTTACCCCTGATTATTGGATTAGTTAGCCCTTATTTTTTGTATATTAGATATGTTTGATGGTATTTTTGAGTTTTATAGATAATCCAGGAAAATACAAGAAAAGGAAATAAAATTGAAAAAAATGCCGAATGTGGTCCACGGTTACTAATTTTGGAAAGTGTGTGATTTTACCACTTAATTTTGGAAATTGTTGTAAAATTACCATAATTCAAGTCCACATATGAGAGTTTTGATTATGGTAATAATTTTATAGAGTTAACTTTACAAGTGGTAAAATTCACAACAGTAGTGGGCCCATGTTCCAGCCCGAAGTCTAAGCCTGTGATCCAAGCCCAAGTCCAAAATCCAAAAGCCGAAGAGAAGCAGTAAATTTGAATTCTGCAGATCAAAAGATGATTTGGACACGAATAAATTCGAATGGAGTTGGGATAAAGAAAAGGAAGTCAAGAAGAGAGAATTTTGGAAGGGATCTTAGAAAGAATATTTTTACAGAGCTTCAGTATTTTAGGTATTACTTTTTTACTCCGATGTCCGATTTTGTTGATTCTTATTGCGTTGGAAAGAAGACTTCAAGGGATACAAAAGTGTAATTTACGAAATATTTGTGATTCGGACATTTACTATGTCAAAATTGAGCTATAAGCTGGTGCATGTGTAAAAAAACATGATTTGCACCCTACTTTCCAAACCAATCTAAAATTCCTAAAATTATGGAGTCTTATCTGCAGAATTCGCCCAAGGCAAGGAGAGAAACAGTAAAATTCACGTGGGGATCTGTGGATTAGAGAAGATCAAGTTCAGAGAGGATTGAGATTATCAAGATAGCAAGATGAGTCAAAAGAGTCCAAATCAATCCAAAATTAGCCAATGGTTTCCAATTTAAGCTCTTCATCCTCCTCTCTGCAACACTATAAATAGAGGCCTTCGGGTAGAAGAAAAATTGACCAGATCAAGGGTTGTGTTGAGCATTGAAATAGGAGATGAGAAGATCAAGAATCTGCAGTGTGGTGTTCGAATTTTGAATGGTTTTTTTGGTTGGTGAATTTTGAATTTCTGTATTGTAGTTCTTCTATTTTCAATTCACATCTCTTGTTTTGTAATCCCTATCTTTTCCCATCATTAAATAAAATTCAAAGTGTCATGTTTTAGATTCATGATCTGTCAATTTTTAATTATTGCATAGTGATTGTTTGAATTTATTTTATTCTCTCTATGAATTTTATGTTGGAATTTAATTTAAGAATTTTCAAGGAGAGTGTATGAAATATTTTCGGGATTGGTGGAACTTGCTTGATTTCGATCCAAGGCTCTGTTTAAAAGTACATGAAATATTTTAGGTTCGAAATTATAAGTGGAAATTCTACTTAGAACAAAGGCTTAAAATGGATTTTCTTATTTAATGGAATTCATAACTTTTGTATTAAAAATTTTAATGGATTTTAAATGAATGCATGATTAAGAATTTTTGTGAATTTCATGATCTAGGCTTTGCTTTTATTTTTCTAAGAATATGGGATATGATGCCGACGTAAGTAATTGTCTCTGTCCAATTATACATATATACATACTTTTTTTTTTTATGGTTATAAATTCAATTTTGAATGTCGAACTAGGTTGGAGTTAAAAGTAAGTTTCTTGATTTTGTAATCTTATGATAAAATAGGATGTCTATAATTTTTCTAAATTAACTTCACCATTTTTATTCATATAAATCACGATTGTTTATCGATTTGATTGTCTTAATCATTTACTTTCCAATCTTAGATAAACCATTCTATTTTTAGTATTGATTTTCAAGATTCGGAATAATACTAGATCTATGATTTATTTCCAAGATTAGAAAGTATTAGATAATTCCAAGGTTTTGAACAACATAAAATTTCATTGGCATATGTTTGTATATATTTTGGATATATTTTCCATAATTTCATGGGGTCCGACTTCGCACTCATAACACTATATTATAAATGGTTCGTGCACTTTCAAGTGGAATTTAAGACGAAACAACTTTTTGGTGCCGTTGTTGGGAAATTAGAAAATATTGCAAAATATGTCCTTTGAAAATATGTGATTTTACAATTTTTGTATTTTTGAAAGTTTCTAATCTAGAAAACTGTCTAAAACTGGAAAAAATTCTCTCTGTAGAAATTTTTAATTTTAAATAGTTCTCTAATTTTAGAAGCTTTTACCAATATTAGAATTATTTAAATTAATCTATGATAGGAATATTGCTTCTCAACTTAGAAATATGCTAATTTTAGAAAGTCATTTATTTAGAAATTTATCTAATCATGGAAAGTTCTTGATTAAGGCATCTAAATTCACTCAACATCAATTTTTATTTTTGTGTAAAATTAATTTTAAAATATCCTTATAGCCTTAGTTTAACTTAGAATTCCTAATTAAGGTACACTTATTTTTAATTCCTCTACTAGTTATAATTTTAGAAAAATTGCATCTATACTAGGATTCATGCAAATTTTTTTATGAGATATAGATTTTTCACCTATGTTTTGGTGGTTAAATTTTGCAAGAACTAATTTATTTTTTCCGCTGGTGGTTGCTAAACTCATGTGAGTTTGAAAAAGAGGGCTATGTTAATATTTGGCTAACGAACATTACACTTCGGTTATAAATTTTGTAAAATAAATTTGGAGTTGTATGATGTTTAGATTTCTATTTATATATTTTTGCTGAAATTTGATGTTTGTGGGTAATAAACTGGAAGCTCTCACGAGACTATAACTAGTCTACTAGGGTGACCTAAGGGTTTAAAGGCGTATTGCATATGTTAAATGTAATCGAGAGTGCCAGCGAAAGTGGTTTAGAGTAGGGTTAGATTAAGAATTTTAATTTTCAGCTTTTAGTTTTCATTGTACATGAGGAGAAGTAGAATCTAAGTTTGAAGTATTTAATGAACATTGGAAAATGACTATTTTACCCCTAGATATTGGATTAGTTAGCCCTTATTTTGTGTATATTAGATATGTTTGATGGTATTTTTTGAAATTTGCAGATAATTTAGGATAATACAAGAAAAGGAAATAAAATTGCAGAAAAATGCATAAAGTGGTCTTTAGTTACTAATTTTGGAAAGTGCGTAATTTTACCACTTAATTTTGGAAATTGTTGTAAAATTATCATAATTCAAGTTCACATATGAGAGTTTGGATTAGGGTAATAATTTTATGGAGTTAACTGTAAAAGTCGTAAAATTCACAACACTGTGGGCCCATTTCCAGCTCGAAGTCTAAGCTTGTGATCGAAGCCCAAGTCCAAAATCTAGAAGCCCAAGAGAAGTAGTAAATTCGAATTATGCAGATCAAAAGAAAAAAAGGAAGTCAAGCAGAGAGATAATTTTGGAATGGATCTTAGAAAGAATATTTTGGAATAGTTTTAGTATTTTGGACATAACTTTTTTCTCCGATGTCTGATTTCGTTGATTCTTGTTACGTTAGAAAGAATACCTCAAGGGCTACAGAAGTGTAATACGAAATTTTTGTGATTTGGATGTTTGCAAGTTCAACATTGTGCTACAACTTGGTGCATGTGTAAAAATAATGGGATTTGCACCCTACTTTCCAAACCAATCCAAAATTCCTAAAATTAGGGAGCTACAAAATTCCCGAAGGGAACGAGAGATAGTAAAATTCGTGTGGAGCTCTGTGGATTAGAGAAGATCAAGTTCAGAGAGGATTGGGATTATTAATGTCACGGCCCAACCAAAAAGGACACGAGAGAAACAATAATATTTTTTTTTCAACTCTGAAGCATGCACAACTCATAGTCCAAACACGTGACATTTACGTGTGTTGCGAGATCCCTACAGATCCAAGGACTTATTGGACCCTTGATTTGATCGAACTGAATTATCAGCTGCCTACGTACTCCAGTAGAGATCAGATCCTGCGTAGTTCTCAGTTCAATTATTTCATGGCACTAACCCCCTGCAATTCATGAATTCACATCGAGACATTCTAATTACCCTATCGTGGGCCTCATCAATAGAATATATCTCACCTATCACGGGTCTAACCAATCACAGGTCTATACCAACCATGGGAACACCGTCAACCATGGGGTTAATGTCACTCATGGGATAAACCTCAACCATGGGACTTATACTCGAACATAAATACATCCCTCATCGGGGACAATACTCTAAATATGGGTCCAATCCTCTATGGAATCAATGCCCTCGTGACAATATCTATCCACGGTATACAATACTCATCCATGGTCACAAAGTCCTCCATGGGAATAACCATCCATGGGAAAATAATATATATCCATAGAACTGTCACATCCACCATGAGACCAATATGTCTACCATGGGACCACTATTTCTATCATGGGGTCAATATGCCCACCATATAATTAATATCTACGCGTGAATCCAGTATGTCTACCATGGGAACAACATGCATGGGATTCATCATCCATCCCTAGTAACTCTCCATTAGTGAGTATCATCTATCTATGGGTAATGACCATCTATAAATATAATCACTCCATGGGTATAATCCATCCATGGGCATAACTCATACATCAGTAGAACCAATATGTCTATCATAGGACCAGCAGGTCTAACATAAGACCAATACGTCTACTATGGGACCAACATGTCCACAATAATACCAATACATCTACCATGGAACCAACATGTCTAACATCAGACCAATACGTCTACTATAAGACCAACAACTCTACCATAATACCAATATGTCTACCATGGGACCAATATGTCTAAAAGAAGACCAATACGTCTACTACGAGACCAACATGTCTACCATGAGACCAGCACTTGGGCATGAATCCAAATCACAATGGGAACCATCATCCATGGGTATACACATCCATCCCTGGTAACACTCTATCAGTGACTATCATCTATCCATGGGTAATAACCATCTATGAATATAATCCCTCCATGGGTATAATCCATCCATGGGCATAACTAATCCAGGGGCACATCATCTACCATGAGATCTTCTATCCGTAGGAACAACACTCGAATGAATCACTACGTGACTATAACAACAACATCAAATCATCATATCATATCATAAATATACCACGACCTCTAGCAAGGCTTAGGGCCCATGACTTACTAAGCAGGAAGTTGTGATTTTAATTTAATTCGCAAGCGCACGACCCAATTAATAGTGTGGTACGAGGTCGTATTCAAGGGAAATCAACAAAATATATGTATGAAATGAAAATGACACTATTAAAATAATGTGATTTTGTAATACCCCGAATTTTCAAGTTATTAATATATGTGAAAATTACCCATTTAATTTGTGAATTATTAGATATGGACTTTATATGGGTAAAGTGTTGGGTCATTGCCCAATTAAGACCCAACGGATTGTGGAATGGGTTTCAATAAAATTAAATGGGGCCGAGTTAAATTAGTAATATGTCATTATGCGCATAAAGGGAACATGGAGAGATTTTAGGAGTTGAAATATGGAATAAATATGCAATCCATGATTATACGCATGGAGAGGATTAGCGATAGATTGTGCATGGCCGTGTATATGGGATTTGCATATCCAAGATGATGTGCTAGAATATTTTAAAAATGGGCGCATGGCACCTTCTAAGGATAGCACCGATTGGGAGTTTATAGAAGGGAGGCGCATAAGGCAACAAGGGGCGCATGGCACCTTCTAATTAAGATAAAGGGGCGCATGGCACATTCTAATATTAGACCGATTGGAAGTTGATAAAATGAGAGACACAAGGGGCGCACGGCAATACACACTCATAGCCGAATTCTCTCTCTCTTTCAAGTCTCATTCACGGCATAACAAGAGAAGGAGAGGGCAGCCAGCAAGGGTGAAAGATCAAGACGAAGGAGGAAAAGACCAAGGAAGAGAAGGATTGGAAGAGCAAGAACAATCGAAGGAAAACCGGAGGAGTCGCGGAACTGGTAAGTAGTTTTGATATTTTTGTTTAAGATAAGGAACCACAGGGTTCGGCCATGGTGTATGGCCGAACCCCATGGAAGGAAATTGGATGATCGTGGTATTTAATTTAATGGAAAGAATGGACAGCCATGAACCCCATGGAAAGACATGGTTATTTTTATGGGTTGGAAACCATGGAAAGGATATTAATATTTTTAATGGAAGTTTGAAAGATGAAAACCATGGAATATTATGATGATGTTAAAGGATTTAAAATGGATTAGAATCATGGATCATGGGTTCGGCCATGGTGTATGGCCGAACCCTATGGAAAAATACATAGATGGATTTAATATGGTGAATGATTAAATGGAAGATCAAGGATTAATAATTGTCAAAGAGAAGATTATGAACCATAGGGTTCGGCCATGGTGTATGGCCGAACCCCATGGAAGATGGTTACTAATTTAGAAAGTTTCTAATTAGGGACTTTTGGATTAAAAAAGGAAAGAACCTTGATTTATGGATTCAAGAATGGGAATTGCTATAATTGGAAAGTTAGACATCATAGGGTTCGGCCATGGTGTATGGTCGAACCCCATGAATTAATTTTATGGATCATGTATGGATCAATTTTGGACTTGAACATGAGGTAATGGCAATTTGGTAATATCGGCTGAAAATGAAAGATCATAGGTTCGGTCATGGTGTATGGCCGAACCCCATGAATCTTGTTAGTGGGTTATTTATTAAACTAAGTATATTTTAAATGAGAATAATGGAATGATAGCCATGGATGGCAGAAACGTAAATAGGTGAAAATAATGGACATAGGGTTCGGCCATAGTGTATGGCCAAACCCATGAACTATTTGTATGGATTATTATGGAACATAAGCCTTATGAAAAAAAGCAAGGTAAATGGCTAAGGATATGTATAATGGCAATGTTGTAAATAAGTAGAATTAATGGACCAAGGGTTCGGCCATGGTGTATGACCGAACACCATGGGGAAGGTTTGATGGACTTAAGGTTTATGCATATTAAATGAATGAAGTGATATGAACGGCATTGTTGTAAATATAAGGAAAAGATGAAAGATCATGGGTTCGGCCATGGTGTATGGCCGAACCCCATGAGGAATGTTTTATGGACTTGGATTTTATGGAAAATTAAATAGGACATGGTTTTAATTGATTGATATATTATAAGGTAGCGGGACCTCACAAGGTGTGTACGATCGTGAGCGGTTACCGGAAGGAAGCGCAAGGACACGTTAGTGGTCTTTGGTAGGATTCCACCTCTTTGAAACCGTGGGCTTTATGTACAATGTTTTTTATCTTATTTTGATGAATATTATGATGTAAAGCATATGTTTCAAATGTGAGTTTTAATGCTATGTTTATTATATAAAATAGCATGTGTTTCATTGGCATCTCATGCATGGCATGGGGTGAAGGATATGTAACCGGAGGGGCCACACTCCGTCGGGGCGTCCAAAAAACTATGTGGGATACCTTGATGTGCTTTTCCATCAAGAAGAAACCGGAGGGTCCACACTCTATCGGGGCGTCCGAAAGACCTGTGGGGGTACTTAAAGGTACATGTGATGGGTGAGACTCATTGCATTTGACATCATAACATGGCATGGTTTATATGGTTTTTGACATTATGATATTATTATATCATGTTTTGTACTAACCATGTGTTAGCCCTAATTGGAATACCTACTGGGCGCGTTGTTCTAACGCCCTACTTCTACCCTAGTGGATGATATAGGAAACAAAGAGAACAATGAACGCGAAACGGGCCAAGCGTAGGAGCTTGGACGCTTTTAGTTTATATTTTGATTAAGTTACTTATGGACTTGTAATTTGAGTAACTAGACTTCGGACATATAATAACTTAGATGATTTGCTATGGTTGGATGTTTATTTGGATAATTGAGTTAACTTTAATTATGATTAAAGACTTGTGATACTTTCCTATCTGAAATGGAATAGAACTAGGTTCTATTATAATTCCGCAGTTATGATGTTATTCCGCATGTGTATATTGTTATGTGTGAACCGTTTTCATGGACTTAGTCCGTGCACACATAGGGTTGGCCAGTTAAGGGTCGGACTTTAGAAGTTCGGACTTAGCTCGCGTCGTGACGTCCCGCTCTCTATCACTCTTTGTTTATAAAAAAAAAAATAGACTCCGATTGTCGGAAAGCTAAGAGAGTGCAAAAGGGCGGGACGTTGTAGATTTAAGAACATAATTTTCTAAAACATGGAGTTATAATCTTAATCTGGCAAAATTCTAGATTTAGATAATCAATAATTAATTAATTATCTAACTTTGGTAGTTAACAAAACTTTTATTATTAATTTATAAATTTTGATTAAAATGGTGGAATAAATTTAAATGACCTCAATCTAATTTAAAATGTAAATTTAAGAAACAAATAAAATATTTCTAACCTAGTTAAATCATTTTGAGGATTTTTATGAAAGAATAAAATAAAACAATAATAATAAATTATTTACATATTTTGCAATGGAATTGAGACAAGTAACGAAGGCGGCATGTTATCCTATTTAAAAATAAAATCATGGCCTAGACTATGAAATATTCTAGAATTATAAAATATAATTCAAGTTCATCATTTATTAAAATTCTAATTAGAAAAATTACGTTGTCCATTAAATCAGAAATTTTCAATTCCAGCCTTAGGCTTGAACGGGATTTAAACTTGCATTTCCCAAATCTAAAGTAAACCGTTCTTGAAAAGAACCTTAGACTGAAAAATTGTTCAAGTCCCACTGATCCTAACAGGGGTTCCACTTTTCTTTGAAAAATTCTAAAATTAATTTGTTTCATAACGTTCATAAAAAGAATTAAAATAAAATTAAAAACCATCACTATAAAATATTTAATTATTGGGAATAACATAAATCTAAAGAAACCACCATGAATTTCATTTAAAAATTGGAATATAATGAAATACAATCCTTTGGACATTACATAAAATAAAATAAAAAAACTTACAAGAAATTAATTATTTTTCTCTGTCCTTAGCCGTCCAACTTCAGTCCTTTCAATGCCTTGCCCTGTTCAATTCTTCCAATGGAGTCCATGCTCTATTTATAGGAGTGATGAGATAAGATAAGAGTCCTATTTCAAAATTGCAGTTGGTACACAGTGAGTGCCGTGTAAACCATTTACTTTATCCCTTTTCATCTCCATCGGCTAACTCCTCCATCCCCTTATCTCTTCTTAATTGGCTAAGTCAACCTTATCTTCCGTATTCTCCTTATCCCTTCTTCTCTATTTCTATCCTCTCTTATCCTTCATCGGTTGATCCCTTCTTCCTTATCCTCTTCGCAGCTTCTCTGGTTCATTGAGCCACATTCGCAGCTGAGCAAGTTTCAAGTTTCAGCTCCCGGTTCTCTCGCCTTATCTCTTCATCGGCTTCTTTGGCAGATCTCCTTCTCTTTCACGCCTCTTTGTTCGGTTAACCCTCATCTCTTCTGTCTTATCTTCTGATCTCTTCAATCGGCTGTTATACTTATCTATTCCTTCTTCTGCTGTCAAGATCGGCTGCTTTTCTTATCCTCATCTCTATCTCCTTCTCAATTACCTCTCTCGACAAAACCACTTCTTCTTCCTCATCTCATTCAAACTCTTTTCTTCATTATCCTTATCTTCTCCTACTGCTGAGTTTCAAAAACCAAGGAAACTAGGTATCTGGGCCCTCCTTTCTCTTATCTCTTTTGATTATCTCTCTCTCTTTTATCTCTTTCTCTTCTCTATCTTCTCTATGAAATACCCACCGATTTCAAATTCGTCTCCACAGCCTTCAGCTCTGTATCTAGTTTTGACGCCTCCCTCTTCTGTCTCCTCTGCAAATAGTTCTGATCTCTGGATCTCAACCTATGTGCCTGGCTCTGCACCGAACTTCCCTTCAGCTGGATGCCCATCTTCTATGGTTTTGGGCAGGCGAGAGTGTGGAGTTTGACCCTTTTTCCACTGCTAAACCGAGAATGACTTCTGCTATTTTCTATTGCTGGTCTCTGTTTGGCAATGAATGGAGCTTTGGGTTTTCTTTGGAATGCAAGATATGTGCCCTCTGTTGTTCTTTCTCAGCATCCCATAAGATCTTCTCAATAGTGTTTGCCTCTCTGACATTTTTGTATTCTAAGATCCCCACTTCTTCTTCTTCTCCTCCTCTACTTCTTTTTTTCTTAATCAGATTCATGACCCACCTTTTGATTTCAAAATGGAATAATGGGCTATTTAATTTTGTAAAAATTAACCACCTTTACAACAAAATAGAAAATGAATTATTTTAATTCAAATTCTCATAATGGATTTGAATTAAAATAAATTACAATGAATTCCAAAACTATGTGGTAAAATTACAAATTTTACAAATTTGACACTGTGACCCCTTTTCTCCAATTTTTATTCACATTTCTTGTATCTTCCAAAATATTCTGCAAAATTCAAAAACATATTAAACATATCTAATATTTACAAAATAAAGACTAATTAATCTAATATTAAAAGGGTAAAATAGTAGTTTTACGGTATTATCACGGGAGACCACAAGACTAGCGTCATCAAGTCTACCTCGCCCTACATCCCTTCACCTCATGGGTGATTCAGTCAAGCACTAAGGCGGTCGGACTGCGTCTAACGAAGCTGGCACCACCCCCATGGGGTAAAATAGTATCTAGCTTTGCGCATCAACGCACATCAAGTGTGCGAAATAGCCGTGAGAGCCCCCTCGAACGCGTAGCATGTGAGGGACCTACTCCTCTACGGAAACCCTACTAGACCAAGTCTCTGTAGTCGACCCCACCATCCTGAATATCTCTCTGGAACGGTCAGTCAACCATCATAATCGCGTGAGGGATGTACACATATCATGTCTCAATATCAAGTGACCAAGTCACATATACATCTCAATGCCACAGTTTCTTCATGTTCATATCGAGGCTCCCATGGTCACACGGCTACTCTAGGCCTTACTCATGGAATCTATAGACTTATCTCATCTTTTTAACTACACAAAGGTGAGACATAATGATCGGACAGTTTCCTATTTCAACGGACTAAGGCATAACGTTATCAATATCACGTGAGGGACGTACCAATACCACGTCTCAATAATTAATATCACATGAGGGACATACCAATACCACGTGTCAATATAATTAATATCACGTGAGGGACACACCCATACCATGTCTCAATATAATCAATATCACATGAGGGACGCACCCATACCACGTCTCAATCAACAATATCACGTGAAGGACACACCAATACGACGTCTCAATATAATCAATATCACGTGAGGGACGCACCCATACTGCGTCTCAATCAACAATATCACGTGAGGGACACACCCCTACCACGTCTCAATATAATCAATATCACGTGAGGGACGCACCCATACCACGCTCAATCAACAATATCACGTGAGGGACACACCCATACCACGTCTCAATATAATCAAGTGACCCAGTCACATACATTTCAGTGCCAAAGTCCTCATCTATCCATCTTAAGAATTTTCACAGTTCTCTCGCAAGTCTAGGCTTTACTTGAATAACAAACATATATGTCTCATCATATCGAAACTCCCAAGGCATCATAACCTCTTCGGGCAGTCTTCGAGGGATCCAACATCTGCATTAAGGTCTATATTAGAGAACGTATATCCCACCAATCCATTTCCACCCTTCACATTTGCTCAAAATCTGACATCATCCTTAATATAAATGGATGACACAATGCATCTTTTGATCAAGCTGAGGCATAATGCTTTCAGTTGCCTACGTACCACATAGTGGATCAGATCAACTGTAGTTCAGCATTTTCATATTTGGGTTGACATTGAGGAGTGGTCATACTTTTACTTTGGGAAAATCAAGTAAGGCTTTCTTAGCATTTACATTACATTCCATGCATTCTCAATCATGCTATCCAATCTCCATTGTAGCACAAGTTAACCCTTGGGTTCTAAGATGCTTGACCTTAACTCACCCATATCACTTAGTCTAACCCTTTACGAAGTTCCTCTTCAAATCCTGGAAATTCATTCTACACATGGATAGGTCAATCTACCACAACCATTATCAACATAGGTACACACTAGTGATGTACACATCATCAATTAATCCAAGCATGGCATTAAAACACATTCATCATGCTTATTGTATGAGTTACCCAACTAAGAATTCACAATCATAAGAATTCATTTGATACATACATTACTCATAACCATACACACGTATAGGAACTTATCAAGGCCCTACATTACACATCTTGGACAATCTTGATTTATCATACATTCTATCATATTTTAACACGTCACAAATCTATGAATTCTCAATTATAGTAAACATATAATCATAGGGAAATTGGGAAACTCATGCATATGTATCTGATATAATATATTCACATCAATCACACATAGGCATAAAGAGGTCAAACCATAACCTTACCCAACTATGCATTGGAATGTGCACAAGGCAGCATTCACTCAAACGTATTATCACACACCTTGTGAGCATGGAATTTTACAAATATTTCCAAAGCTCTAGGTGTATGGTATTCTCCAATTTTACCCAATATTATCAAACTCGAATCGTATCGAAATTGTTCTAGGGGTGTGAATCGTGAATCGAAAATCATAAAATCGTACGATTCATATATCATCTTATTCCTATAACCATTTTGTTGACCTGGGCCATTACATTCCACCCTCGTTAAAAGAATTTCGCCCCCGAAATTCAATCATTCTAGGGCTTTGGGCAAGGCCTCAACACTCACAAGTCTCGTAGAGCTTCGCCAAAGGATCCTCCAAAGATAGCTACTGATCACAAGTCACTCTGGACTCGACTACTAAGCCATCAATAGGCTCACATCACACGTGCACAATGCAATAATGCTTACATAATGGCTTCATATTGCAGCTCAACACGTGGCAAACAAATATTCATAACTCATTTGGTGATGCTGACTACAATATACATCAATCGTGGACAATACACGGTGGCTCATCACTCAAATAAATGGTCCTCTAACGTGGCTCACACGTGAAGTAGTGCCACATCACACTAGGATTAACATCTCGAACCAAAACAAACATCCTCAGGTGGCTACATGATCCCACAACTCAACATAGGGTATACAAAATTTGGGTACTTCTCATCATGGTACTCTACCGAACTAGGAGTCTCACAGACCTCCAAACGACAACATCGAAGAGTTCAAGATACCCATATCTAATCCCAAGCATGAGAGATCACTAACTCTCAGCGTTCTACGATCAATAATCTTGAGATTAATACTTCTCCAACAAATCACATCACGACCATACTCAAAATCGTGCTTGCCAACAACAGTGGTAAAAAAAACTCCAAAAGTGTGCCATGACTTCATGGGTACTCATACAACCCAAGCGACCTTCACGGCACATGGAGTCTTTACCACTACTAAGTACATCTCAACTGTGCATAAAAATGATCCTAGCCTTATCTCGGGCAAGTATTAACTTCAACCCGTCACTGACTCGCCATAAATAATCACCAACATCAAATGCACACAAGCTCATGGGTTCAAAAATCACATAGAGATGTGGCCTACGTAAAGCGGCTCGACACATGTATACAATGTGGACAATGCTATGCGGCTCAACATAGAAATGTAGAAAATGCTACAGTATAGTCACGGTGTTCATCCATGGAAGGGTTCAAATCCCTCAAACGGCCAATTGCACGTTGTTTCCCCCACTCTAATCGCGACATAATCTACCACTAAAGCAAAATACAACGATGTCTACTCGTACCACATGGTTTTATATGGAATGGAATATAAAAGAGGCTAACCCCTGTAAAGCTTTAAACACTAACTCCCTACTCAAATCCATAGATATTTCTCCTTCCCACATAAACATCGCTTCCAATCTCCATTCCACCCAGGAATATCCAAACAAAAATACCAAGAAAGGTGGAAGAGCGAAAGGATTACTTTTGGGGAGAGAAAATCTGAGAGGGAGGAAGCTTGAGACGAATCTATCTCCAATCTCTTGTTTACAATTGCCCAACACGAGGCTAGGAGAGGAAAGAATCACTAACATGAGGGTATACTCCTCCTCAAAAGATGTCACACATCAAACTCCAACAAGGAGTACATTTACTACACTAGGGAGTTCCAATGGGGGAGGTATTATACTTATATCCTCTCTACCCATTTGACAACCACTCCACTCTAGTGTTAAAATATCCAAATGCTCAATCTACGCATCCTCTTATTCACTTCAAAGTTTATCGACTCTGAGTCCAACTTGAATTTGTGATGTAGATGGATGCCATGGTAGATACAATGAGCAATTTGATCAAACAAATGCTAGATTTCTACTAAAATAGCATGCACAGCAATTTCCACATCTATTCACAACTATTATTCCATATGGGGTTGACAATAGGAGATATGCTTCAGTTGCCTTGGGAATTTCATCTATGCCTTGGCTTTTGCATTTCATAATGCTCCTTGCCATTCATATCCATGCCAACCGATTCCCATACAACAAATTATATCTAGCCAGATTACTCCTTTCATGTCAAATCTAAGCCCTCTCATTCAACATCAATTTCTCCATCATACTGGAGAATCATCTCTCTCAAATCATCATAAGGCAATTCCACATCCTTTTAATCATAATTACATCATTAAACAAAATGGAATCCATACACAAACACAAAATTTTTACTCATAAGGCAGAAAGTAACAATCTAGATCATCATGCAATTGAGCACATAAATAATCCAAGGATTTCAAGATATCTTACTAGCCCACAATCGTCCATACAAGGTGGCTAGCATTTTTCACACGAACAACTAGGCTTTAGACATTTATTCACTACATGAGGGGTATTCAAACCATTTACACCCAAGTGCATTACGTTAAGCCTTTTAGTACAAGAATCACATTGCATGATCATCGCTATCGTCGATATCATGGGCCAACCTACTCCGTGCTCAAAGACTTGGAGAAAACAATCCTATTATCATAGGACAATTCTCCTCAACAAATATCTACATATGTCTGGCCTTTCGGATCCACTCATCATTTCCTCAGGGAACACCATTGAAGGTTTTACTGACCTCTCTTAAGTCCTTCGAGTCCACAATTCTTGGCTCAGACTTTCTAGATTCATAAATCAAATCTGACTCAATTCACGAGGATGCCTTTGGTCGTCAAAGACTGTTTCTAAACAAAATTAGTGGTCTGCCATTACCACTTCTTATAGCCAACTACAGACCTCAACCTCTTGGTCTGGACTACAAGTCGCATTTCAAGCAAATTCTAATTTACAGTACCAGTCATTCCCAACCGATGCCACAAATACACATGTCCATCTAGTCTTTCTCCAACGTGGTAACAGTGATGACCTCACGTCACCGAAGTCCGTCGGGTGGGTTACCTGTCAGCGTATCATCGCCCGGTCTATCAAACCCCCATCACAGGACCCTCGGTCTAATGGTCTCACTTCCACTTCCTGGGAAGACAGGATTATCTACACCTCACAAGGTGGTTCACATACGGCTCTAGGGGAATTTCAAAGTTTTCCACTCAGGGAGCTTAATCATTTCCTCGCGACCTTTCCAAGCCCAACCAGATCCAGTACCTCACAACTCAGGGTCCACATGAGTCAGACCCTCATGGGTCCAGCTCATGTTGTAATATCACTCTGGTCACCCCGCCTGAAGTACGGTTTAAACGTTAGTTACTTAAATCTGGTGGCAATAGGAGGTCCCAGCTTCACTCAAAATCTTGCTCACCCCATTACGACCCAAAATAATCTCATGCTTTCATCAGAGTTTCGAGCCCCATGCACACAGTCCTCAGGGAAATTGAGCCTAAGCTCAGATACCAATTGTCACGGCTCGACCAGAAAGGACACATGAGAAACAATAATATTTTTTTTTTAACTATGAAGCATGCACAACTCATAGTCCAAACACGTGACACCTACATGTATTGTGAGATCCCTACGAATCCAAGGACTTATGGACCCTTGATTTGATCAAACTGAATTATCAGCTGCCTATAGACTCCAATGGAGATCAGGTCCTACGTAGTTCTCAATTCAATTATTTCATAGCACTAACCACGTGCTATTCATGAATTCACATCAAGACATTCTAATTACCATATGTGGGCCTCATCGATAGAATAAATCTCATCTATTACGGGTCTAGCCAATCACGGGCCTATACCAACCATGAGAACACCGTCAACCATAGGGTCAATGTCACACATGGGATAAACCTCAACCATGGGACCTATACCCAAACATAAATACATCCCTCATTGAAGACAATACTCTAAATATGGGTCCAATCCTCTATGGAATCAATATCCTCCGTGAGAAGATCTATCCACAATATACAATACTCATCCATGGTCACAACGCCCTCCATGGGAATAACCATCCATGGGAAAATAATACCTATCCATAGAACTATCACGTCCACCATGAGACCAATACGTCTACCATGGGACCACTATATCTATCATGGGGCCAAATGCCAGCCATTATTCAATATCTAGGCATGAATCCAATATGTCTGCCATAGGAACAACATCCAAGGGATTCATCATTTATCCTTGGTAACTCTCCATCAGTGAGTATCATCTATCCATGGGTAATAACAATCCATGAATATAATCACTCCATGGGTATAATCAATCCATGTGCATAATGTAACGACCTAACCCGATTTTTCAGAGTTTTAGGGTCGGTAGCAGTAGAGAGAATGTTGACCCCGTGTTGGGTCCTATTTTGCTCGATTTTGAGTTCAAACACTCAAAGGGCACTTTGGTAATTATGAATTATTGAATATTTTATCATATAAAAAGTTTGAAAATCACATATTATCTTCCCCGATGTTTGATGTTTGATTTTTAATGAGTTTTAATTTATTTAATTATTTATTTATTTTCTTTGGAAAATTTAAGATTTTATTTTTCTCTTTAAAAAAAAAAAAAATCAACTCAAAACCCTAAAGCCCCTAAACCCTAACCCTTGATTTTTCTTCCCTTCTGTGCAGCATTATAGCACGGGCCTACAGTGCCACCGTTGCTACTCTCTCTCTCTCTCTCTCTCTTCTCGCTCTCCAACCTTTCCTTTTTCCTTCGAGCAACCCGTTGGCCGCCTCTACTACTTCGTCTTCGCCTTTTTTCCCAGGTACTCAAGCTTCCTCCTTGATTCCTCTCTCTTATTCTCTCTTCTCTCCTCCTCTAGGCCCAAACCCTAAAATCCCCTTCTTCAGCCGACGCCATCTCGATTCCTCTTTCTCTTCTATTTCCTCTTCTCTCAGTCTCACTTTCTCTCGGTCCTTCCCTCTTCCTTGTTCCTCCTTCCTCCTTCCATCTCCTCTCTTCCTTTTAGTTCTTCTTTCTCCTTTGCAAACCGTAACTCCGACCCCCCTTGTGTTGTGCCACCGCCATTCTCTTTTCTTTCACTCCCTCCCTTTATTCTCTTCCAAAACCCTAAATCCATTGCCGTCACCGTCGTCCCTTCCTTTCCGGTTTGCTTCTGTAGCCGAGTCGAGCTTCCCAGACCCAGTTACAGCTCGGGTCTGACCCAACCGATTCAGCCTGTTTGGCCTTTCAGGCCTTCAAGCTTTCTAGGCCCAATTCGTGAGCCCAACATCAAGCCCACAAGATTTGGCCCAAAGCCTTTTGAGCCTAGTTTTCCAAACCCAGCAAATCCAAGCCCAACTCTCTTTTGGCCTAGCAACTCAGCCCAGCCCGATCCAGCAGCTTGGCCCAGCCCAAGCCCGTTTCAGGTCTACTTCAGCGTGTTTTGGAGATCATTTCTGGAGTGCTTCTGGATCTTCTTTAGCTCGTTCCAGCCCATGCATCGTTCCTGCAATCCTTCAACCCATTTTCATCACTCGGATTTCGAAGGCGCAGACAAGTGAGGGAACTTATCACCACTTTTAGCATGCATCTATGCATATTATTACTCTATCAGATGTGCAGGTACGGAATACGACGAATGGTGGTCCCCGATATTATGAGCCACTCGGCAAGGGACCTATTGATACCATTATGTGGAGGGTCCCCATCTGGGTGTATTTTTATCCGATGCCCGCAGAGGCATATATGAGCTGCTTATTTGATGTCACGATTGATTGGTTGTATGGTGACATGATTAGGGTTTATTTTTATTGATAATATGTTAAGATACCAACATGCGAATATGTGATGTGTGGTGATATATGCCTGATTATGGTGTGATATGTCGTGTTGATAATATGCTATATGATTATGTGATAGTTAGTTTGAACTGCTAGACATTATAACATGTTTAGATGTTAACATACCAGCCCGTGATAAATAGTGATGTATACACCTAATGGTTATGTGATTAACTATGTTAATAGCATGTGTAGGCGTAGAGGTAATTGTACATACATATAACTAACGTATGTGGGATGCCGATGGGGGCATGGCTACTGGGCAATATTAGGATCTAGAGACTCCCCTAGCTTGTCGGGTAATTAGGGTGGGGATGTTGTGTAGGACCGCACAGTGGAAGTGTGGTTGGACTATGGGCTATCCGGTGGATGGACACGGGTTGAAGTTTTTCTTGGCATGGGTTAGATTGTCAGGTGTGATCTTTAAACACGCCTACGAGGGATATGTGGTCCAGTTTGGAGGGCAAGGTGCCCGAGAGTCGTAAGAGGGACATGTTGTGAGGTGGTCGTGGAAACCTCCGGAAGTTCTGGGTTGAGTGTTAGCTCCCCCAAGGCTGACTTAGAGGTCATCACAGACACGCTACCCGAGTGCGTGACGGATGAGGCGTCCCTAGTGGTCTAATGGGTTGAGTGGTTCATCCGCTTGGAAACTAGAGGGTGGGATGGTGGCTTGTGGTCTCCGGATAATCGAGTAGGCTGAGGAGGTGCTCGTCTGCTCATTGGTCGAGGGATGATGCAGTGAGGGACAACTCCCGTTAGTATGACTTGTGATCCCCGGATGACCGAGTAGGCTGAGGAGGTGCTCGCCCGTTCATTGGTCGAGGGATGATGCGGTGAGGGACAACTCCCGCTAGTATAATTTGTGATTCCACGGATGACCGAGTAGGCTGAGGATGTGCTTGCTTGCTCATTGGTTAAGGAATGGTGCGGTGTGATGTTCCAGGCTATGACACCTGTAAGGTGGGGACAACCTGCGATGTGATGTGATGAGATATTCCAAGCTAGGACACCTGTAGAGTGGGGACTGTCTGCGGTGTGGTGTGAGATGATGTTCCAAGCTAGGACACATGTAGGGTGGAGACAGCCTGTGGTGTGACGTGAGATGATGTTCCAGGCTATGACACCTGCAGGATAGGTATAGTCTGAGGTATGGTAGTCCAGGCTATGACACTTGCAGGGTGGGCACAGTCTGAGATATGATATTCCAGGTTATGACACCTGCGGCGTGGGTATAGTCTAAGGTATGGTATTCCAGGCTAGGACACTTGTATGGTGGGGACAGCCTGTGGTGTGATGTGGTAGTGTGTTACCCTCACTGGGGTAGGGTACAGTCATGCATGTAGACATCATAGACATTTATGTGTTCATATGATTATATACAGTGTATGCTTGGTGACATATGATGCGTGTGTTACCCTCACTGGGCATGTAGAGCTCACGCTTACCTCACAGGTACTTTATAGAGGAAGGGTCGGCGGGACCCTCAATCGGACATTGGACGTAGAGTTGCAGCTTTCTACTTGTCATCGTTTTATTTTGTAATTGGGGACTTGCAAATGTATTTGAGATATATGTACATTTATTAAGTTTGATGAATGTAATAATGGAATGATGTTATTGTTTCCAAATATGATTAATACTTTATTGGTACTATCGGTTATTGGTTTAATTATGGGTTGCCCGTAGTTACTTTGAATTGAGGGAGCAGTGTCTCCCATTAAGAAAGAAAAAAAAAATATACCCTTGAAATAGTAACAGATCGGTTTCGAGACTTTGTATCAGTTTAACGTACTCGTAGCGGGATGGGTCGTTACACATAACTCATACATTCGTAGAATCAATATGTCTATCATAGGACCAACAGGTCTAACATAAGATCAATACGTATCCCATGGGACCAACATGTCCACCATAATACCAATACGTCTCCCATGGGACCAACATGTCTAACATGGGACCAACATGTCTAATATAAGACCAATACGTCTACTATAAGACCAACAGGTCTACCATAATACCAATATATCTACCATGGGACCAATATGTCTAACATAAGACTAATACGTCTACTATGAGACCAACAGGTCTACCATGAGACCAACACTTGGGCATGAATCCAAACTACAATGGGAACCATCATCCATGAGTATAGACATTCATCCCTGTTAACACTCTATCAGTGACTATCATCTATCGATGAGTAATAACCAGCCATGAATATAATCCCTCCATGTGTATAATCCATCCATGGGCATAACTAATCCAAAGGCACATCATCTACCATGAGATCTTCTATCCGTACGAACAACACTCGAATGAATCACTAGGTCACTGCGTCAACAATATCAAATCATCATATCATATCATAAATATACCACGACCTCTAGCAACACTTAGGGCCCATGACTTACTAAGCAGGAGACCCACGACTAGCGTGATCAAGTCTACCTCTCCCTGCATCCCTTCACCTCATGGGTGATTCAGTCAAGCTCAAATGCGGTCGGACCACGTCTAACCAAGCGAGCACCACCCCCATGGGGTAAAATAGTACCTAGCTCTGAATATCAACGTACATCAAGTGTGCGAAATAGCCGTGAGAGCGCCCTCCAGCGAGTAGCATTTAAGGGACCTAATCCTCGACGGCAACCCTATGGGACCAAGTCTCCGTAGCCGACCCCACCGTCCTGAATATCTCTCTCGAACGGTCAGTCCACCATCATAATCGTGTGAGGGATGTACTCACAACACGTCTCAATATCAAGTGACCAAGTCACATATACATCTCAATGCCATAGTCTCCGTATGTTCATATTGAGGCTCCCACGGTCTCACGGCTACTCTAGGCCTTACTCATGGAATCTATATAATTATCTCATCCTTTTAACTACACAAACGTGAGACACAATAGTCCACTGATCAGACAGTTTCCTTTTTCAATGGACTAAGACATAACGTTATCAATATCACGTGAGGGACATACCAATACCACGTCTCAATAATTAATATCACGTGAGGGACACACCCATACCACGTGTCAATATAATCAATATCACGTGAGGGACACACCCATACCATATCCCAATATAATCAATATCACGTGAGGGACGCACCCATACCACGTCTTAATCAACAATATCACGTGAAGGACACACCCATACCACGTCTCAATATAATCAATATCACATGAGGGACGCACCCATACCACGTCTCAATCAACAATATCACGTGAGTGACACACCCATACCACGTCTCAATATAATCAATATCACGTGAGGGACACACCCATACCAAGTCTCAATCAACAATATCACGTGAGGGACACACCCATACCACGTCTCAATATAATCAAGTGACCTAGTCACATACATCTCAGTGCCAAAGTCCTCATCTATCCATCTTAAGAATTTTCACAGTTCTCTCGCAAGTTTAGGCTTTACTCTAGTAACAAACATATATGTCTCATCATATCGAAACTCCCAAGGCATCATAACCTCTTCGGGCCGCCTTTGAGGGATCAAACATCTGCATTAGGGTCTATATTAGGGAAGGTATATCTCACCAATCCATTTCTACCCTTCACATTTGCTCAACATCTTACATCAACCTTAATATAAATTGATGACGCAATGCATCTTTTGATCGAGTTGAGGCACAATGTTTTCAGTTGCCTACGTACCATATAGTGGATCAGATCAACCGTAGTTCATTATTTTCACATTTGGGTTGACATTGGGGAGTGGTCATACTTTTACTTTGGGAAAATCAAGCAAGGCTTTCTTAGCATTTACATTATATTCCATGCATTCTCAATCATGCTAGCCAATCCCCATTGTAGCACAAGTTAACCCTTGGGT
The DNA here is from genome assembly GCA_013350335.1 of Chimonanthus salicifolius. NCBI lineage: Eukaryota > Viridiplantae > Streptophyta > Magnoliopsida > Laurales > Calycanthaceae > Chimonanthus > Chimonanthus salicifolius. Next base: position 30,289,947 of record CM023539.1, read on the forward strand.
TCTAAGATGCTTGACCTTAACTCACCCATATCACTTAGTCTAACCCTTTATCAAGTTTCTCTTCAAATCATGGAAATTCATTCTAGACATGGTTAAGTCAATCCACCACAACCATTATCAACATAGGTACACACTAGTGATGTACACATCATCAATTAATCCAAGCATGGCATTAAAACACATTCATCATGCTTATTGTATGAGTTACCCAACTAAGAATTCACAATCATGAGAATTCATTTGATACATACATTACTCATAACCATACACAAGTATAGGAACTTATCAAGGCCCTACATTACACATCTTGGACAATCTTGATTTATCATACATTCTATCATATTTTAACATGTCACAAATCTATGAATTCTCAATTATAGTAAACATATAATCATAGGGAACTTGGCAAACTCATGCATATGTATCTGATACAATATATTCACATCAATCGCACATAGGCATAAAGAGGTCTAACCATAACCTTACCCAATTATGCATTAGATACAATATATTCACATCAATCACACATAGGCATAAAGAGGTCAAACCATAACCTTACCCAACTATGCATTGGAATGTGCACAAGGCAGCATTCACTCAAACATATTATCACACACTTGTGAGCACGGAATTTTACAAATATTCCCAATGCTCTAAGTGTATGGGATTCTCCAAGTCAACCCTGACTTAGCCGACCTTGCATGTGATGACATGGTCACCACATGGTACGTGGGTCCTATCATTGCCATGTCACTTACATGCCACCTCACTTGATGTGGTGGATTTATGCATTGGGTCTTAATTTGGATAGCTGGTCTAATTAAATTATCTTCACCCATTTACTTACAATTAGCTCATCTATGACCCACTGGATCCCAGTTGGGTAATTGACCCATTTAATTACATTTACCCAATTATTTTCAATCAAACTCTATCCATGATCCATTGGATCTTAATTGGGTTATTGACCCAACTCCTTACCATCTAAGGTCTATTTCATCCATTAATCTTAAATTCAATACATTTGTAATTCAAAATAGACCAAATCCAATAAATTATAAGTGATGAAAATTTAGGGTGTTACAATATTACCCTCTTTTGAAATTTTCGTCCTGAAAATTGACCGAAGTAGGGTTTTCAAACAACTTATACAAAAAGCTCATGATGAGCTGCTCTTATTTCTGATTCAAGTTCCCAGGCGACTTCCTCATTACCATGTCAGTCCCATACCACCTAGACGAATTGAATTGCTCGGTTCTGTAGTATCCTTTGTTTTGTTTCAATCACTCTGACAGGCCTTTCGACATAAGACACGTCGCTTTGCACTTCTATGTCTTGCACATTCAGCACATACGAGGGGTCAGGATTGTACTTCCTCAACATAGTCACATGGAACACATCGTGTAGTAATGACAACTGTGGAGGGAGTATCAGACGATAAACTACTTCCCCCACCCTCTTTTGGATTGAAAAGGGTCCCACAAATCTAGGTGACAACTTCCCTTTCTTTACGAATCGCATGTGTTCCTTTTGTGGCAAGACCTTTAAGAACACTAAGTCTCCCACTTCAAACTCAAGGAATCTCCTTCTCTTGTCAGCGTAGTTTTTCTGACGACTCTGTGTAGTGAGCAGATGTTGTCGTATCACCTTAATTTGTTCTATAGTTTCTGCAACCAAATCAGGTCCAATAAGTGCAAGATAACCGGCCTCTGGCCAACACACTGGTGATCTACAGGGTCTACCATACAACGCCTTAAATGGAGCCATCTTAAGACTTGCCTGGTAACTGTTGTTGTACTAGAACTCAACCAGTGATAAATGATCTTCCCAACCACCCTTGAAGTCTATCATGCATGCTCTCAGCATATCCTCCAATGTCTGTATTGTTCGCTTTGACTGTCTGTCAGTCTGTGGATGGAAAGCTGTGCTGATCAACAAATTGGTCTCCATAGCCGACTGCATGCTCTGTCACACCCTGCCGGTGAATCGGCCATCTCTATCGGATAAAATGGTCCTGGGGATACCATGTAGTCTGATGATATCTTTGATATATCGTCTTCCCAAAGTCTTAGTTGAATCTGTCATCTTGATTGGGAGAAAATGTGCAGACTTGGTCAATCGATCTACCACAATCCATATTGCATCGTTGTCCTTTGATGATCTTGGCAACCCTGTCATAAAATCCATGGAAATATGCTCCCATTTCCATTCCAGCACTGGTAAGGGTTTGAGTAATCCTGGTGGTTTCTGATGTTCTGTCTTGACTTGCTGACAAGTCAGGCAATGAGCAACAAAATCCGTTACATCTCTTTTAAGTCCATGCCACCAATAATGTCTTTTCAAATCATGGCACATCTTGGTGCTACCCAGATGAATAGAGAGTTTTGTTTGATGAGCTTCAATTAACAACTCTCTTTCACAGCTTTGAGTCACATATGTCTTGCCTTGAAATAAGAGACCTTGTCCCGGTCGTAATTCTCATTCCGGTACAACCTCACTAGTAGACATCTTAGCCCATATCTCTTCCACTTCCAGATTTGTCCGTTGTTCTTAATCAATCTTGGAAATCATGCTAGACCGTACCATCAGATTATACATACTTCCACGGTCCTTGATGTACAAATTGAATTCCCGAATGGTGGCCAACATCTCCCATTCCTTCATAATCAAACTGGCCACTGTTGCATTTGACATGCGACTGAGGACATCCACTACTTTGTTCGCCTTTCCAGGATGATATCGAAGTGCGAACTCATAATCTTGTAGATATTCCATCCATCTGCGCTGCCTCATGTTGAGTTCCTTCTAATCAAACAGATATTTCAAACTTTTGTGATATGAAAATACCTCAAATTTCTCACCATAAAGATAGTGTATCCAGCTTTTGAGAGCGAAGACCACTGTAGCTAATTCCAGATCATGTGTGGGATAGTGGCGTTCATGGATTTTCAGCTGTCTTGAACCATAAGCCACTATATGATAACTTTGAGTGAGAAAACACTCAAGTCCTTCCCCTGAAGCATCACAATATACTTCATAACCCTTGCCTCTTTCCTGTAAAATCAGAATAGGAGCAGTTGTGAGCTTTTCTTTCAGATCTTCGAATCTTCTGTTACACAAATTAGACCATTCAAATTTGACTCCTTTTTGAGTGAGTCAGGTGAGTAGAGCTGCAATCTTTGAGAAGTTCATAATAAACTTCCGATAATAACCAGTCAATCCCAGAATGCTGCGGATTTCACTCACATTCTTCATAGCTTTACAGTTTCTAACTGCTGCCACTTTAGTCGGGTCCACGGCTATTCCTTCCACTGATATGACATGTCCTAAGAAATTGACCTCAAATAGCCAGAACTCGCACTTGCTTGCTTTGGCATATAATTGATTCTTCTTCAAAGTGTCCAGGACTATCCTCAGATGTTCAGCATGCTCCTCCCGACTTGTGGAATAAATCAAGATATCATCAATGAAGACAATTACAAATTTGTCCAAGTAAAGACGAAAGATTCTGTTCATCAGATCCATGAACACAAATGGTATATTGGTGAGTCCAAACGGCATGACCACATACTCATATAGTCTATACCGAGTTCTGAAAGCCGTCTTCTCTATGTCTTCATCCCTAACATAGATTTGATGGTAGCCTGACATCAGATCAATCTTGGAGAAATGACTGGAACCTCTGAGTTGATAGAATAGATCATTAATTCTGGGTAGAAAGTACTTGTTTCTGACTGTCAGCTGGTTCAATTTCCTGTAATCCAAACACATCCGAAGAGTACCATCCTTAGTCTTTACAAACAATATCGGTGCTCCCCAGAATGAGGTGTTGTTCCAGATGCATCCTAGCCTGAGCAATTCATCAATTTGTTTCTTTAACTCAGACATTTCTGCTGAGACCATCCGGTAATGGGGCAATGGTACTGGAGCAGTGCCAGGATATAGTTTGATATCGAAATCAATCTCCCTCTTTGGAGACAGACCAGCGTGTTCTGTCGGAAATACCTCTGCGTATTCATTCACTACCACAGGTAGTTCAACCATTGGCGCCTTGTCTAGTCTGATGTTGTTCAATACTAGACGGTTCATTTCTTCGTGCAATCTCCTGGTCATTGGAATGCTCTATCTGTAGGCATGTACCACATATCGTTTTACCTCGGGTGACCAAAATATAACCTTGCGGAGATGGCAGTCAATGCTGGCCTAGAAGTTAGCCAGCGAATCCATGCCAAATATGATGTCGTACTCTGTCATCTCGAGTACTAGATAGTTGAACTTAAATTTAAACCAAGCAAGTTCAGTGTCTACCAAAATGCAAATCAAACCCAATGATGTGTCTCCAATAGGGGATACAATAGTAAGTGCGGTGGATAATTGTTGTACTAAGGTACCAGTAGCAGATATGAAGGCAGCAGATACAAAGGAGTGGGATGCTCCTGAATCAAATAATGCAAAAGCATAAGAACTACCAACTACTACCATACCTTGAATCACCGAGTGATCCACCGTCTCTGGAGGAGGAGCCAAAGTATACAGTCGTCTAGATCCTGTCGGAATAGGTGTCTGTCCTGTCTGGTTATATGCTTTGGATGCTTGAAAATGAGTTGGTCGAGATGGAGGACGGAAGGAACCCCTGGAATGAGGAGGTCTATTGATCTGTGGGCACTCCTTCTTGAAATGGCTCTGCAAACCACACTGGAAATAGGTGCTAACACCTCGAGGAACCTAAGAGACGGATCCTGATGTGGAGGGCTGATTGGGACGAAAACCTCCAGTGGACCCAGTAGAAGGTGAGGGTCTTCCAAAGCTGGGTCTGAATCTCTTGTTCAAGTGGAAAGCATTTCCCCTGCTTTGACCTCGGCGATTATCCACAAACTTGATTGTTCCCATCAGCTCTTGCTCAGCTATACTAGCCCGACTAACCACTTTCTCCAATGTAGCTAATTTGAATATTGTGACCTTGGCTCTTAAGCTAGGTCGTCGGCCTCGTTCAAATTTCCGAGTCTTCTTGTATTCTATGTCTACCATGTATAAAGCATAACATGATAGATGGAGAAACTCCTGATAATAGTCCGCAACCGTCATGGTGCCCTGGGCCAAAGATATGAACGCTTGTGTTTGGTGTTCCTTTTCCTCCTCTGGAAAATAATGATCCAGAAACATTCCAACGAACTAGTCCCATGTCATCTCAGTCCTTTCCCCCGGTGGAATCTATGCTTCTTGATGTTCTATAACTCTCCACCATTTGCCGGCATCATCCACCAATTGTGAGGTAGCCAGCAGTATCCTGTCCTCATCACCGGTGATCTTGAGCAGCTTCAAGATTTTCGTAATGTTCTCAACCTAGTTTTCCATTTCTGCGGGTCCCTCTTTCCCTTTGAAATAAGGGGGACGCTGATGTTGGAAATTCCTGACCATATTCTGGTTCTGTGACTCGTTGGAGGTTGTGCCTCCATTGCCGTTCTGATGTTGTTGTAGAACGGAAGTGACTACTGCCTGTACTAGGCTCTACAGCTCAGGAGGTACTTCAGGAATGTTCACACTGTTTTGTTCCTCTTCCTGGTGTGCATGTTGTACCTCTTCCTCCTGATGCGGGTTTTGTCGGGTATTTCTTCTTCTCGGAGGCATTTTCCTAAGTCATTGAAACATTGCTTGACTTCATTTTCTCATAAAGTTTTGTGTTTACATAGTTTGGGAAATTGCCAAATCAGCATCTTGTATTTCTTATTTTGGGAATTTTCCTATGTATCACATATTGTTTCTCTTTTTGGGGAAAATCCGATGTTTCTTGTTTTGAGGAAATATGTCCTATTTTGCTATGTTTGATAAATCCATACTTATAGTGATTGTCCTTCCCTTGCTGTTATTCTTCTCATTAAGTGTTGTTCTCAGATTGAATGCTTACAGTCTGATTCTCAACAAAGTAAATTAATCCAGCCCCCATACAGCAGACTTCGAAGAGTCGGTCAGTTGGGATTCTTATCTTGTCAGTGAGACATGATACCGTATTAATCTTACTTTGAAAGATTCACACTTCCGGTTTCGTTCTGATACCAACTATAACTCCCCGCCCTTTTTCACTCGCCGAAAATCAGAGTATATTTTTTTTTACATAAGAAGAGTGAAAGAGAGCGGGTAAACGTCATGACGCCAGCTAAGTTCGAGTTTCCAAAACCTGACCCTTAAGTGGCCACCAATACGTGTGCGTGGACCAAGTCTACTAAAACAGTTCACACACTTACAAATAAATGCGGAATAAACATATGGATAAGATTTCATCCATAACCATGACATAAATATTAAGCAAGGAAGTCAATCACATAAAATTTACTAAAGTTGAAATATCCAAATACATCATCAAACCATAGCAAAATAAACTAAGTTATTACAATCCCAAAATGCCAAATATCTCAATACATTGTTCCAGAATCAATTAAGTGAAAAAAAAAAAAAAAATTGCCCAAGCTCCTAAGCTTGGCTTCCTTCACGTCTCATGTCTTTTCCGTTCCCTGTTCCATCATCTAAAGGGTAGAAGTAGGGCGTTAGTTAACGCGCCCAGTAGGAATTCCAATTAGGTTTATGTACACATAGGATCAATATAAAAATCAGAATAAGTACATCATATCAAAACAGTAAAACATCTCATAGTATTAAAATAGTGCATGATAATCATATCCAAATCATGCTAATGTATGTGCCATGTCATGGGTGTCATATGTCAATGATCCCTCACCCAATTTCCATATCAAAACACCATACAAATCATAAGAACAGTTTCCTTGATATAATGAAACCATATCAATGTGTTCCCTTGGCCATTTACGTCCGCAATATTTTGTAACGGCACCACTAGGTCACTGTTGTACCTCTCAACGTGTGTTAATCGGAATTACCGATGGAGCGTGGACTCCTCCCTCTGCAGAGGGTTTTTGGGCTGGTTTCTCTGGAGCTCTTTGGCCCAAATTATGCCGTACACCTATCTAGCAATCCCGGACAAGGCCAACATATCAATATTTCACATAGCTTCTTCCAAGCTAGTTTTCAAGCCCCAAGTCATGTCCGAACAGCTCATAACTAGGCTTGTTGTTCCATGTACTCCCTCCCATGCCATGCATGAGATCATGAATGCCATAATGCCTTTTTATTTCAAATCACATGATACCATTGAAAACAGTTCATAATCATATACATTTCATAAATCAAAGTAAGTCATCATGTTGGGAAATACAAAATCAGTAACACAAATATATATAAGATCCACATGTATTTTATCCTTGTTGTTTTGTGACGCGACGTGCAACGATTACGTCAAAACCACTCGCACACCCGTTTGCGAAATCTCTTTACCTTAATGAATTCAATCGTATACAATAATCAATTTAATTATTTATTTAATTTAAATCATCACTTACATCCTTCTAGATAGATTGATGTTTCTGAAAACATAATATAAAATCAATTTTTCATTTCAGTCGACTGAATCATACCCAGATACAGTGTCCTGCCTTACTGCAGACTTTCAATCGATTGAAATACACATTCAGTCGGCTGAAACCCAACTCAGTACTGTTTATTCCTTGACTCACTACCTTTCAGTCGACTGAATCATAGATTCAGTCGGCTGACTTTGGATCAGATTAACTGTGTGTTCGGCCAGTATAGATTCAGTAGACTGAATCCATGATTCAGTCAGCTAAAACCTCAACCAACAATTTTCGTGTTTGATAAGAAATCATTTAGTCTACTAAATCATAGATTTAGTCTGTTGAAACATGTCAGAATCCTTTTCTTATTCGTTACGTCTCTGTTCAGTCGACTAAATCCCAGATTCAGTAGGCTGAAACTCCCAGAAATGGTTTTCTGTCTTCAACCAACACCAGTTCAAATTCAGTCGACTGACTGTTTGTCAATTTCTTTTGTTTGATTATCTGGTACATCCTTTCTTCATAAAATCCACTCCTTATCATTCTTACATTTATATATTTTATTCAAACATATTAAACATCATCCATGTAACTCTTAGATGGATTTACTCTACTCACTAGCCAAGGCTAGAATCTTTTCTCTAATTCATTCAATTTTGTACCATTACAACATAATTTTGTATTCGACCCTTTGGTCATTTGTTTTCAACATATATCCATACCTTGAATGGATATCTAATTCAATGGTCTTGACAACACTTGGCCCTCTATTCCAACAAAATAGAGAACCCATGGGTTCAGCCATACCACGGCCAAAACCATGGTTTCCCCTAGTCTTAATCCATATTGTTTTCCAACTTAGAACATACCTTTACCCGTCTCCTCCTTTCTTTTGTTCTGTCTTCTCTCTTTAATCCTTCTCCTTCCTTGGTGCTTCGCCGATCCTCTCAGTGTAGAGATGGAGAAAGAGAGAGAGAGAGAGAGAAGAAGAGAAAGAATACTCTTGGTTGCAAGAGATGAAGTGGCCGGCCAAGGGGTGTGAAGTGCCCCTTAGGCTGTGTCCCTTTGTATACCAACCTAACCTTCCCAATTCTCTCCTTTATGTTTTGTCCAACCAAGGTGTCCCTTGGTTTAACCAAGAGGACACTTGGCTTAAGCTTAAGGAGTCTTTCCATCTCCCCAACGTGTGCATGGGTTTCCTCTCTATTGAGAAGGAAACTCTCCATCTTCCCTCCTAACTCATATTTAAATGGAAGTCTCCTCAACTTCCCCTTCAATTCAACTCAACTCAGTTATTAACTCAATCCTTTGAACTCACCCATCTGGCTCACTTAACTCAAGCAACTTAATTCTTTTAAACTCAACACTTGGACTCAATTTAATTTAAACTTAACTAAGCTCACTCATTCATGGTTGACCAAGTCAACCCTGACTTAGCCGACCATGCATGTGATGACATGGTCACCACATGGCACATGGGTCCTATCCTTGCCATGTCACTTACATGCCACCTCATTTATATGCCACCTCATTTGATGAGGTGGATTTAAGCATTGGGTCTTAATTTGGGTAGCTGACCCAATTAAATTATCCTTACCCATTTACTTACAATTAGCTCATCTATGACCCATTGGGTCCTAGTTGGGTAATTGACCCATTTAATTACATTTACCCAATTATTTTCAATCAAACTATATCCATGATCCATTGGATCTTAATTGGGTTATTGACCCAACTCCTTACCCATCTAAGGTCTATTTCATCCGTTAATCTTAAATTCAATACATTTGCAATTCAAAATAGACCAAATCCAATATATTATAAGTGATGAAAATTCGGGGTGTTACAGTTCATGCGTTTGAGAGTTAAATTTAAGAAATAACAAGTTTTTTGCACCGTTACCGGGGAATTTGAGAATATTGTAAAATAGGTGCTTTGAAAATATGTGACTTTACAAGTTGTGTATTTTTGGAAATTTCTAATCTAGAAGATTGCCTAAAATTGAAAAAAAAAATATGTATATAGAAATTTCTAATTTTAAATGATTCCCTAATTATAGAAGATTTTAAAAATATTAAAATTTTTGAATTTATTCTATGATAGTAAAATTACTTCTAATCTTAGAAATATGCCTAATTTAGAAATATGTCTAATTTTAGAAAATCCTATTTTTAGAAATTTATCTAAACTTGGAATGTTCTTGATTAAAGCATGTAAATTAACTAAAAACCAATTTTTATTTTTGGTGGAAATTAATTTTAGAATATTTTTAGCCTTAGTTTAACTTAGAATTCCAAATTAAGGTTCACATATGTTTAATTCCTTTACTAGTTATAATTTTACTAAAATTGCATCTAGACTAGGATTTATGCAATTTTTTTTATGAGATATAGATTTTTTACCTACGTTCTGGGTGTTAAATTTTGCATTGATTTTGATTAGCGTTCTTAGAATTTCCTGTAGGAAGCACCACTGGGCAAAGTAAATGCCTAAACTCATTTTCTTTTTTTTTTTTAATTTTTCATGCATTCATATAGTTTTATTTAGGGTGTTTGCATTTAGATTTGAATTAAAAAAAAAAATAAACAAAAAAATTTGTATATTTAAATTTGTTCATGCATGTTTTTTTTTTTTTGAACGGTTTTTTGTTCATGCATGTTAGGATGTTAGCCCATGCATAAGATTAAATTGTTTGCTTATTGTTTGCATATTTGCTTTGAAGCTTACATTGTTAGATTTAGGAATTGAATTTATAAAAAATAAAAAATAAAAAAATAAAAATGGTTCATGCATTGCTATGTTAAAATCAATTTAGAACTATTATTTTAGGGTGTTTCATGCTCAATAGGACCATCTCCAATTCAGTTTACTTTTAGTTCATCGGTGAAGAGTTTGCTTCATTCACGGTGTCAAGGCTAGTTCTGTCAAAAAGACGTACGCATTGAAGGAAGCTGGTTCTTAAGAGAGACCATTGTGACTCCTCAAGTTTCCTGGGAACTTACTTGGCTATGTTTGTGGTCGACTTTAATTAGTGGTTAAAAGTTTTCTAGAGAAGAGACTAGGAGTTGTCTAAAGTCTTAGGGTTCATTTTTGTTTTTAGAGTCTAAGTCATATTTGTGTGGTCTTGGTTTGCTCTTATGTGATAATGAGTATTTGGAGACGCGATTCAAACAATCGGTTGGTCAGAATAGATACTCCAGTTATTGAATACAACATCAATCATCGATCCAATGTGGTCGACGTGAGGGTTAATGAAGTAATTGAGACTTCTGCTCATGAACCTTCATTGAATTCCAATCGTTGTAACCCTGTTGAGAAGAGTCTAACCGAAGGTGGCATGAAGTTTAATTATGATAGTGGGACCAATGAGGTAAACCCCTTATGGGATTTTCCCCCATATGATATGAATAATTTATTGGATTTTCCCAGAAATGTGAGTACGAAAGAGTGGATAACAAGATTTAAAATTCCATCAATGTTCTTTATACCTACATCAATCCCATACATAGGGCCACCACCATTCATTGGTTAAGGTTAACTATTGTGCGTCAGTGTCTGTCAATCTATTGGGTCAATCTAGTCTAGGATTTTTTATTTCGGCTGAGTCAGTTTGTGTGAGAGCCAGTCTAGAGTCTTTTGTTTTTGCATTTTGTCTATCGTGTTTGTTTATAAGTGCTTTAAGTGGAGCCTCTCATGTATTCCTGAACCCTAATTAGTATTGTTCTGATTTTTTTTATCTAATTTACAACTGATCACTGTAGATTAGGGGAACATTGAGGACAATATTCAATTTAAGTTTTGGGGTATTGGGGGGCTTGTGTGTTTTCTAGACTATTTATATAATTTTTTTTTTAAATCAGCATTATTATGTGGATAAAATTTTTTATATCATACTTTTCCGAAATCATTTTGCGGAATTTATGCTCGAAAATTTTTGCTCAGCCATATTAATGTTAGTCTAAAAAAGAAGAATGTTAATGAGTGAAGTGACCATCAAAGAAATACCTGTGGAGACTTATACCGAGTAAGATTTTGAGCCATTTTATTTTTTTGTAAGGGATATAAGTAAATTCCGATTTTCTTTGATATGAGCATAAAGTCGTTGTTAGATCTCCTTGATGACACCTCTGTTATCTTATCACAGCCGGGTACAAGACCTTGACAAAGTTTCATCCTCTCACTGATTTTTCTGGCTTGGGACGGTAGGGGGTAAGCACCAAGAGTCAACAAGCTGGTTTCTTTTTGCTTGGTTGGAAGAGTTCCTACTGCATTAGCAGCGCTTTGTTGTATGGTTCTTTTGTCAACACCACTGTCCCAACCTATTATCTGTTTACATGGCACCCATCGTTCCTTGATTCTGCTTTAATGACACCACTGCACACTGCCATTTAACTGCTGTATTATTTTTTTGTGTTTGTTGCTTATACTGCTTTTTTCTTCTTGCTGCTGCCTCCAACTGAGAAGGCTTGCGTTGATCCACTTGCTAGCACCGCCTGTATGCTGCCATGTTACTGACACTTGTTGTTGAGGTCAAAACAGCGCAAAACCTGTTATGATTTTCTTTAATTGGGGCGATGGACATGGCTGTTAGGATGGCACATATGGAGAAATAATTTTAATAGTTGTTTCTGCTGTTTGGAACAATTGCTAACACCGCCCCTGCCTCTATTTTGCTTGCTATATCTTTTCACAATTCTGCTGAACGGTGATTGCTACTCGCAGATTTTTCTTTTCTTAATGTATAGAATGCTCTTCACGTTGCTCATTGTTTGATGTGTTGTCTCTGGCTACCGCTTGAGTTATTGTTACCATGTATCTCTAACCGCTTTTGAGACCTCCATTATTCCGATCATCAGTTGAGAAAACTCATCAATTTTGTCAAATTAGGTTGGCATTGGACTTAGAAAATACCCCAACCGAAAAACATACAAAACACATTAATTAGATAAAATTAATTAACATGAGATACTACAAATGTAAATTTAGGAGTAAAATATGTAACAATTTTGTACTCATTACTTATTATTCTTTGTTTTAGTCAAATTACTAAGAACGACATCAAATTTAGGTTAGCATACCTGAAATTTTACTGAATTTATTTAAAGCAAGGTAATCACCATATGAAGCTTAGGAAGTGATATAAACTATTTTTGGACCGTTTGAGCGTTCAAGCTCACCTATTTTGTTCATTCTATCTTGATAGTTCTCAAGTTGAGCCATACATAGCCAATTTTTCTTGATTAGCCATGTTTACCATACCCAACTCCACTTACAAGAGTTTTGAGCCAAAATCGTATATCCGTGACCTATCTTCATATAAGAAAAGGTTAGGAATAAATTGGGATATTATTTGCTAAGGAAATGAAAAAGAAAAAAATGGTGAAAAACAAAATAAAAGAAAAAGGGAACATCCATAAAAAAAATAAAAAAAAAGGATGATAAAAAAAAAAAAAAGAGAGAAAAGTGAAATTGAGAAAAAAAAACAAAAAGAATATCAGAAAATAAATACTTTAATAATATAGAAAAAGCAAGAAAAATAGAGAAAAAGTATCCCATTCACATTATAAAGACCTCTAACCTTTTTTTTATCAAAGGGTTAATTTTTGAGTCTTTTGTACCTTCTTTCATTGACCCGGTCCAACCCAACCCACGTTTCACCCAAGGGATAAGACCTCATTGATCCTAGGTCTAAATATGGTGTTTCATGTAGAGAATAGAGGAGGGAAAATGATGGTTTTTGACTCAACGTTCTCACGAAAATGGCATCCATTCATTAGATCTTTATTTTCTTTGATATCTACCATCTTTTCTTAATACATATATGAGATATTTGATTTGTAAATATAAAATCTGCTCACATATACTTTTGAGAGATAATATAGCCAAATCTCTGAGCGACAGTCTTTCTGAGAGATGATATATCTAGTGAGATTTGGAGGTGAAGCACATTTTTCGCTGGTGGTTGCTAAACTTGTGTGTGTTTTAAAAAGAGGGTTATGTTAATATTTGGCTTGCACACACTACACTCCGGGTATAAATTTTGTAAAATAAATTTAGAGTTGTATGATGTTTAGATTTTTGCTGAAATTTGATATTTGTGGATATCATCATTGAAAGCCCTCACGAGACTATAACTCATCCACTAGGGGTGACCTAGGGGTTTAAAGGCTTATTGCATATTTTAAATGCAATCGAGAGTGCCAGAGAAAGTGGTTTAGAGTAGGATTAGATTAGTAATTTTAATTTTTTGTTTTTAGTTTTGTTTTACTCTAGGAGAAGCAAATCTAAGTTTGGGGGTATTTAATGAACACTGAAAAATGACTATTTTACCCCTAGTTATTGGATTAGTTAGCCCTTATTTTGTGTATATTAGATATCTGTGATGGTATTTTTGAGTTTTGCAGATAATTTAGGAAAATACAAGAAAATGAAATAAAATTACAAAAAAATGCAAAAAATGGTCCATAGTTACTAATTTTAGAAAGAGTGTGATTTTATAACTTAATTTTTTAAATTGTTATAAAATTATCATAATTCATGTCCACGTATGAGAGTTTGGATTATGGTAATAATTTGATGGAGTTAACTGTAAAAGTGGTAAGATTCACAACACTGGTGGGCCCATGTTCCAGCTTGAAGTCTAAGCCTATGATCCATGCCCAAGTCTAGAATCCAGAAGCCCAAGAATAGTAGTAAATTCGAATTTTGCAGATCAAAAGATGATGTGAACATGGATGAATTCGAATGGAATTGGGATAGAGAAAAGGAAGTCAAGATGAGAGAGAATTCTGGAAGAGATCTTAGACGGAATATTTTGAAAAAACTTTAGTATTTTGGGGATAACTTTTTACTCTGATCTCCGATTTTTTTAATTCTTGTTGCATTAGAAAGAAGGCTTCAAGTGATACAAAAGTATAATTCATGAAATGTTTGTGATTCAGATGTTTACTAGGTCAAAATTGAGCTACAAGCTGTTGTATGTGTAAAAAAAGGGGATTTGCAGCCTACTTTCCAAACCAATCCAAAATTCCTAAACTTATGGAGTCTTATCTGCAGAATTCGCCCAAGGCAAGGATAGAAATAATAAAATTCGTGTGGGGGCTCTGTGGATTAGAGATGATCTAGTTCAAGAGGATTGGGATTATCAAGATAGGGCGATGACTCAGAAGAGTCCAAATCAATCCAAACTTCGCCTAAGGGTTTCCTATTTAAACTCTTCCTCCTCCTCTTGACAACACTATAAATAGTGGCTTCGAGGTAGAAGAAAAATGGATCAAAGCTACTGGCTGAATTGTGCATTGAAATAGGAGAGGAGAAGATCAAGAATCTGCAGTTGGAGGTTCGAATTTTGTAAGGGTTTTTAGGTTGGTAATTTTTGAATTTATGCATTCTTGTATTTTCAAGTCACATCCTTTGTATTGTAATTCTCAAAAATTTTCCATCAAATAAATTCAAGGAATATTGGAAGTTCCCAAGTGCTAGAACACGATTGGTCCTAAAGGGGGTGAGGGGGAATAAGACAATCCCAATTTTAATGGTCTTCACAAATTTCTTGATTAATTAAACTGATATGAAGCGGAGTTAACAACTTAATCAAGAAGTTGTGTTGTGTGTTAACAAGAGTGCAAAATAATAGAGCAAACACACAAGCAGGCCAAACAACCACAACACCCGATGTATAGTGTTTCGGAGGAAATCCCTCCTACCTCAACTGTTGGACTCAACAACCTTAGGTTTTCCCAAATACACTATGTGGGAAATTAAGCCCTCACGAATACAGTAGGAATTCCACCTACACAACTAAATGGGAGTTTCACCCACTCGCCTAAGATTTTGAAAGGTTCGACTTACCCAAGTCTACTTCCTTATCCCTCTATTTTTTAAAGTGGTTCAATCTCTCGTATCTACTCCACTCTACAAGATGATTTAGAAATGAATCAAACACTAAAAACACTTGCCTTTTGAAAGTTTTTTTTGGGTAGATGTTGTGCTTCTTGAAGATCTCTTCCAACTTGATCTCCTAATCTATTTTTCTCTCTCTTAATCTCAATCAAGGGTGTGATTGGATTCTTCATTGATGCACCTATGTGAAGTGCATGGAGAGAGGTTGGAAAAGGTTGGGATATCTGGGAATGCCTTAGGATTTTCCTATTTGAAAGGTTCTAAGGTGTCCAACCAATTTCTCCAAAATCTGGAGTTTAAATAGGTATCCATAATTTTCTTGAACTGACATGGTGATCGGTTGTGGGTCACGATGGATTGTGGCCCAATAAATTTCTATTGCAATATGACCGTTATACATTTAATGCAGTCCCAATGGATAGTCGATGATGGGTCGTAGCCTGGCTATGGGTCGTTGGTTTCAAGTTATGCCTGCTAACAATGTGACCGTTGCACATTAAATGCACCCTAACAGTACAATAACGTTCACCCACGATGGGTCACAAATGATGAAGGTCGTCGAGCCCAAGTGTTGATGGTTCTCCAACTGATGATAGTATCGTCCTAAGGCCAATTGAATTTTACAGTGTGTTTCCCATCCAGAACTCTGAAATTCTAGCCTATAGGTTGTGGACCATGATGGGTCGGCCCTGTCACTCACGATGGGTCGGCGCATCACGATAGTATCGGCATGAGAGTGAACCAATTTGACAGTGTTTTTCCAATCAAAATGCTTGTCAATCCGGACGATGGATCGTTGGACCAAGAAAAGTCGTCCCTGTTCAAGGCGATAGATTGCCGGACATGATAAGTCATCCTAACAGTTCATCAATTTTCCAAGTTTAAGTCCACTTGGTTCTGTTGGATGTCATGGTCCACTGGGCTTGATTAGATTTACCAGATATGATATCTAAGCCTAGTTCAGGTCTTCCTAGTTGTTATGCATTCACCCTAAAGTCATCTATGGCCAATTTACCTGTGTGATTGCCATACACTTGGTGGTACTTGAATCATGCACTTGATCTTTCAATGCTTGAGATCTTGATTCAATCTTCATCACATTAGTCTTGTTCATTGCTTCATTCTTCCAAGGCAATGCTTCTCTTGAGTCATGGAATTGACAAACAGGTGATTCGGCAAGCAGAGGCACTAACACATATTTATTTAGATTATTGGTCTTCCAATTTTCAGAATATGATAATGAATGTTTGAATTTATTTTTAATCTTTTTATGAATATTTGTCAGGATTTATTCTAAGGTTTTTCAAATTGAACATTTTGATTTTAGGATAGGTGGATCTTGATTTTTCCAGTCTAAGACTCTTTATAAGGGTATTTGAAATAATTAGATTTGGAATTACAAGTGGACATTCGATCTAGCCTAAGGTTTGATTTGACTAATTCTTGTTTAATGAAATTCATGTTATCCTTAATTAGGTTAATTATGGATGAATATCATGAATCAATGATCGTCAATTTACGCGAGTTCCAAAGTCTAGGTCTTGATTTTATTTTTCTTAAAATATGGAATATGATGCCAGTTTAACTGTTTGTCTCTGTCCAATTGTAAATATGTACATTCTTTGTCTTTTTTTTCCTTTTTTTATGTTTATAAATTCAATTTTGAATGTGGAACTAGGTTCGAATTAAAAATAAGTTTCTTAATTTTTTAATCTTCGATTAAAAAAGGATTGTCTATAAGTTTTCTAAATTAATTTCACCATTTTAAGTGATTCATATAAATCATGATTGTCTATAGATTTGATTTTCTTAATCATTTACTTTCCAATCTTAGATAAACCATTCAATTTTTGACGTGATTTTCTATATTTAGACTAATTCTAAAATTGTGATTTATTTTCTAGATTATAAAGTTATTAGATTTAATTCCAAGGTTTTGTAATTTTTAAAGCACCTAATTTCATTGGCATATGTTTTGTAAATATTTTGGATATATTTTCCATAATTCCTTGACCTCACACTCATATGCTATATAAATGGTTCATCCTCTTGCGAGTTAAATTTAAGACACAACATTGGGATGCTTAGAGAAGAGTTGGAGAAATTCTAGCTTAAAGGAATCAACCTTTGCAACTCAAATAGACTTGGTTTAAATAGACAAACTTTTCCCACCGGATCTATACTTCAGAACCTGTCTGAGTAACCTCGAAACTTCCAAAGTCCCAACGGTCAGAAAAACAACGGCCATATTCCAACGGATAGTTTGACCTCGCAATGGATAGTTGGACTGACTTTGGAACCAGCACAAGTCTAGTTCAAAACTTTCGAACCAACTTCTAAAGTAGTATCTCAAAACTAAGAAATGAAGTTGGTCACTGAACTTCAGAACCAACCTTCAGACCTTCCAAAGTATGCCATCTCGGAACTTTTGAGACCGCATTTGAGACAATTCTTGGGAACAAACTAGATCCCAAGTTCGGAACAACCTCCGGAACTTCCGAAGATGAAAAGTGTCATGTTCGGAAGATCCCAGTAAAGTTTAGATTTCACTCAAGTGTTTATGAATTTTAGAGTTGGGGAAATCTGGACATGATGGAGAGCACTTCGTGTGTTCATTTTCAATCGTTTGATTTAATTATAATGAACAATTTTTAGATTGCTAGGACACACGAATATATAGAGATATTTGATAGATAGGAAGAGATCTCCACAAGGAAAAGTCTATTTAGAAATCGAACATAATTAAGCCACTTAGTTACGGAATTGACAACTTAATCTGACTTAGGGGAGACAGATTTTACTTTTAAGCCAACAATTGGGACTCATTTGGAAATCCTTTTAATCATAGCTGAGTCAATCCATTTGATAGTTGGGTTTGTTGAGTCAACTCATATAGGTTTGGTTAGTTCATGTCAATCCTTTAATAAATGAGTTAAGTACATGCATGAACAAATTGTTTAAGACTTGTTTGGTCCATGAAGTGGTTCGCAAAAATTTTCTCAGGATATGATTTCTCCATGGGTCTTGGATGATTTTTTTTTTTTTAACATTTTCATAGAAAAATTTGGTCCCTAAATTCAAATCCCTAAAAAAATGTATACATACAAACACGCCCAAAAGTTCTCATGTTGAAAATCTCTCATGCACGGTTCATTTTAGGCTCCATTTTCACTATCTTCCCATCTGATACTCATTATGCACCTTTACATTTTATGGTTGCGTTTGGATAAGGGGGGTGTGAGGGGAATGAGGTGTTTCCCCTCATTACACTATTTGGTAACAATATTGAAAGGGAAATCTACTATTTACCCATACGCATGAGGAAACGAAAATCCCTCCATCTCAAGAGGTAATCTCATCTTACCCCTTTCTTTGCCCCTTCATACCCCATTTCATCCTCTCCTCTCTCATTCAAATGATATATTATTATTTTTATTTGATGAATATTATTTAATAATTATGTTGTTCGAATTCTTCCATCATTTTCATTGATTTTCAACTAAACTTTTTATTATAAAAAAGACTAAAATATACATTTCGTTAGAAATATTGTCCAATTGAAATATTATTTTTTCAAAAAGATTAGCCAATTTTTTAAAATATTGCTAATATTGTCATTTAATTTTTTTCTTTGTAAACTCAAACCGAAATATGCCTTTTTATCGAAAAATTAACCAACTAAAAAATAATTTTTTATTATTGGTTGTTTGTAAATATTGCTAATATTTTTATATTTTACCTTAATTTATTGTGTAAACTTAAATTAAAGTACCACATTTCACAAATATCAATTTTCTTAAAACTGTTGCTCATTTTTTTTTTTCTAAATATAGTCTATTTTTACTTGCAATTATGGATTTTTAATATTAATTTTGTCTTAGATAAAACTTATTAACTTGATTTTTTATAAACTATTATAATAGATTATTATATTATGTATTTCATATCACCAATTAACAAATTATGAATTTTCTTGAAGAGTTGTGTTGGCATTTTTCATTCATTTAATAGGATTTAAAAAAAAAATGTAGAATTTTTTTTCTTTGTCTCACTTCTTAAACTTGGAATACAAGTGAAGGAACTTTATTTTAAGTCATAATTATGGGAATGAATTTATAAAAAATTGCATAAGATATATTGTTAGTTTTTATTTGGATGATATTATTTACTAATTATGTTTTATAAAATTTTAATTTATTTTTTATATTATATAGATTCACTAGAAAGTTATTGATTTTCATAAAATTGATCAGGTTTCTCATAATTATAATTACTAAATAATTTTTTTTCCCTTTAAAGTAAGTTCTAACTTTTCTAATGTAATTACCAAAAATGATAAAGGGCAACCCCTATTAAAAGATAACTCCTGCAAAATTTACCCCCCATCAAAATACACTTGATATCTACACAATTCAATCTCATAACTAAATTATACCCATCATTGGATTGGTTTGGAAAACTGCAATCTTATCTTGAAAGGATTATTGACTATTGTGTCGTTTTAAAGACTTTTGATTGAGTAATTCAGTGAAGCTTATATTTTACTAGCACCAAGTCTATTCATAAGCCTTTCATTCTAACCCACCCTATAGATCTCGTATGGGGATCTTACCATGAAAACTCCTCATTAGTTGTGGAATTGAACCCTCATATATATAGATTTTCAAAGGTCACACCTTCTTCCCTTCTCATTATATCTAATCACACTTCTTCTCCTTACGTTCATCGATTTTCTGAATTAAACCTTTATTTAATTTAATTCTAATCTGAATTATGTTGATGGTTCGCTATTTAGAAGCCCAATGTAGGACAAATAAGCTACTTTTATCCGGGTGGTGTGAGAAAAACTGTATACATTATTTATTGATGAACACTTGGCCATGGTGACATCAAAGTGCTCCACCCAATTGATTCACTAGGCAACTTATACCCAAATTTTGCACCACAAATGTCTCTATCCAGACTCTAACAGTGTCCCACTCATTTCCAAAGGTTCACATGCCAATGATACATGACATCTTCCTTCTTCCTATATATTCTCCTATCCTTTCTTCCTTCATGGATTAGTTCCCCATCTGGTAAACAAGATTGCTAGCACTTGGCAGCTATGAGTTTGACATAGGAAAGCAAACTTAGGGTTTTGTTTGAAGGCGATAATGTTCATATGGACAGGAACTATGATGCAGAAGCCTTTGAGTTGACCTCCAGCCATTTCTATAAAGGGTAATGCTCATTTCTACGAAGAGAAACTTTAGGCATTGAAACCATTCCTTGATTTGACAGAAAGGAACTCTTTTGAGCCACCCACCCAAGTATTGACAACCTTATCTAACACATCATCGTCCACTTATCTTGTCAACATGTACTGCTTCTGCTGGATGTTGATTATAAAAGAACAAAGCAACAGCATTGGGTTCAAAAATGTAAGAAAAAATTAGAAAGGAAAGAGAGTAAGGACTAAGGAGTTCATAGAAAAAGCTGAAGTGGGATCGCCACAAATTGGTGCAATCCACGTTAATGTGTCTTCTTTTGGTAACTCAACTCCGCACTTCTCTCCTCCGCTCCCCTATCGACACTTAACATCACTCCACTCATATTCATTCCATTTTATTTATATTTTATGGGGGTTTTCATATGAATGCCAGATCTACGGGAAGCATATTTGAAAAATTAAAAATTAAAAATTCAATTAATTTGATTTTCTGAAATTAAGTGAATAGTATGAACAATGAGATATAGTAAGGAAAGATTTGACATTATACAATTAAAAAATTATCAAATATAATTATGAATATCAATTTTTGTTAGCATAGTCTCATATCACCTGTGGTCTTGTGAGTTATGAGATTTATAAACACATGGGTACATTCTCCTTAATAGCCAATTTTAAGGGTAAGTTTCACTCATGTATTTTATTATGGTATCGGAGCATGTTACTAGAGGGATGGATCATGTTCTTATCTCTAGCTCTACATGGAGGGGAGAGTCGAGTGTCTCCAGCCCCTGACGCTGAGGGGGAATGTTAGCATTGTTCAACATCGCCTGTGGGCCTGTGGGTTATGAGGTTTATAAATACATGGGCACCCTCTCCTTAATAGCCGATTTTGAAGAGTGATTTCTACTCATGTGTTTTATCAAGGCCCTAAGCCCGATGGATTAAACGGTTACTTCTTCCAACATTATTGGAAAAGATGTCACTAAGTTTATTATTGATTGCTTTCACTCCTCAAAGCTTCTCAAATAGGTGAAAGCCTCATTTATTGTGCTTATTCCAAAGTGTGAGGATCCTGACAGTCCTGAGATGTTTCGACCCATTGCTCTTTCTAATGAAATCTACAAGATAATCTCAAGGATTATGGTTAATCTCTGAAGCCTTTTATGCCAAGACTGGTCAGTCTTAACCGAACTGCTTTTATTCTTGGTAGAGGGATCTCAACTAATCTTCTACTGAGTCATGATTTGATTAGGAACATCCATCTTGATAAAGGGAGTAATGACCTAGAGTTTTAACACCGTAACTCAATGTAATGTTCCCAAAAAATTTTGAATAAAATTTGGAGTTTTGAACTCAAATTGGAAATTGATAGGAAAATTGGGGATTAATTTTTTTTGAATTTTCATGTGGGAAACCGCGGGAAACCCAGCGTAAAACCCCCACGGGTGATACCCACTGCCTTTAAGGTACACCAAGTTAGGCCATGGGGATTAATTAATAAGATTAGAGAAGTGATTAATAAATTAAATGAAATTAATGGTGATTAAATCAAATTAGAATTTAATTTCAAAACCATGTGATGAGGTGAATTTAATTAAGTGGGATAAGTCGATGAGGTGGCGAATATGCCACATCAAGGATGATGTGGCAAAGCATGATGAGGTGGCATGCCACATGGCAAGATAAGAATGAAAGCAACATCACCACCCCACCTTTAGTTTGGACCAATGAGTGCTCTCCACCTCACCACCCCACCTTTAGCTTGAACCAATAAGTGCTCTCTACCTCACCACCTGTCACGTCCCGACCAGAAAAGTGGGCCTTGAACGTCACTGATTTTTTTTTTTTTAAACTAAACTCAAGAATTCTAACTGGGCCGGATCAACGGTTAGGCCCAAATGTCACACATGATCTCAACATGTGGACTCAAACACATACCACAAGTCTACCCAAAAGAGACATAACCATAAGCACATAATTCCAACAACGAATTATTATTACAACACAATTATAGTAGTCTACGGAACATATGGTAGTTTAGTAAATCACATCAATACAAATTAAGTACCACGCACGGTACTTTACATAAACAAACGGTTCAAGGAACCAAAAAGCAAAAATAGCGGAATTTCCCTCAGTGAGAATCCTAAGGCAACGCAGCAACTTATCCATCCTAAGCTTCATACGGAGGGTTCTCTTCTTCGGGCACATCTCCTGAAATGTGAGTGGTGTAAGCTAACTAGCCCAGTGAAGAAAATATAATAATGCAGTTTAATGAAACATCAGGTTACTTAAATAATCAACATTTTGCAATATGATATCTCATGCTTGTCAAAATAATCTCAACATCAAATATAATCCCATCATCATTCCATTACTGCTGTCATCCAACATAACATTTACATACTACGCTGAGACCATTGTATTAAGTCCCGACACGGTCAAAATACATCCTTGCAAGTACATCTCCAGCCCTCACATGGCCGATACTGACACTCGTCAAGTCAGCAACTGTCGACACCCCTGGTCCAGTAGACGTAAACCATTACACACACATGGCTGATATTGGTTTAATCGTCAAGGGCACGTGGAAGCAGTATTACGTATCTCATATGATCAACATCATAAACATTTATAATCATCATAAGCACTTCTTACAACAGTGCATCATGTCCTGGCACATGGATGGGTTCATCAAACTTGAAACCACTCATTGCTCAAGATTCATCTCATTAAACCTTATTACACCTGTAGCAAAGTTAAGTTCCCTCACCGAAATTGTGTGGTATCGCGTTCTCTATTCAACATGGAAACAAGTGTGCAATCAATAGTTGGTCAATATACATAAAATTCAAATGCATACATACAAGTAGTATTATACTGTTTTCCCAAAAATCTCCAAGGTAAATGGAACTGAGTCTCGTAGTTGGTTTCTAACCATTTTAAGTTACAATAATCCACACTAATAATCATAATAAGTTGCTCAGAGCAAATCTCATATTATCTTTTGGGCATGACCAGATTGACGTATTAAGTTAGGTCTAGATACTCAGGTCACTTCTCATATTGTCTTCTAGATAGGACCAGATTGACATGTTGATTAAGGCCTCGAGGTCACTCAGTGCCCGACAGATATAGCATTGGCCTGGAAGTGAAGTTACTCAGTGCCCGACAAATAGAGTCGGCCTGGAAATGAATACAAATAGTATATACACTATAGTAATAGAATAAGAAGGGTTAGTACACTTTTAATTTATCAATTGGGTATAAACATCTCAATTAATACTTAGCATCTAAACATGCATCATCAATCAATCAAGATTTTACATTAAAAAACTGCGTTCCTCGGAACATGGCTTGGAACCAGGTATTGTGGCTTCGGATCATCCAAACCAATGTCTAAAACTAGTCACAGACTTCGGAACTTGGGTCTATCTTCGGACCGTCCGAAGGTCTTTCCGAACTGAAAAATAGAGAAAACAGGCTTCGGTGCGTCTATGTGTCTCGGATCATGTCGAAAGAAGCTCGGATAGTCCGAGAGTGGTTCGGTGCTTCAGAACAGGACTCGGAACGTCCGGAGCAGAGGCGGGAGAGTGGCTAGCCTCGGACGCTTCGGGACTTCGAACTGAAGCTCGAAACGTTCGAAGAGTCACTCTCAGACCGTTCGAAGGGGTTACCCTTGGACCGTCCGAAGCACAACTCTCGGACCGTCCGAGAGTCGTCTTCCTCCTCTGTCTACAATAGCAGACAGTGACGCCGAACTGAGAGTGAAATACGAATCCAGAAACAGTAGATTTCCTGAATTCAGTTTTCACATCCAACCGATCAGATGGACTCCTTAGTGAGTCCTCTTTCCATAGGGAGTGGTTTGGAGCTTTAACACTTAATAAGCCATCGGATTTTAACAAGAAAACCACACTGACACAAGAAATCCCATGTTTTTCCTTACACTTGAAATTGGTTTTACACACTCAAAACTTAGCCAAATTTACTTCTACTTGATTCTAAACCAGTTAAAATTTGAAAAGGAACACAGTGGTTACCTTCACTTGAGTTCCTGGGTTGAAAATCCAACTTTTGAAAATTCTTCCTCTAAAGAAAAACAGATGCAAAGGGAGGGATTGATCAGCTGGTTTGGCAGAGAGAGATAGAAATTTTGAGGGAGATTAACAGCTGGGCTGAGAGTGATTTATAGAAATCACTGATCAATCGATGGAGACCACCGGGCATTTGCATGCAACTGCTGTCGACGTCCGGTACAGTAGTTTACTGTTCGGTTGATTTGGTTGCAAATAAGTCCCTCTAAACTCCTGGTTTTGCAAATGGGTCCCCTTTTGATAAAAATTCAATTTTTAACTTAAAACATATTTAAAAGGCTTAAAAATTTTAATCCAACTTGACAGATAAGTTCTGTTTTAAAAATTCTAATCACCATAAAAATTTGGAGATTTAAAACTCATTAAAAATCAGAGATTTAAATAAAAACCATAATTTAACATTATTTGCTTATTTTAACTTGTGTTAAATAAAACGATTTAAAATCCTCATTTTTGGGGTTTGAAATTATAAATTAGATCATACTAAAATGATCTAACATAATATGCTTATTTCAAAAAAATTCTCATTTCCAAAATCATTTAAAAATATTTATTTCTCCCCTTCGGGGTTTTGACGGGTTGTTTTAAATATCATTTTCTAAAAATAATTAATTCTAAAATCAGAAATAGGAATCATTGATTAAGGAAAATAATATCATCCAATAATAATCACCTAATGACACAATTAATAAAATAATATCAATAAATGGTAAATTACCATTTTGCCCCTCCAACTGGACAAGCTGGATCACTGAGCTTTCGAGCTCAGATCGGGCCACACCTGAGCTTTTCACAAAACCGTAACCGTAATCTTCGAGATTAGTCGGTCTAAGAAGGGTTTATTAAACTAATCATGCTTAATTTGGGTCAGGGTATTACACTACCCCTCATTCAGCTTGGACCAATAAGTGCTCTCCACTCACCACCTTTAACTTTTGTTTTTGACTAAAAAGCAAAAGGAGGATGAGGTAGAGGAAAAAGTAAAAAGGAGAGGACAAAAAGTTAGGGCTGCATCTCTACTTCTTTTCCTCCATTCTCTTATTCTATCCTCATCTTCCTCCGTATTCCTCTCTAAAAACTTGAAGCAAGAAAGAAAGAAAGAGCAGGAAATTTCTCTTCCTCTTCCTCTCTTTGGTGCAAATCTCTCTTGAAAGCTTAGAGCTTGGAAAAAGGAAGGTAAGACTTGAAGACTTGATTAGAACTTGAACAAATAGGTTCCCTAACCCTCTTGATTATTTGATTTAGATATTAAAATGTTTCATCCCTTCATCTAAGTTCTTGCATCAAAGAAATTATAGAGAGAATCTAAGAAAGGGAGTGTAATGAAGTGATAATGGAAAGTAGTAGGTATTTTCATAAAATGGAAACTTACATGAGAAGCTCTACTTAAAATGCGTTGATATTTAGATATTTTCTACTAGAGTGTTTTTATAACTCTATTAGAATATTTGAATGTCTTTAATTTACTGGTTTTTGTAAGAAAAAGGGTTTAATAAAATGATATCTTATGATGAACTTTAGAAAAATGATTCATGGTAAAACTGTTTGGTAAAATTGTTTCTGTAAATCAGTTCCAAAAATGGACCTGTAAACATCTCAAAATGATTTTCTGGAAATTTTTAACTATTTTTCAAACCTTCTACTATGAAATAGGTTTTCAAAAACTATTTATTCACAATTTTCGGACATCGGAAAGTACCAGAAATAATTTTGTAAAAACTGGACAGTTCTAAGATAAAAAACTATTTTTACATATCAGTCCCGAAAATTGACCTATAGCCAGTTTAAAATGATTTTCTAGATATTTTTTAATATATTTTGTGTATTCTATTGTCAAACAGATTTCCAACAAGTATTTACTTGAGCTATTCCAATATCGAAAAGAACCTAAATGATTTTTACAAGAATAGTGCATAGTTTGTATTTCAAAACTAGAAAGGCTAGTTTTGGGCATCTTCACTAGATCTGAAATTTTATTTTCTAATAATGAGTATTTGGTTCCTAAGTTTTGATTCGCTAAAGAATATATCAGTGACTTTAAATAATTTGGAGTTTTATGAATTATGTTTAAATGGAGTATTATGGGTAAAATGAACATTTTACCCTTGGTTAGAACAAAACACACCCAAAATGATCTTAGGATGTGTGAGGGAAGTTTAAGAATTCTAAGACCCTAACTCAGTGTTACAATTATTATTCTTGGCATATACGAAAACGAACGGAGATCCAAGATTAACCCTGACGTCGTTTGTGCCGCTTTGAAACCCTTTCTACTCCACTGATCACCTTCGATCAGGTAGGTTTCCCTACTTCATTGAAGCACTAGATTACGATTTAGGTATATTGTTATTACTATGAAAGTAATAAATTGTTTTCCTCTATACCTATATGGTTCATTTGTGAAATGATGTTTATTTCCAACATGACATATTTTAGATGTTTTGAATATATGATATCTTGTTATATTCTGGAAAGATATTAGATTATATGATAAATGGTTTTATCGTCATTGTGCATTCATATACCTCATGCACATGGCATGGGATGGGAATTGTATTGGCCGAGCCAAAACTGAGCTGTCCGGACTTCTTTGGTCTCGTGGACATTTGATATACTTGATACAAATATTATAGTAGTTGGCTGCGTCCATTGTTATGTAAGTACGTCATTGAATTAGCCCAGAAAAGCTCCTAGGTGACCAGTCCCGAAACCCTGTGAAGAAGGAGGAGACCACACTCCACTGATAGTCTCAGTTGTTAAACTTGTGGAAAGGAAGCAACACCCTTAGTTGCCGCCAAAAATGCTGCGGACATAATTCGCCAAGATACAAACCATTAATATGAGAAGATTATAGTTGAGCATGGGGCATAGAAAGGACATACATTCTTCATGACACCCATGGCATATTACATAACAATAAGCATTGATTATGATTGGATCATGAGGTTTATACAATGTGATAATAATGAAATGAATGTGTTATTTCAGTATGATATGAAAATGCTTTGAGAAATTTTTTATTGTGTATCATGGAAATTTCTAACTATGTAAATGCAAGTACATGCTATTTTGATATAATAATCTTTGTGCACCCCTATGATCAAAATTCCTACTGAGTGCGTTGACTAAACCCATAATTTTCTCCCTTTAGATGCAAATGCAGATCAAGGTAATGAAGGCGAGGTTGGACCAAGTGGTAGCCAAGTATGAGCAGGATGGATGCAAAAGAAGAAATGATGATTAGAATAGCATCCTCAAAATTTTGTGGATAATGTAATTCATAGGAGTATGATTATGGAAATGTAATATTTTGATTTAACTCCTAGTTTTGGACATTACTTTTAGTATTTGACTTATGTTGGGGAATCCTTACTTTTGCTTCAGATGTGATCTCTTATTGTACATACAAATGTTTAAATTTCCACCGCATTATATTAGCACGTTCCAATGTTATCGTTGACTTTAAATCCACATATGTGCTAGGTTGGACTAGTCAAGGGTCTGGTTTTCGGACTTAGACTTGTCTTGCGTTGCGACGCTCTCTCTCTCTCTCTCTCTCCACATAAATATTCATTTATTATCACATTAATCTTGGTAGGAAGGGCGGGGTGTTACAGAGGGCCTCTTGTACGTGCTTAAAAATTGATCTAAGCAAAGTCTTTGACAGCGTTAGGTGGGTGTGTCCTTTTCAAATCTTGGAGCAGATGAACTTCGATCCTAAGTAAATCAGCTGGATTAAAGTTTGTATTGAGTTCCCCTCCTTCTCTGTTCTTGTCATGCCCAATGGTTACTTCCAGAATTCAGAAGGCCTAAGGTAGGGAGATCCTATCTCTCATTTTCTCTTTGCGCTGATCATGGAATCCTTCTTCGCGGCTCTTATAAGAGATGTTACCGATGGGAAAATCTCGTCCATTCAAGATTGGCAGCTGCACTATATCACACCTCCTATTCGTTGATAACCTTGTGTTGTTTTGTGCTGCGGACACCCAACCTGCCTTTTATCTGAAGCATCTTCTGGAAGACTTCAACTCATACTCTAGCCTTGCTTTCAATCTGAACAAAAGCCAAGTTTTCTTCTTGGTCTCTGTTAGTAACAGAGATGAAATTTTGCAAATCCTAGGCATGAGTGAGGCCAACCTTCCAATTAGATACCTTGGCTTGCCGCTGTTTTTTGCCAGGCTTCAGCTATCTGATTGTGATGTTTTGTTGACGAAAATTTGTCGTAAGCTTGGCAGTTGGTGTAGAATAGCCTATCATTTGATGGTATGTTGGAATTACTCAGATATACTATATCTATTGGGCTAATGCTTTTATGCTTCCGAATGCCTATACTAATGAAATTGAGAAGCTAATGACGATTTTTCTCTGGCAACCTATCGTGAAAAAGAAGCTCCGCACTGTTTCTTGGCCTAATTTAACCCTTTTACAAAATCTTTGTGTGGGTTGGGTCTTCATTCTATTCGAACAATAAATAAGGCATGTCTTGTGAAGCAGTTTAGGGCCATTGTTATGAAAAGTGATAATTTATGGGTCCAATGGGTGTACCATAAATACTTGAGGGGCAAGAGCATATGGAATAAGCAACTAAAGCATAACTCATCCTGTTGTGCCTTGACCCGTCGGGCACGCGACTAAGAGGATAATTTTATTTAAAAATAAAAAAAAAACTGTATTGCACAAGCCAAATAGAGCTAGTGAGAAACACATGTGCAAAGCCTTTTTTACGGTTCTTAAACATTTTTGAAGATTTGGGATTTTTACCGAAATTTCAGTAGAGTTTCCCCTAAATATGGGACGTTCGGACTATTCTTGGTCTCCAAATATACTTGCACATTCAATATTTGTAACGTCCCTCCCTCTAACCACCATCATCATAATATGATTATATGGTTAAACAGTGGAGAGGGAGGTGAGCGTCACGATGCGAGCCAAGTCCGAGTCCAAAGACCCGACGCTTGACTGGCCCAACTAGAGTGTGCATGATAACATTTGCACACACCCTGATAATCCTGCGGAATTTAAACAATTTATACGTTTCATGAATGGCCAATCACATTTCATAACAAAATAAGGAATTCCCCATAAGATAGATTATACAATGAGTCAAATACAAATAAAATTCAATTACAATAATTCCAAAATCATAAAATTACATTTCCCCAAAATTACAACATTCTTGTACAAAAGTACATTGATCTCATATCTCTCACAACATCAAAATAGTTCCAAGTCCGCTAGACTTTGTTCTTAATCCACATCTCATCCATGCTTGGCCATCGCTTGGTTCAATATCATCTACATCTTCCCAAAACTTGCATATAAAATTTGTGGGGGAATTTATGGGCTTGGTCAACTTGCCTAGTAGGAATTTCGATCACATAGTATGTCTACGGTGTGTCATATCTAGACACTACATATACTTGGTACTTTTCTCAGACTACTTATATTACAAATCTCAGATTTGACTCATTTTAGAGATATCATAATTGAAAGCATACGTACATACTTCTTTAGAAGGTACCTACCTAATTCATCTCGTACTTTCGTTCTCAAAGGTATAGTCAAAATGATACTTATAAAGAAAACATATTCACTTATCCTTTCAAAATACTACATGTCAACTATGTATCATAATGCATTTCTCAAGATGTTTTATAAATCTAGATAGAAAACTCAAGGCAAAGCCTTAATCGTTTTATTATGAAAATGCCTCATCATAAACTCATTCTTAAAACCTTTCACAAAGCCATACTCTTTTCATTACTCGAATACCTATTTAGTTCATATGAATGATTTTTCTCAGACTATTTACTGATATTACAAATCACAGATTTGACTAATTTTAGAGATATCATAATTGAAAGCATACGTACATACTTTTTTACAAGGTACTCCTACCTAATTCATCTCGTACTTTCATTCTTAAAAGTATAGTCAAAATGATACTTATAAAGAAAACATATTCACTTATCCTTTCAAAATACTACATGTCAACCATGTATCATAATACATTTCTCAAGATGTATTTATAAATCCAGATAGAAAACTCAAGGCAAAGCCTTAATCGTTTTATTACGAAAATGCCTCTCATAAACTCATTCTTAAAACCTTTCACAAAGCCGTACTCTTTTCATTACTCGGATACCTATTTAGTTCATATGAATGATTATTAATATGTAACATGTCATGCCATGGGTGCCATGATATATGCATACCCTTATCATGCCCCATGCAAGGTACCTCAATATCTCATTTGAAACTATGGGGTATTTCCCATCCCGTATACACATTTCACATTTAACATTTTCCTGGGGGAGTCTTAATATACATTATTACAACACCACTGATCCGACCGGTGTAACATCATTTCTTTAAATCAACCACGTGTGCGTGCGACATAAAAGTCTACCCGGGTCAATTCAGCACTTTGATTCGTCAAATCATAATACGACCCCAAAGTCCGTTCGGACATTCGGTACTTTGGTTCGTCCACTCAACCCCATAAATATAACCTGGACCCTAAGGTCCATTTATTCTCATGTGATGCCTTTTCCATCCCATGCTTCATGCATGAGGAATATGAATGCATTTGATGTCCATGATTCATGCTATGTGTTATCAATTTATTCTTTTGATCTTACAAACACTCTTTTCATCCATCATAAATACCGTATACCTTCTAAACACATCAACTTTATTCATCATACCCATATAGAGATTTTATACATAATATTCCAAAATATCACAAGTTCTCATTTTCATATGATTCAAAATCAGTCAAAGCAATACTTTTATAATCACACCTTTTGATTCTCATAATGCCATAATTTCTAAACCAAAATACATAATTTTCAATTGAAAATCAATTCATCATTTCTTAATAAAATAATAAGTCCACACCCAATTGCATTTCAACGAAGTAGGAAAACCTACCTGATCCTAGCCGAACAATGAATGAAGGTAATCCACGAACTAGCTTGTTCGCTCCTGAGTTCACACTTCGACCCTTCGTTCATTGTTCATGCATAGTAAACATAACACACATTATTAGATTTTCTTTCTACTAATTAATCTAATCTCTAATTCTTACATATTTCATTTCTCCACATTTAAGGTCTCATTAAGTGTTATAGGTCCCTTAGGTGAAGGCTAACATAGACAAGGTGATTCCATAAAACGTTTGGGTTCCTTTTAAACCAACTCCACAAAATTGATCATTTATCTACTTGACACATCAACCAAAATCAATGTTTCCTGAAACATCGAACCGACACATCGACTAACTTCTGCTCAGGTACCTATTTTCTTCCCTTTTCTTCTAGGGTTTGTACATAGTGTTTGTCTTAATACTTTCACAGGATTTTCAATTAAAACTTCCTCTTACATTTCTTAGATTTGTTCATTAGAGAGACACATTGAAACCATTGATGTGTCCCCTAGAAGAGATCTACCCATCAATCAATCCGTTTCTCAGAAATCTTTACAAGACTGATATTTTCTCTGGTGTATATATCAACGCAGGTCGATACATACACCATGATATACATCGACTTCAGTCGATAGATCCTGAGATAGAAAATCTGTATACATCGACCGATTTGATTCTTTTTTCCTCCTTCCTCTTTCATTTTCGTTTCGGGGAATACATATCGACAAAAGTTGAAATGTATTCCTGAGATTTCTGCAACTCCTTTGTTTTGGGTTGCATGTTTCTCTACTTTGTTTTATCCTCTCACATTCTCATTTAAAGGTCCTATTACACATTCTAGTGTGATTATCTTACTCTAAATCATTGTAAACATCATAGATATCACATACCTTGGGATTGCGGATTTCGATGACCAACAGGGCATTGAACTTAAGCTTGGTGTTTTCCTCTTTCTTTCTTCCTTGCTCGACCCTTGCTTTCTTTACTCGATTTCTTCCTCTTTCTTTGTTTCTTTCTCCTCCCTGAGGTCCACTGACGTAAGATGGGTGGAGGAGATGTGGTGTACCACCGATTGAGAGATGTTCTCTCCCTCTATCTTCTTTTTTTTCTCTCTTCTCTTCTCTCATTTCTCTTTCTCTCTTTTCTTCTTCTCTCCTTCAGTTTGCTCTAGAAGATGGAAAATGGGAGAGGGGATGAGCATCAGATCTTTTCCTCTCTCTGGTCACTTCCCCTTCCCTCTAGTCAACGTGCTTTACACATGGCGGGTTTCCATTGGCTAGCATGGCCGGTGGTAGGTGAATGATGGGATAAGAAACGACAGCTGCGTGTTTCAAACTCAAGATACTGGACACGCTCAATACATCGACAAAGTCTATAGGTTCATTTTCTAGAGAATCATATGTATCGACGATATGTATCGTTTGAAAATGTAAGCTTCGGGTTCTCTATCACACATGTTGACCAACTCGATATGTACACTTCTCGATACATCGACATATGTCAATATATAAATCTGGAGTCTCTTTCTCTTCTCTAGTCAGCACACAAACACGTGGAGGCCATGTATTGGTCTTCCAGGACTGTGGTAGGTGGGTGATGGGACAACTACAGCTGTTAGATCTCAAACTTGAGCCACGGGACATTTCCCGATACATGTTCATGGGTCTATATATTGTATTTTTCGAGACTTGTATGCATCGATAGAATGCGATATGTGTCGCGTAAAATTTCAGGCTTTGGGGTTTGTTTTCATATACATGTACTAAGGTCGATACATACAACATGTCGACATATCGACCTACTCGATATGTCCTCCCGGAAATCTTCAGTTTCTTGTGTCTCTTTCTTCTCATTTCTTTTCTTACTTGGTTCAACACCAATTCTTATTTCCAGTCCATTCCTTTAATCTTAATGCCAGGTCTTCACATCCTAATCCACACTTTAAGAGGGGGTTTACGTTAATTTACTGGGTTAAGATTTCGGAGTGTTACAACATTCAACAATCCAGGCACATAGTCAAACATCATCCTTCAAACATCCCCAAAGAGTCTTAACATAGTGTCCCTCAAGAGTTTAGAACAATTATGTAGTCCACAAGCTACAAATAGGCATGGATTAAAATATGACAAATACATCAATACACGACCATGTCACATCAAAATACAAAATATTGGGATGTCCTAGTGTCAGTGCAAGGAAAGCTCCAATGTAGTCTATGCTCGTCCATGATGTTTCACGGACCCAGCCGGTGCAATATTACCGAAATTGCAAGGATCAACACATGCAAGCCCAATGAGGAAATAAATGCATGCCATACACTCACACACCCACATGGAGATGTATGAAATAGAATATAATAGTGCTATGCAAATATGCTATGCCAATAAGTCATGCTAGTGTGGGTCCTAGTCTTGATACGTAACCAATACATAACATGGAAGCCATATTATCTTGACCCCTAGCAAGCCTAGGGACCAACATCTTACCCAGCAAGCTCGGCACGTATTGTGTGCATTGGGAGATCTCGTCCTGCGCTTCCCTCACCAAAACATGGTGATGAGAATCCTGCCCCGAGGTGATCGGACTAAGACCTATCGGGCTAACTTAGCCATGCATGTCCTACACGCCCGGTGTGCGTGTGCACTCGTGTGTGACATCAGCTCCATGCTATCACATGCGAGGGACAGATTGCTCAATGCTACCTAGGTGACCTAGTCACTGGAGCCATTGCCAACATTCCCATATGGTCCTATCAAAGCCCCAATGGCTTTATTGTCACTCCAAACTCCATCATAGAGTGATCATCTACACTAGGGGATTCTAGTGGGGAGGTATCACATTCGTGTGCCAACTCTACCCCTATGTGCACACCCAATCGTAGTGTCTCTAGATCACCATGTCCTACTCATACGTCCACTTACCTTTCTCAAGGTTGACTAGCCCCGGGCCCAACATGTGTGGGTAATGCACATCGAATGATGGAAACATTATAAATAGGCATGGAGTTACACAAATAACATAATTCATAACAAATGGCATGCACATAAATTCCATGTAAGGTCATACAATCATTCTCGTTTTCCCACGTCGGGTGGATATAAGGGAGTGGCCCTCCTATTGCCTCGAGATCCTAAACATAACTTGTTTTTGCATCTACAGAGAATTCCTTGCAACTCTACTCATACAAGTTCATCCCATTGTGGCATATCACATTTGGCCCCACTCTACCCATTCCATCCAATATTCATAACCAATTTCTCAACCATGGACAAGGTAACAACCACCAATCAATACATAAGAAGTCAATATAGCATCACACAATATTAGGCATCGGAAATTTATTGGAGATACATGAGTTCTTCATACTAAGCATTGCATGAAACAAGAATCATCATGCTTTAACATACATTATTAATCCAAGAAGACCTAATAGATGCATGTCAATACATTCCAGTCATTTGTTGATGTGCAAATTTTATATTTATAATCTCGCAAGCGCACGAACCCTGTATAGTATAACAGTATGAGTGCGAGGTCCAACCGAAAGCAAATACACAAAATACATGTTTAAAATTAAATTGGTACCTTCAAAAAGATGTAGTCTTAAGAAATGAAATTCATGGAATTACACTTTTTAATTTAGATCTTAGAAAATTAAAATTATCACCATTATTATCTAACTTATAAATTTAACTAGTGAAGAATCAAATCCTTCTTCTTTTTTATTAAATTGGTGAAACATCAATAATGGTAGTCTCATCTTAATTTAAAATCACATGTTTTAAGATCAAAATATCACAACTCCAACCCAAGTTAAAGAATCTAGAGAGAGAGTTTGAATATAAAGAATTAAAGAATTAAAAATTAAATATACAAGATTCATAACAGAAACATATATTGAACATTTTTTATACTACAAACATATAAAGGAAATAATGTAACTAAAAATAGGAAATAAATTGACAAACAAAATAAATAAATGCATAATTTAAAGGTGGCTATGGACTTTTTCTCCCATCGTCCAAAATAAATAAACAAATAAGAAACCTAGATCTGAAATTCAACGTTTAGAATTCAAAAATCAATTCATGCCCATTTAATTAAAATTCATAATCTTTAATCTAATTAAAGTTTAGTTCCTAAATCTTTTAATTAAACAAAGAATATAAATTTAAAATCAAAAGAGAGTAAAAAAGAAATCTGAATAATCGGACTTTCCAGGATTCTAAAAGGAAATGTCTATTATTAATTTAATGGAAAAATTCAAGTACAAACATAAGTAAATTGAGAACAAGTTAAACAAAATGGAGACGTAAATTTACAACTCACACTTCTAAGATCGTGTGGGATCTCCTGTCTTCTTGTCTCTTTATCTTTTCTCCTCAACCTTAGGTCCTCTTAAGCTCCAGGTCAAATTCAAATTTTGTGTTGTGCTTATGCTTTATTTATAGGCTTAAGGTTCGAATGGGCAGCTGAGATTTAATCTGAGTTTGATTGATTGGTGAATGACTTGGATTAGATCTCATGGAATTTGGATGGATGGCATTTAAATATAGATAAGATTAGGGTTACACTAGGATATACACGAATTTAGGTGTCTTGGGATCCAAGCTAGCTTGGAGGCTAAGTTAACTTGGAGTGCAAGAAGGGAATGAGAGAAAATAGGATCTGGATTGATCATGGCGAATTTTGCACACGTGTGTTATGGTTTTGTGCAATGCATGAACGATTGGGATTAAGAGATGAGATGCATGAATGGATGAGATGGCTTGGATGACATGACATAGAGTTACATGTGATATGCACATGAGGTGTATTGGGATTGTGCAAAATAGTGTGGAGTATGGAGAGATAGGGTGATGATGTGGAGGTGACAAGGCATGGGCACATGGGATAGGATTGGGTTGCTTTGGGTGCAAGCAATTCTAGATAAAGGGTTTTTATTGAATGAAGGGCTTAGATTACTTTAAGTTTAGATCTAATGGCCCTAGGGTTGATCGGGTAAAATTAATTATATATGAATGACATGATATCTAATGGAAAGTTATGATTTAAAGGTGGAGATAGATGGTTGATATAATGAATGGCCTAGATCTAACATGATATATGTATGCAATGTATTAGCATGGAGGCTCTAAGTTTTACCTAAAATGTATGCATGAAATGGAGGGTTGTGATGAAATGTCCTAAATCTAATGACTTTAATGAGTGATGATTGATCTAAATGGATGGATGATGAAATGATGTATGGATGGTTATGGTCCTAAAGTTGATCTAGGTGATGGATATGTTGGATGGCCCAGATTTGATGTCATGAATATATGGGTTGGATTGGATAGGTGGCTCTAGGTTTTAACCTAATTTTGATGCATGAGATGAATTGTTAGGATTAAGAGATGAAGATGAGTGGTTAAGATTGCATTCGAGAGGTGATTGGATGGTGTGGATTGATAAGGAAATGAACAAGGTTTGGGCGTGTGACTAGGTTATGGACTTGGGTTTTGGACCTATAAATGAGCACATGGGCCTCAAGTGGAACTTGGGCTTGAGCTTGAGGACTTGGGCCTTTGTTGGACTTGAAGTGCACATTGGCCTGGCCCATCTTGTAATATGCGCATGGATTTCCTGTAGCCTGGCCCAATGATAGCCTGTGGAGCTTAGCTTGGCCCAATTGAAGTGGATCTCTGGCCCAGTAATCTTGAATTCCAGCATTTGCCTCTTGAATTAAAGGTTTTCTCTACCAGAATTAAATAATTAACTTCACCACTTTAAAATCTAAAATATTGATTTAATATAGACTCTCATAACTGGTCTACACTAACCAATTTATATGAAAACCCTAAAAGTAGAGTGAAATTAATCATAAAAATTCAAGGTCTTCTGAATTAAGTACCAAACTTGCAATTATCCACTAACTTAGCTTGATTTCCTAAATTCTCCATTTTTATTCTACAAAACAAAAAAGTTATATTAAATTCCCCAATATACACAGAATTGAGAGCTAATTGGTGCAATAATTAGGGGTAAAAATGTAATATTTCAGTGCTCAATATCATTCAAGGTGTGTAGCATTCCTCGCCTCAAATTTTACGCGCTTCCAGGTTGTTCTCGGGCCATCCGACTCAGAGTCGAGGTGTTAAGCTCTAATCATACACAAGAACACATAAAACATGTAATATCATGCCCCGCTAGGCGAGGGCCAGAACACAGCTTGGTTTTTTTTTTTTTTTTAACACAAAGCATTCACAATTCAGTGTAAGTCTAAACTTTAACTCCTTAAGCATAGTCCGTGGGATTTGACCATTGATTCACTCGGAAGCCCAGGCACAAACATTAGATAGGCTCAGATCCAACCATAACACGACTAGGTGAGTTCCTAGGAACTGGAGGGGTCACAGAGGTAACACTTAAAAACCAGAGTTCTTAGACAAAACTTTCCTACACACTGTGGACATGGAGGATACTTCACTAATCAAACCATAGTTTGTAAGTTCGATTCCTAGTTTACCTGAAAGCCCAACACCAAAATGTCACACTGCTCTTCCATGTGGATTCAAACATATACCATATCTCTCATTAAGAATCTAGAAATACTTCATAACATCATATATATGTACATATGTACATATATGTACATATATATATGATAATACAAACAAGGATTAGTATCATTTTTAATTAAGAATCTAGTATAGGGAATATCACACCAAATATTAAGATGAAGATTTAACATAAAAATCTTAACTTTAATAATCAAAAAACATCTTAAGAAAAATCAGTTTTGGGTTTATCGAAACATTCTTCGGAACGTGGTACTGTGACTTCGAAACTTCCGAGCCACTGCTTAAATATTGGGTTTAACAAAACCTTCTGAACTTGCTTTGGAACCTAGCTTCGGAACATGATACTATGGCTTCGGAACATTCGAAGCTACAGTCTTAGAATGTCCCAAATTTGCTTCGGAACATGCCTTCGGAACTTGATACAGTGCCTTCGGAACTTCCGAGCCTCAAAACCTACTACAGTGACTTCAGAACCTTAAAGTTAGGTTCCGAGAGCTTCAACACTGCTACAGTGACCTCTGAACTAGGCTTCAACACTGCTACAGTAACCTCGGCACTTCTGAGTCACGCTTTGAGACCTTTCAGCTTCAGCCAGCCACTTGCAGAAAATACTGTGACGGGATAGGCAGGGTCAAATACGAATCCAAAAACAGAGGGGTTCTTGAATTCGATTTCCAAATCTAACCAGTCCAATAAATTTGTCTATGAATCTACAATATTTTAGAGATCAATTAGACATAAAACAACTAAGAAAAAACTCTGATTTTGAAGGTGAAATCATCAAAACACATGAAAAATCATGGTTTCCACTAAATTTCATGTAAAGATGGATATTTTTATATATTTTATTATATTTTAATCCTTTTAACCTTATCTTCAATATGTTGACAATAAATAGTTTAATTAAATTAATCCCACTAGTCTAAATGATATGGTTTTAAAAGTTATAACCACTGTAAAAATTTGGTAAAGAATACACTTGAAAATTAATTTATTTTCACAAAAATCTCAATTAGGCAAATTGTTATAAATTTACAATTTTATTCAAATTAGTTTAAAATTTAAATTTTGAAATTCTAACAACACAAAATGATTAGTTAAAACATCGATTAAACATATGGTATTTTCTTGAAATTTTCTGACTTCTATTATTAATTAAAATTAATTTTTTTTATAAATAGGGACCTCTTCGAGTCACAAATATAAGTATTTTTGCAAACCAAAAGCGTAGATTAAATGGTCTTATGAATTCATCATTTAAAATTACTACCAAAGCATAGCTTTAACAACCCAATTATTTCAAAAAACATATTTTAATAATAATCAAC
The DNA here is from genome assembly GCA_013350335.1 of Chimonanthus salicifolius. Taxonomy (NCBI): domain Eukaryota; kingdom Viridiplantae; phylum Streptophyta; class Magnoliopsida; order Laurales; family Calycanthaceae; genus Chimonanthus; species Chimonanthus salicifolius. The sequence continues at coordinate 30,329,404 of CM023539.1, forward strand.
AATTAAATATCTTAAATAATAATCTTTATGATAAATTACCATTTTGCCCTTCCAGCTTAAATGAGTTCGATCTGTGAGCTACCGAGCTATGATTGGGCCGATCATGGATTTTTCAAAAAGCCCAATCCGTAACTTTCATGATTAACAGATCAAAACACAATTAATTAACACAAATAACACAATTACTTCTAATTTTGGGTCAGGGTATTACATCCTACCACCTATTAAAGAAATTTCGTCCCGAAATTTAAAATAAAACTTGTACCTTTCACCTGCGAGAAGATTAGGATATAGTCTTTTGCATCACCGATTTATGTGGGGTTCTGAACGCCACGATGATGTCACTGCACTTGAATCACAGGTGCATATTTTTCTTAAAATACTTGATTCCAAAAATTTGTATTTTCACAGTACCTCCTCAAAATGCAGATCTTCAGCGATCTCAGTTCCTTTCAAGACTCTTTTCCTTGGAATAGTGTAGTAGTTTGTCAGTGTGTAACCCATCTGGCACTCACCAGCACCCCCAATCTACACTTGTTCCTCTAGATAAATAGGCTTTTGAGTTTCACCCTCTTAGTCAATTTTCTTATGTGAAATTTTCACTAGCCATTGATACCTTCATTGGTAGTCTATTAGACGATGTCATCTACAAATCACAAAAATTTTACATAGATAACCCAATGTGGACTAACTCATCTGGCCTTCACATTGGGGCTTATCCCGTGGAACACAACAGTTGGCATCTCATAAACCAATCTATCTTTTACAAATGACTAACTTAATTTCCAAAATCACCCACATGGTTTATAATGTCGAAGCAGTGTAAAATAACACACATTTCTCCTTTGAGGTAGCCATACCTCCAACACACAATCAAGGAGAATTATTTTTGTAGGTCAATTCCTACTAGTATCATCTCATAGTATATTATAGAGATGAATAACTTCCCAAGTAATAGGTGATTGCACTAAGCTTTTCTTGGCATAGAGGTGATCACCACATCACATTTACACCTTAAGTCTCCTTACCTAATATTAGTCTATGTACTACGCCGATGCGTAACTAGGTCAAAGTTTTAAGGCTTTGTTATTACTTAAGCTTCTCAATAGCTTATCACTTCCATATACTATTGATCTGGAATCGCATATTGGGTAAACACTCACCCTTTTCTTAGAATAATGTCAACAGCTATAATATTCATCCTAACTAGGAGAGATACTAGAAGTATGACTTCCCCTTCTTGTCAGTTAGGAATTTATCCATCAGTATATAATTTCTAACACTAGAAAATCATATATCAAAATCAGTTTGCATAATGCACGATTTGTATTTCTATCCCACCCCTACTCTTTCTTTTTAAGAGTGAGATTACCATTAGAGGTCTACTTGTCACTATTGATTGCATTTCTAACTTGTCATTGCATGACTTAGAGATGAATAACACTTGTATCAAAAGATGCTTGAGCCACATAACTAAAGAGAGATATTGTACCTTCCATTACTGCATTGTCTATCAGTTCTTCTACCTAAGTGCCAATCATATAGACTCTCTCTTGAGTGGTCTGAGGACGTCCTTGTCCCCCAACTTGTTCATTCCTTTGTGGCACACTTCCAGGAGTCACTGTTTCTTGGAGGATTGTTGAAAAATTCTACCAAAGGTAGACTGCGCACATGATTGTGTAGGCTTTGTGTCAGACAAGGGTACTACCCTATTGTTCCTCTTGTTAGGACAGTCTGTGATGAAATGTCCCATTTGCTGACAGTTGTAACACACCTTTTTGTGTAGCTTTGGGATTTTGGGTTGCGAACATTGTTTCACCGTGTGACCGGGTTGGTGACACTAGTAATATATCAACTGCTTAGATCCTGCATTACTTGTCTGTCTAGTTGGAAACTGTCATTTCTCGGAAAATGAATCTTTTGCTAATTTTTTTTTGGTTGGGTTGGGGTTGTTTCTGAGCATTTTTGTTGTGGAGGCTTTTCCAACTTCCTGTTGGTAATATCCACAGCTCCTACCACTGAAACTTGATTAATTACCTCATATTCTGACTTTCCTGTTAATCATACTTGGAATTATCATACACTAATCACATAAGAGTTTATCAAACCAAACAATAAAAGTCATGCAATATGATAAGCAAATATGTTTATCAATCAACACATCATTAGAAGCTTATAATCCTCTACATCCAAATTTAAAACAATTATACACATATAATTAGACATATACACACAGTCACACTATTGTATATATACATATAAGTATTACCTCTTCTACCCAAACCAATCCTCTCCAGTAAATCAAATGTGCTTCATAGGATTGTAGATGCTTTATATCACCTAATTCATACATTCTTGGTCATTTCCATCCTGAACAAGTGACTTGTTACTTAAGTATTTTTTGACCTATCTATAGAAGTAGTCAAACATCACAAGTACATTACAATAAAGGTTCATACTACTAACCCAATAATATTGGAAGTCATTTACTCTAGAAAACCCATATTGTTTCACTAACCCTTTTTAGATTTTATCAATCTCAAGCCCTTGACCTATATTCCATAAGAGATCATCACTTTCAAAAACTTGATTTAGCATATCTTCTTTATACTGAAATTACACCCAATTACCCAAGTCAAGAGGATTTGCTGTCAATTCAACTCATCTTCTCTCCTTAATGATAAAAAAGTTATCACTAAAATACTGAATTCTAAGTATCATCTTGATACTAAATTCACACATCTTAGACAAACAAAGACTCTCAGTCTCACATTGACCCCGGTTTCTACATTCCCTACTTCCAAAATCAAGGGAATGAATCCAAAGTCAATCCATCAATCTACTAACTCCCATACGCACAATCCGAGATTTGAACCATGCTCTGATACCAAGTCGTAACGCCCTGACCCGATGTTGAGCCCGGAACGCTATTATAAGAATTTTTTTTTATAATCTACCATCATAGTTGGGTTGGATCTTCAAATTTACCAAAAGCCCATTATAGAAAATGTCACACGTGCTATCTCACGTGGACTCAAACATGTACATGTTCCCATATACAAATACATATTTCACAAGCAAATATTTACACTCATTCAATGAGAGTTACGAATGAAAACATAGTAATTTACACATGCGTAGATTTTTAGTATCACAGACGGTACTAAAATCAACAAGACATCATTTGCATGAAAATAGACATAATAAACATATTTCCCATTATCAAAAAATACAATTGACTGCAAATGCTCCTCTTTGTAGCCGTCGTAAAGCAATCACAATCTCAGGGTGACAAGGAAATTGGTTTCCAGTTTCCTAGTTTATGACTTTCTCATAAACTAGGTCAATCAGTAGATTGGTTATTTATGACCTTTCTTTCCTCCTCTCTTTCTCACTTTCAAACACAATCAATAGATTGGTTGTTTATGATTCTTCTCACAAGAATGTTGATCGTTCCTTAGAGTATATGACTCTTCTCAGCTCAAGGAAGATAGTAAAACGATCACCCAACACTCATATTTATAGAGGAGTCATAACGGTCTTTCTGACTGTTCAGGGTCGACAGGTTGGTGGTACCGATGTGTCGGTGTTCATATTTATTACCGTTCAACCACCCGACCGCTGTGCATTAAATGCACTCCCAACGGCATAATTACTTCCTGGTCGACATGTCGGTGTCGCCAATGGGTCGACAGTCATGGTGACGGTCCATACGAGTGGCTCGGTCTGGAGCAAAAGCATGCTGATAGTAGTTTCTACTCTAGAAACCTGTTACCCAGATCGACCTGTCACCCTATACCAAGGGGTCGGTCCTGTTACTCTCAATCGGTCTTGAAATACCGAGATGTTTGTTTTGTCGAGAGCCCATTTGAGTTCACAGTCTAGAACTCATAAGTCTTTCACCGATGAGTCGTTGACCACGAGGGGTCGTTTAAGTTTATCATAGAGGGGTTGGTGCGTATGAGACTCTCGGTCAGAAGCATATCCAGAATGACAGTTCAATGATCAAGAACTTCTGTCAAACTGGTCGACCAGTCTGTGACCACGATGGGTCTATCTTGTCTCCACCGAGCGGTCTATGAGATCGACTGGTCGAGCTGGCAGTGAACTTAATTCATATTTCCAGGTTCGTTTGTAGTTCACTGTCCAGCTTTATCTCTAGGATTTTTTATGGTTTTACCATTTGTTCAACTAAGCCTAGGAATAGTCTTCTCTCAGATGTGGGTACCACCTAAGGTCATTTATGGCCAATTATATGTTTTTGTGATTGCCATTCTGATGATCTTTGAACTTAGTGGAGCATGATCTTCATTCAACTTCTTAGCAAGTGCTTCTTCCCGAGTCATAGAATTGATAAACAGGGACTCGGCAAAGCCGGGGCACTAACAATCTCCCCCTTTGACAATTTCATGACAAAACCTAGAGGCTAACCAAATTACAAGCCCACCCTTATTACAACACATTTGAATACAAAATATTACATTACATGTACATATTCAAATAAAAAAAAATTATGGTTTTCACATATTCTTGTTCAGCTTGCTTCAAATCATAAATCCCTGTTCAAGCACACAAGCAAGCAACACTAGAGAAATCATTAGACGAGTTAGTCCAAAACATAGATCAAAGGACTTTTTTGAGTTTGAATTCCCAAACTCCAAGCAAGCATAGACATTCTCCCCATGTCAATTGGCTTCATCATATTCTTCCCCTTTATGGTTCTCTCTTTCTAGAGGCCCAAACACTTCGGTTTTGTAATGACCCGTTCCAAGTTTGATCGATTTTTTTTTTGAGATTTTCAGATCTCTGAATTGTTTCGGGATCTTGGTAGCAGTGAGGAGGGTGTGGGCTTCGTGGTGGGCCCTAGTTTGCTTGGTTTCGAGTTCGGGAACTCGAAGGGCATTCCAGTAATTTTGAATTATTGTATATTCTGTCATGAAAAATGCTTGAAAAATCACACGTCTTTCTCTCTCGATGTTCGACATTTGATTTTCTCAGGTTTTGAAATCATTTTCTTTTAAAATAGTGCAAGTTTTGAAACTCTGTTTTCACGCAATTCGAGACTTTTTTTTAAAAGTTTAAAATAAAATAGTAAATCAATGAGAATAAAATAATTACTATTAATATTTTTATATAATATTACAGCTTGAGCTAAATGGTTTCAAAAAAAAATGATAAAATAATTCAAGAGTTTGTGGGTTCTTAAATAAAATAAAATAAAAAGATTTTCCAAAACCCTAAACCTACCCCCCGTTATAACCTTCTTTCGGCAGCACTGTAGCACACAGCTGCTCCTCTCTCTCCCCCATTTCTCTCTTCCTCTTCCCCTCTCCTCTCTTCCTAACCCTAACCCTAAAGCTCTCTCTTTCCCCTCCCTCAAGCCGCCGCCGTCGCCGCTCTCCCTCCCTCTCTCCTTCTCTCGGCCACTCCCCTCTCCCATTTCTAACGATGCTCTTCCCTCCTCCTCCGACTCCCATCTCATTCGGGCGGCTTCACTGTCGAATCCCATCCTTCCCACCGTCGTCGGAGTTCAGATTCGCCGCCCCTCCTTTCGGCCGGACCTGGTAATCTCAACCCTCCCCTTCTTTTCCCTCCTTTCTCTCATTTTCCCCTATTTTCCTTCTTTTTCCTCTCTTTTCCTTCTCTTTCCTGATTTCTTAATGAGTCCCGAGCCAACCCAATCGAGTCACTGAGTTGACTCGAGTGGGTTCGGTTGTGGGGTTGGCAGCCCAGGTCCAGCCCGGCTCGCGGATCTGGCCCAGTTCGCCAGATCTGGTCCGGCCCAGACCCAATTCAACCAGTTCGGCCTGGCCCACCTTCGGCCAGACCCATTTTCAGGTCCGACCCATTTCGGCCCATTTTCGGGCCCGACCCAATTTCAAACCCAATCTCCAGTTTTGGGCTCAACTTTGAGCTCGGCCCAAGTTTGGACCCGGTTTTCAATTTCGGGCCCATTTCAGTCTAGTTTGGACCCGACTCACTTTCGGACCTGTTTGTAGTCCAGACTTAGTTTGACCCGTTTTACCCGATTACTTATCCCTATGTTCTCATTTCAACAGACTGAACCCCTTCAACCCCGGACTCGTTTTCTAAAATTGGATTTCAAAGACACACACAGGTGAGGGGACTTATCACAGTTTTTAGCATGCATTGCATATATCAAATATGTACTTTCGGACATGGAGTGGTTCGAATGGGACCCTCTATTTATTTAAGCCACTCGGTAAGGGTGAACTGTTGAGAATGATTATGTGGAGAGGGGTGTGTTCGAGTGCACTCTTATCCACTATACACTATTGTGAGAAACTTTAATTGCATAAATTGATATCGAATATGACACTTGGAAGATGTTGATGATACCTTGAGTGTTTATTTATAAGATGCAAATGCAATCATGTCGAACATAGAGGGGTGTCTTTAAGCAACTTGTTACGTGCTTTTGACTCACATGATATTGATTTTGGTTTGTTATGTTAGAACATGCTTATATTGTTGTAACCGCTTATGTCGTTTATCTAATTATCACAATTGAACGAATTTATGATGAGAATGAGTTATGTGCTGGATGTCAAACATAATGCTTGAGACTTAATGACGACGAGTTATGTGTCTATCCATAACATTCGAATGAATTTTTGTCGAGTGCCTACTCATAATATGTGAATGAGACCATGGTAAATATGGGGTTTATGTTTGAGATCTTACTATTTGCATATATTGTTACACATGCTTATGTTCTTATAAATGATTATGAAGTCATGTACATGTATGAGAGGTAACCCACAACGGACAATGTACCGTTGGATATTGAGATGGAGGATCTTTTATGCGTATATGTTTATGATGACGTGATGATGTTGGTTGTTGGGAGGACTTCCCCGTTACGCTCCGGCGGTTGAGACCCCCATAGGGGATGCGGGTCTCCCCGTTGCGTTCCGGCGGTTGAGGTGCCTGGCCTAGAGATTGGCTTCCCCGGGCGTGGTCGAGGTGGTTTTCCGACACGGCTCGCGTGGTTGAGGCAGTTGTGTGTTTTATCATCGGGCGTGGTCGAGGTGGTTTTCCGATACGGCTCGCGTGGTTGAGGTAGTTGTGTGTTTATCATCGAGCGTGGTCGAGGTAGTTTTCCGACACAGCTCGCGTGGTTGAGGCAGTTGTGTGTTTTATCATCAGGCGTTGTCGAGATGGTTTTTTGACACGGCTCGTGTGGGTGAGCCAGTTGCGTATTCCTTAGTCTTCCGATAGTACTGATAGGGAGACCCGAGTTTGTTGGAGGACCCGATGTGGGCTATCGAGATGATATCTCGATTTTGGTCGGCGGATATTGGTTTGGGGTGTATTTAGATTTCATCCATATAAGTACCCGTGTTGTTATGATATTCTGCATTTGCACGCTTACTATCCACTTATATTGCTAACTTGTGATAAGCATTATATCCTCATTAGGCTAGTTAGCTCACCCCTTACCTTTCAAGTACCCGATCGTGGAGGGGCCGTGTGGGCCCTTTGAATAAGCATCTGGGGAGGAGCGATAGTAGTTAAACATTTATGTTCTTGTGTATGTTCTAAACTTGGAGACTCTAGTTTGTATGAGCTTTTTATTACATGCTTGTTCGGATGATTGTATAACTATGTTCAATTAGTCAAATGTCGTTTGTTGCTCCTTGACTTTTTGAGCTTGTGATTTTCGAACGGGAGGTAGTACCCATTTTCAAAAAAAAAAAAAATTAGACTCGATAACCGTCTTTTACGACTTTTGAGATGTTTCGGAGATAACGCGTCCATAGCGGGACGGGGCGTTACAGTTGGTATTAGAGCACGGTTCAACTCTCGGACTATGCATGGGACAGAGATAGATGTGATGATAACTAGATATTAGGTTCATCCCTTGTGTTATAGGGTGGATCGAACCAGGTTCTGGGATGGTGCATAGATACCCTAAGTTTGTATGGTAGGCTTAATGCGCCATCCTTCAGTTAGTTTGCTTGAGTCGTATCTAGCGGTGGTTTGTCGCTCGATTTAAGGTCGACCAGCGTTTGATTCTCCTATTAGTCGGTGGAAAGGTCGTACGCTTGTTTGAGTGCGTGGTGCACGATGACATGGTCATGGGAATTGTAGGACGCGAATCTCTAGGTTTTTAGTCAGATTGGTCATACTCCCTATCATAATTAGAGGTAGATTCACTGGAAATCTATGGGCACCTACCGAGTGAGTCCGGCCGGCTAACTCTGTAGATGGCCGATGGAATTCCAGGAGTGGTTAATGGACTTGGTGTGTTTGAGTTGCCAGTTAGGCCCATTTTGGGCTTAGGACTGCGGGGAGTGTCTAGGGGCTGAGCATGTGGTTGTATGTTTGACTCTAGGATTCCCGCGAGTCCAGCGTTATAGCTAGAGGTAGTTGTGGCTTCTAAGAGATTTTTATAGGTTCAACTGGTAAGGTTGATTGTTGGGACTCAGGTTACAGTTCAATTTCGATGTATGAGTGAATTAGGAGCTCGGTGCTTGGGCAGTGCACATGGGTGTCTTTTAGCTCTTGACCGGTGTATTACTCATTTCCAGCGTCCCCCTCTGTTTTTACCTTGATTTTCGCTGGTTGCGGACCAGACCTGTGGACCGTGCATTTTAACAAATGGAGTTAGCATTGGAGGTCGGTTTACAAGTCTTGGGGATGTCAGAGTTCGACGTCTTCTGGAGATGGATTGGTCATTCTCCCTGCAGGTCGCCAAGGATTGTTGCTATAGGTGGTTGACGTGTAACACCCCGCCCTTTTCACTCTAAATTTTCAGAGTTTATTTTTTTTTTTTTAAATAATAATAATCAATAAGTGATCGGGCGGAATGTCACGACGCGAGTTAAGTTCGGATCTCTAAATCCGACCCTTAACTGGCCAAGCCCATGTGCGTATGAACTAAGTCCATAAAACTGATCCGCACATGGTACATATTTATCTAGCGGAATTAACTTAGTCTAGATCTAACTGAGGTTATAATAGAACCTATGATTAATCCAATTTCCATTTTTAGATAGCAAAGTACCTTATTTATTCTCCAAAATTATTATATAACCTTAGTCTACTATTCATTCCAAACCATTCAAATAAATCCAACCATAGCATCTACTTAACTACTTATTACATGCCAACATCTAATTTAACAAATTACATTGTTCCAAATAAATCAACTAACAAGTCCATAAAAAAATCCATTCATAGTCTATTGCAATCATTCAAATCGCCCAAGTTTTCGTACTTGGTCCTCTTCTCCAACCACGTTCTTTCCTTTCCCTGCATTCATCAGGGTACCCCACAATGGTCTTTCGGACGCCCCGACGGAGTGTGGCCTCCGGTTACTTCCCCATCATCCCATGCTATGCATGAGATGTCTATGCAAACATGCCATTTGTAAATATAACATTTGATTCAAATAACTTATTCAAATAAACATAAAACAGCAAATAAGTTATGTGGTTACAACAAGGTAGGAAACCTACTATAGTTTACTTTGTTTGATCCTTCCTTTGGACCGTCTTCCGATCACGGCTCGCTCACCGTTCTAAAAATCCGAATACCCTATGTACATGGCAGCAAGTTAATCATTTATCCACCTAATTTCCAGCAAAGCTTAATGTTCCAAGAATCACCTAGTGGGGTTCGGCCAAAGCCATAGCCGAACCTCATCCATTAAAACATTGGTCATTCATTTATTTAATTAAAACCTATCTAATTACTCAAACTTCTAAACGAACCTTAGTAGGGTTCGGCCATACATTATGGCTGAACCTTACCACTTTGGTTTTAGCCCATTTATCCCATCATATGATCATTTTATTTTTGATCATTTCAGCCATAATTACGATTGTGCCATTGAGACCAACCTTTGCTTTAAACTAACTAACTTTCATCACCAAACATAAAACCATCTTTAGTGGGGTTCAGCCATACACATGGCTGAACCTCATCACCTAATTTGATCCTTCTTAAACCTTCCATATCTTCATATAAACCAACAATTATGTCCCACAATCACCATTAGTGGGGTTCGGCCATACACATGGCCGAACCTCACCAATGTGATTTTATACTCAATTTCCATCATTCATATTGGCCGATTACTTACCCATACTAACTCCATAAACAACATATATTATTCTTAAATCAAAGCATATAAATAATACCTAATGTTCATCATAACTTAACCCAATTATTCCACAAAACAGTCCATGGATTTTCATGGTTTCCATGGTTTCCATGGGGTTCTCAACATGAAAACCCACACCGTTTTACATGGGGTTCGGCCCTCTATTATGGCTGAACCCAATGATTACTTTTACTGTTTTTAAACCTCAATTAACCAGGTAATAACTGTATATCTAAATCAGGTTTTTAACCTTCAAACAACCATCCAAAATTAGCCCAATTTCATAGGGTTCGGCCATGCTTATTGGCCGAACATCATGAGATTAATTTTGAACACTTAATCCTTCATCTTAGGTCTGAAACCAGCACCCAAATCCATGTTTTTAAACCATTCTAAAACATGTATTTACATCTTAAAATAATAACCCAAAACAGTCCACCAACTTCATGGTTTATTTGTTCCAAATACATCAAAACAAACCATTATTTGCATGGGGTTCGGCCCTCCATGGTGGCCGAACCCTATGACCTTTGGTTTTGAATTTATTCATCATTCATTTATGTCCAAAACAAACTTCCTTATTTATGTTTTAGCCTTTTTAAAACACACACTTAAAATCATCTAAAAACAGTCCCAAATTTGTATGGTTTTAATTTCCAAAAACCATCTAAATAAATCCATTATTTCCATGGGGTTTGGCCATCCAATGGGCCGAACCCTATGGTCCATCTTTTTATCTCATTCATGTACTTCCAACCACTATTTAACCTTTGTTAGATTCAGCCATCCAATGGCCGGATCATGATTTAAAAATTGTTCATCGAAAAACCTACCGTTTCCGCGACTCCTCCGATTGATCTTCCCTCCGGCTTGTTCCTTGTTCTTTCTTAGCCTCTCCTTCTTCTTGATTCCTTGATGATCAGGGACTGATTTAAACAACCAGCTGTTGTTCTTGGTAGAAAACGGCAAAGAGAGAAAGAGATAGAATTTTTGACTTTGAATGGAATACCTTGAGGCCAACACTTTTGCTCAAGATATGCTTTTGTCTTGGTGAAACAAATCAATCAAGGACTGATTTCATATCACTAACCAGCTGCTGCTCTTAGTGTTTGGGAAGATAAAAACGACCAAGAGAGAGAGATAGGGAGAGAAAAACTGAAACATCTTTGGCTAAATTTCAATCAGCCCATGTGATCTCTTTGGTACCCAAAAATTGTAACTCCTAATGCATTTATCTTTAACTCTTATTTCCTTTGGGGGTTTCATCCTTGAGATGAAACCCTCCAACGTTTTTTTAACCTTTGACCTTCCATCTAAGGTGGTTAATCCTCATGGTTCCAATGCATGTAACAATTTTAACTATAAAACCTTTATGTAACCTTTATTTCTTAATACCTTCCTTGGGGGTTTCATCTTTGAGATGAACCTCCAAGGGTACCCAACGGCCTATGCAAATCCTTGTGAATTGTTTGCATTTCCTCCTTCATTCATGCATTTGTAACTCTCAAAGCCATCACTCTCACATCTCCATGGTAGCCGTTACATGCATGCAGCCAACGTCCTTTGCAACCCTTGTGACTTCAAAAAAATAACTCCCATTCAAAATGTAACTCCCATTTTATTCATCACCTAAATGGGGGTTACATGCATGGTAATATCTCCCCATGCACCAACGTTTTTCCTTGCTCAAAATTGGAATTTAAAACACTTCCCCTCTCATTCACACACTTCACAATAAAAATACATATTCATCCAACTCATTCATTCAACTCACCCAACCTAAGTCATTCATTTAATTTAACTTAACTAATAACTTCAACTCAACTTAACCCATCATTCATTTCAACTCAAACCAAACTCAAGTAATTAATTAACTAAGCTTGAACTCAATCCATGGTTAATCATGCCATTCACACGACCCATTGGGTCCTATCTAGCCATTTTGACCCATTTATCAAAATTTGACCCAAATATGATTCTTGACCCGTTTAAATTTATCTTACCCATTTATTTGTTTTGTAAACAAACTACCATCCTTTGGGTCTTGATTGAGCCATTGACCCATTTAAATTCAAATCAATTTTATCACGATGGCAATTCCGTAATTATGAATATTTTCATATAACTTTGAAATTCCAGGGTGTTACAATACAATACTCTTTTTATAATTTTCGTCCCGAAAATCGAACGAAGTAGGATTTCAAAGTAAATCATACAAATAATTCAGGGTAAGATGTTCTCATCTCCGATTCCAATTCCCAAGTGGCTTCCTCAACACCATGTCGATCCCATACCACCTTGACGAACTGAATCGCTCGGTTACGCAACACCCTTTGCTCACTCTCCAATATTCTGACCGGCTTCTCAACATAAGTGACGTCGCTTTGCACATCTATATCTTGCACATTCAAAACATGTGACGGATCAGGATTGTACTTCCTCAGCATCGACACATGGAATACATCATGTAGAGACGCCAATTGCGAAGGAAGTGCCAACTGATAGGCTACATCTCCCATCCTTCTGATAATTGAAAACGGTCCCACATATCTTGGCGACAATTTTCCTTTCTTCCCAAATCTCATGTGCCCTTTTCGTGGCGAGACCTTCAAGAATACCATGTCTCCCACTTCAAATTTGAGAAACCTCCTCCTCTTATCAGCATAGCTCTTTTGCCGACTCTGTGCGGTCAACAAATGATGACGTATCAACTGAATCTGTGCAGTAGTTTCTGCAACCATCTCGGGTCCTATCAGTGCATGTTCGCCAACCTCAGTCCAGCACACTGGTGACCTGCATGGTCTACCATACAAAGCTTCGAATGGTGCCATCTGGAGGCTTGCCTGGTAGCTATTGTTATAAGAAAATTCCACCAATGGCAAATGATCCTCCCATCCACCTTTGAAGTCTAGCATGCACGCCCTCAACATGTCCTCCAGCGTTTGTATTGTTCTTTCCGATTGTCCATCGGTCTGTGGATGGAATGCTGTGCTAATAAGTAGATCGGTTCCCATGGCCGACTGCATGCTCTGCCATACCCTGCCGGTGAATCGGCCATCTCTATCAGACACTATAGTCTGTGGAATACCATGTAATCTGATGATGTCTTTGATGTATCTCCGACCCAATGTCTCTGATGAATCCGTCATCTTGATAGGAATGAAATGCGCGGACTTGGTCAATCGGTCTACCACAACCCATATAGCGTCATTGCCCTTCGAGGACCTCGGTAACCCCGTCACAAAGTCCATGGAAATGTGCTCCCATTTCCATTCCGGCACTGCTAAGGGTTTGAGTAACCCTGGTGGCTTCTGATGTTCCGTCTTAACCTGCTGACAAGTTAAACAATGAGCCACGAACTCAGCAACGTCCTTCTTGAGTCCATGCCACCAATAATGTCTTTTTAAGTCATGATACATTTTTGTGCTACCCGGATGAATGGACAACTTGCTCTGATGTGCCTCTATCAATAATTCTTTTCTGCAGCTTCTTGGCACATATATTCTACCCCGGAACATAAGACCCTGTCCTGGTCGTAATTCCCAATCCGGTACAACCTCGCCATTAGACATCTTGGCCCATGTCTCTGCCATTTCCGGATCTGTTCGTTGCTCCTGTTCAATCTTTGTAACCATGTTGGATCGTATGATCAAATTGTACATACTCCCATGGTTTGTGATGTATAGATTAAACTCACGAATGGAATTCAACATCTCCCATTCAGTCCTGATCAAACATGCCACTGATGCATGAGACATGCGGCTGAGAGCATCCGCCACTTTGTTGGCCTTTCCCGGATGATATCGGAGTGCAAATTCATAGTCCGCCAGATATTCCATCCATCTGCGCTGCCTCAGGTTGAGCTCTTTCTGATCAAATAAATACTTCACGCTCTTGTGATCTGAAAATACTTCAAACTTCTCCCCATATAGATAGTGTCTCCAGCTTTTGAGAGCGAAGACCACCGCAGCTAATTCCAAATCATGTGTGGGGTAGAGGCGTTCATGTATCTTTAGTTGTCTTGAACCATATGCCACCACCCGATCACGTTGCATGAGTGAACATCCCAGTCCCTCTCCTGACGCATCACATTGTACTTCATAACCTTTGCCTCTTTCCGGCAAAACTAGGATAGGAGCAGTTGTAAGTCTCTCTTTCAGCTCCTCAAATCTCTGATTGCACAACTCTGACCATTCATATTTGACTCCTTTCTGTGTGAGTCGAGTCAATGGGGATGCAATTTTGGAGAAGTCCATGATAAACTTCCTATAATATCCAGCCAAACCCAGAAAACTACGGATTTCGGTGACATTCTTTGGTGCTTTCCACTCACTTACTGCTGCCACCTTAGCCGGATCAACGGCTATACCATCTGCTGTTATAACATGCCCTAAGAATTTGACCTCAGGTAGCCAAAATTCGCATTTGCTTGCTTTGGCATACAGCTGGTTCTGTCTCAAGGTGTTCAATACTATTCGAAGATGCTCAGCATGATCCTCCTGACTCTTGGAATAGATCAGGATATCGTCAATGAACACTATAACAAACCGATCCAAATATGGACGGAATATTCTGTTCATTAAGTCCATGAACACAGCCGGTGCGTTGGTAAGCCCAAATGGCATGACTACAAATTCAAATAGTCCATACCGTGTTCTGAAAGCTGTTTTCTCGATGTCTTTCTCTTTGACCCGGATTTGATGATAACCGGACATCAGATCAATCTTGGAAAAATGACTGGATCCCCTCAACTGATCGAATAAATCATCGATCCTGGGTAGAGGATACTTGTTCCGGACAGTTAGCTGATTCAACTTCCGATAGTCCACACACATTCTGAGTGAACCATCCTTCTTTTTCACGAACAACACTGGAGCTCCCCATGACGATGTGCTGTTCCGAATGCAACCCAGTCTGAGTAATTCATCAAGCTGCTTCTTCAACTCGGACATTTCTGCCGGTGCCATCCGATAATGGGGCAGAGACACTAGTGAGGTACCAGGATATAGCTTGATCTCAAAATTGAGCTCCCTCATAGGCGGTATACCAGGAAGTTCTTTTGGAAAGACATCAACAAATTCTTTCACAATTGCTGGAAGTTCAGTGACTGGTGCTTTGTTGATGACAATATTGTTCAACACCAAATGATGCAACCCTTCCTGCAATCTGCTTTGCTTGTCGGCACGAACTATATACTGTTTTCCCTCGGGTGACCAAAATGTCACTCTTCGGCGATAACAATCAATATTGGCTTCATAACTAGCCAACCAGTCCATGCCAAATATAATATCGTACTCAGTCATGTCGAGTACCAAATAATTGAACTCAAATCTGAGTCCAGCGAGTTCTGTATTTATGGCCGTGCATATGAGTCCCAAAGACGTGTCTCCGACAGGGGATACTACTGTGAGTGTGGTGGACCGCTTTTGTACTAGTGTTCCAGTAGCAGTTATAAAGGATGCAGATATAAAAGAGTACGATGCTCCAGAATCAAACAATGCATAAGCATAAGAACTATTGACAACGGCCATACCTTGAATCACAGAATGATCCACATCTTCAGGAGGTTCTAGAGCAAATAGTCGTCCAGATCCGGTAGGAGTAGGCGCCCGTCCCGCCTGATTATATGTCCTGCCTCCTCGGGAGTTAGCTGGCCTAGCTGGTGGACGGAAAGATCCTCGGGAATATGAGAGCCTATTGAGCTTTGGACAGTCTCTCTTGAAGTGACCCGGCTGATTACAGTGAAAACAGTTGTTCACCCCTTTGAATGACTGGGTGACTGATGCAGATGGAGAGGGCTGGTTGGGACGAAAGCTCCCCGCAGACCCAGTAGATGGTGAGGGTCTACTGAAGTTCGGACGGAACCTCTTGTTGGGCTGAAACCCACCCCTCCCACTTGGAGCTCGACGGTTGTCAAACCGTACTATTGCATTCAACTCATGTTCTGCTATTGTGGCCTTGCTGACCACCTCAGCCAATGTGGTGCACTTAAATATGGTCACTTTGGCCCTGATGTTTGGCCGTAGACCCCTCTCAAACTTTCTTGCCTTGCGAAGTTCTGTGTCCACCATATAAAATGCATAAATAGATAAACTGAGAAATTCACGGTGATACTCTGCCACCGTCATAGAGCCCTGCACCAAGGACAGAAAAAGTTCCGTCTGTCGCTCCTTCTCCTCCTCCGGAAAGTAATGTTCCAGAAAGGTTGCTGAAAACTCATTCCAGGTCATGGCCGTCCTCTCCCTAACTGGTATGAGTTCCCTCTGCTTCTCCACCACCTCCCACCATTTACCGGCATCTTCTATCAATTGTGAAGTAGCCAGTAAAATCCTGTCAGCATGACTCGAGATCTTAAGTAATTTTAAGATCTGAGTGATCTTCTTCAGCCAGTGCTCAGCTCCGACAGCCCCTTCCTTCCCTTTAAAGTAGGGAGGACGCTGTTGTTGAAATTCTCGTGCCATACTCCGGTCACTGGCATCCCTGGAACTTTCACTCCCATTCATATGTTGCTGGAGTACTGAGGTTACCACTGCTTGGACTAATCCCTGAAGCTCAGGCGGCACATGTGGTATATGTACACCACTGTTTCCTTCTCCCTCCTTCTGTGATGCATTCTCACTCCCCTTTTCTTCCCTCCATGAGTGCTGTGATTCTTCCTCATTGTGAGACTTTTCATGAACAGGTTGCTCCTCATCAGGTTGGGTTACCTCTTTCTCATGTATAGACGGCTCCTTCTCATGCACAGATTTTTCGTGTTGTGATAACACTTTCTCATGTTGCGTGATTTGCAACACCTTTTCCTTCCCTTTCTGATTCTGAGGGATCCTTTTCTTTGGAGCCATTTCCCTAAGTCATAAAAACATTATTGACTTAGTTTCCTCGTACAGTTTGTATTTTTCACAATTTTGGGGAGATTTCCAAATAAGCACACTTGATTTTCTATTTGTTTTTGAGGGGAGAGTCTCTAAATTTCCTATGTTTGTTTTTCTCATTTGGGGAGTATTGGGGAATGTATATCCTATTTTGCTACGTTTGATAGATGAATTATAATAATGTACTTTTGCTATCTTTCACTGTTGTTCTCAGATTGATTTGTTCAGTCTGAGTCCACGAAGTAAATTAATCCGGCCCCCAGTCAGCGGACTCCGAAGAGTCGTTCAGTTGGGATTCTTATCCGTCAGTGAGACATGAAACCGTCTTAATCTTACTTCGGAAGATTCAACTTCCCGTTTCGCTCTGATACCAACTGTAACACCCCGCCCTTTTCACTCTAAATTTTCAGAGTTTATTTTTTTTTTTTTAAATAATAATAATCAATAAGTGATCGGGCGGAATGTCACGACGCGACTTAAGTTCGGATCTCTAAATCCGACCCTTAACTGGCCAAGCCCATGTGCGTATGAACTAAGTCCATAAAACTGATCCGCACATGGTACATATTTATCTAGCGGAATTAACTTAGTCTAGATCTAACTGAGGTTATAATAGAACCTATGATTAATCCAATTTCCATTTTTAGATAGCAAAGTACCTTATTTATTCTCCAAAATTATTATATAACCTTAGTCTACTATTCATTCCAAACCATTCAAATAAATCCAACCATAGCATCTACTTAACTACTTATTACATGCCAACATCTAATTTAACAAATTACATTGTTCCAAATAAATCAACTGACAAGTCCATAAAAAAATCCATTCATAGTCCATTGCAATCATTCAAATCGCCCAAGTTTTCTTACTTGGTCCTCTTCTCCAACCACGTTCTTTCCTTTCCCTGCCATCATCAGGGTACCCCACAATGGTCTTTCGGACGCCCCGACGGAGTGTGGCCTCCGGTTACTTCCCCATCATCCCATGCTATGCATGAGATGTCTATGCAAACATGCCATTTGTAAATATAACATTTGATTCAAATAACTTATTCAAATAAACATAAAACAGCAAATAAGTTATGTGGTTACAACAAGGTAGGAAACCTACTATAGTTTACTTTGTTCGATCCTTCCTTTGGACCGTCTTCCGATCACGGCTCGCTCACCGTTCTAAAAATCCGAATACCCTATGTACATGGCAGCAAGTTAATCATTTATCCACCTAATTTCCAGCAAAGCTTAATGTTCCAAGAATCACCTAGTGGGGCTCGGCCAAAGCCATAGCCGAACCTCATCCATTAAAACATTGGTCATTCATTTATTTAATTAAAACCTATCTAATTACTCAAACTTCTAAACGAACCTTAGTAGGGTTCGGCCATACATTATGGCTGAACCTTACCACTTTGGTTTTAGCCCATTTATCCCATCATATGATCATTTTATTTTTGATCATTTCAGCCATAATTACGATTGTGCCATTGAGACCAACCTTTGCTTTAAACTAACTAACTTTCATCACCAAACATAAAACCATCTTTAGTGGGGTTCAGCCATACACATGGCTGAACCTCATCACCTAATTTGATCCTTCTTAAACCTTCCATATCTTCATATAAACTAACAATTATGTCCCACAATCACCATTAGTGGGGTTCGGCCATACACATGGCCGAACCTCACCAATGTGATTTTATACTCAATTTCCATCATTCATATTGGCCGATTACTTACCCATACTAACTCCATAAACAACATATATTATTCTTAAATCAAAGCATATAAATAATACCTAATGTTCATCATAACTTAACCCAATTATTCCACAAAACAGTCCATGGATTTTCATGGTTTCCATGGTTTCCATGGGGTTCTCAACATGAAAACCCACACCGTTTTACATGGGGTTCGGCCCTCTATTATGGCTGAACCCAATGATTACTTTTACTGTTTTTAAACCTCAATTAACCAGGTAATAACTGTATATCTAAATCAGGTTTTTAACCTTCAAACAACCATCCAAAATTAGCCCAATTTCATAGGGTTCGGCCATGCTTATTGGCCGAACATCATGAGATTAATTTTGAACACTTAATCCTTCATCTTAGGTCTGAAACCAGCACCCAAATCCATGTTTTTAAACCATTCTAAAACATGTATTTACATCTTAAAATAATAACCCAAAACAGTCCACCAACTTCATGGTTTATTTGTTCCAAATACATCAAAACAAACCATTATTTGCATGGGGTTCGGCCCTCCATGGTGGCCGAACCCTATGACCTTTGGTTTTGAATTTATTCATCATTCATTTATGTCCAAAACAAACTTCCTTATTTATGTTTTAGCCTTTTTAATTCCGCTAGATAAATATGTACCATGTGCGGATCAGTTTTATGGACTTAGTTCATACGCACATGGGCTTGGCCAGTTAAGGGTCGGATTTAGAGATCCGAACTTAACTCGCGTCGTGACATTCCGCCCGATCACTTATTGATTATTATTATTTAAAAAAAAAAAAAAAATAAACTCTGAAAATTTAGAGTGAAAAGGGCGGGGTGTTACATGACGAGTCAGTTCCTCGCGGTGGGTGCATTGTCGTGCGGCTTGCAACTTACAGTCTGAGCATGGAGGAGTTGTGCAACTTGGTGGTTAGCTTGATTTGAAGGAGAATTTGGGGTTGGCAGATGTTGAGATGCCTCGTGTGGTCCGAGGGTTTCCGGATGTCTTTCTGGGGAAGTTTCTTGGATTACCACCACGTCAGGAGATAAGGTTTGTTGCGGATCTGCTCCCCCGGTACGGCACCTGTTTCGACTGCTCACCATCGAGTGGTGCCAGTAGGGTTTTGGAACTAAGGAGTTAGCTCGGGGAGTTGGAGCCTCTTGGCTACAATTGACCTAGCGCCCTCCTTGGAGCGCACCGGCCTTGTTGACCAAGAAGGGGATGGCTCTAAGAGTTTATGCTTTGATTACCGTTAGAGACTTTGGAGTTGTAGAAACCGCTCAGGGAGTTAGACACCTTTGGCTTCATTTGGCCTGGCACTTCATCTTGGGGTACATCGGCGTTGGTTGCTAAGAGGAAAGATGACTCCATGAGACTATGCATCGACTATCGACAGTTGAACATGATTACAGTGAAGAACAAGTATCAATTGCCAATGATTAGTAATCTATTTGACCAATTGAGAGGATCCGAGTGCTTCACCAAAATGGATTTTCGTTCGGGTTACCGTCAGGTGAGGGTGCAGGAGTGTGATATTGAGGAGACTACTTTCCCCACTCATTTTTGGACTCCTTGAAGTTGAGGTGAATGTCGTTTGGGGTGACTAATTCCCCGACATCATTCATGGACCTAATTAATAGGACTTCCAGGCCGTGCCTGGACCAGTTGTAGTGGTGTTCTTCGACGACATCTTGATATTTTCAGCATTAAAAAAGGATCGTGGGCAGCATTTGAGAACCATACTTCATGTCTTGAGGGATGACAAGCTTTGTGCAAAGTACATCTAGTGTGAATTTTGAGTGCCAGAGGTTCAGTTTCTTGGGCACATGATGTCAGCTGGCGGGTGGCCATGGATCCAGCTAAGGTTGAGGCTATCCTGAGTTGGGAACGACCACGGAGTGTGATTGACGTTCGCCGCCTTTTTGGGTCTTGCGGGTTACTATCGGCAGTTATCAAGGATTCTCCAAGGTCGCCGCACCCATGACAAGTTTGACCTACGAGAATGTGCCATTCATTTGGGACGAATCTTGCGAGACAATCTCCCAGAGGCTAAAGGAGAGTCAGACTTCCGCTTCAGTGTGGATTGTGCTAGAGAGAGGCCACGACTATGTGGCTTTCTATGATGCTTCAGGTAATGGTTTGAATTGTTTACTGATGCAGGATGGAGTATGGTGGCTTATGGCTTGAAACATTTTAAGACCCAAGGACCGAACCATCCTAATTATGACTTGGGGTTAGTGACTGTTGTATTGCACTCAGGAAGGAGCTGAACTTGATGCAGAGACGGTGGATGGAGTACCTTGGTGACTATGACTTTGTGTCGTCTTACCACCCCGGTAAGACGAACGTAGTTGCAAACGCCTTGAGTCGCATGGCTAGAGGAACCTCGTCGAGTCTGATCGGAGGTTATAGCATCCAGAGTTTTGCAGCACAGTTGTCCAACTAGGGATTTATGATAGAGTTTTGAGAGCTCAGAAGACGGATGAGAGGTGCATTGCGTTGAGAGATACTGTGACCATTGGCAGTGGACCCTTTGGATGGACTGTGAGATGAGATGATGGTTTGGTTTTTTTCAGGACAGACTGTTTGTAACCATGTCAGGACAGTGTTACGATGAGGTATTACGACACTCACATCATTCCAAGTTTATTGCACATCCGGGACTCACGGAGATATGACATGATCTACATCAATAAATCTGGTGGAGAAGCATGAAGAGGACAGTGACTGAGTTTGTGACTTGTTGTTT
>CM023539.1:30350983-30401106 GCA_013350335.1 Chimonanthus salicifolius
TTGATGAGCACAGTAAAATAACTATTTTACCTTTACATTTGGACTAGTTAGCGCATGTTTTGTGTGTTTTAATATATGTTTAATGAGATTTTGGAAGTTTTGCAGGATTTAAAGGGAAATACAAGATATAAGAATTCAAATGGTGAATTTTGCAATTTATGGGCATAAGTTGATATTATTGGAAAGTTGGAATTTTTAATAATTATTTACCACAATTTTAGATGTTTTATTTGTAAACTAATTAATTCAAATCCATTTATGAGAGTTTGGATTATTTAGTCATTTTTAGAATTGAATGTAAGTGGTGAAATTATTAGATTTTCCATACTTTAAAAAGCTCAATTATTAACCAATTAAGAAAAGCCCATAAAGAAATCCACATGTGTGAAGTATATTTTCATCATCTCAAGATACATGTGAGGAAATTCAAAATTTACAAGTTATTATAAGAGGATTTTCGAATTTACCAAGTGGATTAAGGAAAAAGAAACAAAATAAGAAGTGGAGAAAAAGAAGGAATGTTTGACACAGCTTCCGTATTTTGATCATAACGTTCTACTCCGATTTCTGATTGCATTAATTCTTTTTGAGTTGGAAAGAAAACTTCCAGGGCTACAACTTAGTAGTTTACGACATTTCGTGATTTGGATGTTAACTAGGTCAGAACTGAGCTTCAATGTGGTACATGTGTAAAAAATGGATTTTACGCCCACTTTTCTTGCACGAATTTTATTATTTTTCCACCTCCTTTTAAGTCATCCATGTTTAGCACAAACCATATTAGTCCTACAAGTGTCCCTTGCATTATTTAAATCTTTAAATCCAAGCCATTCACTCCACCTTTTTATCTATAAATAGTATTTCTCTCCCTTTGAGGAAATTGAACTTGGTTGAAGAAATTGAAGGGTTGTGCATAGGAGAGGAGTGAAAGAAGAGAAGAAGAGAAACTTTGGAAATTTTGATTTCCACAAGGGTTTAAAGCTGGTGGTTTTTAATTTTTCGTTGTATTATTGGGTTCTCTTAATTCCAAAATCCTTTGTTTTGTAATTCTAATTTCTTATTTTAATAATAAGAGAAAGGTGTGATGAAATATTTAGTCTATGGTTTTCCAATTATTCAATTGATGTATGCTGATTATTTGATTTGATCTTTACTCTTTAACTAAGTCTATGTGTGGATTTATTTTAAGTGTTTCAACTTAAAATGTGATGAAAATTTAGATCGAGAAGGCTCTTATTTAAGAGTGATGAAATATTTTAGATTTGAAGAAAAAGTTTAAATTCTATTCATTCTAAGGTTTAATTTTAGATTTTTAATTTAATGAAATCCATAGATTTAATTCTTAGAATAATTATGAATGAAAAATTTGAGTGCATGACTGGTGATTTACGTGAGCTCCATATTCTAAGCCTTTGTTTTATTTTGAAAATATAGAAAATAATGCCTCCTTGATTTACTTGAACCAGTTCCATTGTAAATATGTATAGAGGTAATTTTAGGTGTTATTTTATTTTTGTTTTAAAATTCAAAATTCTTGAAAATTGTGGAACAAGTTTGGTTAAATAATTAATTTCATCTTAGTAATGTGTTCTAAGTTAAGTTAAGATTATTTATAATTTTTAGATCAAATCCACCATCTTAATTTAAA
The DNA here is from genome assembly GCA_013350335.1 of Chimonanthus salicifolius. Lineage (NCBI taxonomy): Eukaryota > Viridiplantae > Streptophyta > Magnoliopsida > Laurales > Calycanthaceae > Chimonanthus > Chimonanthus salicifolius. The sequence continues at coordinate 30,352,632 of CM023539.1, forward strand.
ATTGATCTCTTTAATTGTTAAATTCTACTTTTAGAAGTGGTTTCTAATTTTAGACCATGTTTTCTATTTTTAGAATGTTTCAAAATTAAAATTAAATTTCTTAGATTAGATAATTAATTCCATATTTAAGATTTATTTCCATGTTTTCTAAAATTTTTAATTTACATAATTCAATGGTGTATTTTCACGGATATAATTTCCTAAGTTTCGATGGATTCGACCTCGCACTCAATCGCTATATTATCTAATGGTTCGTGCGCTTGCGAGTTATAAGTTTAAAATTTGCACAGCACACTTGACACAAATCTAACTAAGCTAGGTTAAATGAGACACTGAAAGTAGCAGTAACATGTAGAGCAGTTTCGAGGTATCAAACAACATTAGATCGATGAAAGTTGGACCATTGAAAGCTTATTCAAAGATCTTTCCAACATACCCAAGATTGTCCAAATCTTAATTACGTAACCCAAATTATAACATGTTCGTCCGGAGGTACAGAACAATTCCAAACCCTAATTCATGAGCCAACATTCTCTGCCAACCTCTTCCTAAAACTGTCCATTCCCTAAATCTTCTCAAGGCTAAGGCGTGTGGTATTCTAGAAAGCCTTACAATCTCTCCACTTCACAACTCAAGGACGTGTATGCTTGTTGGAGACTTTTCCATTCCATTTTTACTTCTTTGTGTTTCTTTCATTTTTATTAGTCAAAGAAGCCTAATTGGTAATTTGTTTTAATTTCATTGGCTGAATGTAAAGCACAAGGATTGCTCTCAATGAGTGTCCAATCTATTGTGCTAGGTTGTGTAATTTGTTTTCCATTTGAGTCATTAGAAAGTCAAATTCGTCCATGCCTCGGGGACTCAAACCAACCAAGGTTTGAACCTAGTTTAGTCCTAGTTAGGATTTCATTAGAGCTTCCATTTGTACTCTATAAAAGAGCTCATCTAGGGCTGCAACTCGGGTTGGGCGGGCGGGTTTTAATAAACTCGACCTTAACCTGACTCACAACACATTGAACCCGACTCTACCCGAGCCAAATTAAAAACCTAATTTAGTGAACCCAACACGACCCAGATAAATACCCTTAACCCGACACCCGACCCGACCCACACTGCACTAATTCTACCAAAATTATGAGAAGGCTCACTGATTTCAAGTGATTGTAACTGTAGGATTTAATAGCAGCATAGCTATCTTGGAAAATGTTGAGATATACAATTAAGTTCATTTACACAAGAAAAACAATTAAATAATATCAAACAATATCTATGAAATGAGAACATGTAACTAAACACTTGCTACAAAAAACATTGATGAATTCAAATGAAATGAGAATAAGCAAGATGAGGGGAATGCGACATATAGAACACAACTGAGAAGTGAGAAATCATCACTATTTGATTTAAAGGATTAACAAATTCAAAAATATAGCCTCCATTTTACCCTCTGATGTTGCTTTCTCATCCAATTAAACACTACCAAATCATCACTATTTGCCTTAAAGCATTACAGAAATTCAAAAATACCCTATTGCTAGTAGAAAAAACATGTACAGTATTTTTTCTGCCTTCTTTCTTGTCACTTACTTCCACTTACTTTTAAAATGGGAATTCAACAATAATTTGAATAAAAAATCAAAGAGAACATCTTTAATTTTCATCCAAAGATGATTCAAGTCAGCAAGTGAACAACTAATCTTCTCCAGTTCACCAAATCTGTTTCCTTTTACAGATCTACAAGTAATAAATTAGTTAGTGAAATATGCATATTCATAACATCAAATTGACAAAAAATTATCATTATTCAGAAGGAAAAAAGATTTAAGAAAAGTACCATTTATCACCAATCACATCATCTCTTTCTTCAACTTCAGTGACACCTTAAAAAATGGTCAAGAGTAATATCAGATTGTAACAATATAATAACAAATGAAATAAATACTAAATAGATAGAAATAACCATCATTACCTGATTCAACCCTATCAGTATCGTCTTCATGATCATAAACATCAGGCTTTCCCTCCACTACATCGTCACTTATGGCATCTTAGCCAATACTTTCTATGATGGCCTGCACGACTCCGGGAGCTTCGGTACTGGTTGATGACTCTACATTCAATACTAAATGCCGACTCTGAATCAATAGTCGATACTTAAATTGCTAAGATATCCTAAGCCATCATAGAAAGTATAGGAAAATTGAAGTTATTAACTTTCCACCAGCTCAAAATGTCCAAATTAGGATCATCTAGACAAGTTTTTTCTTCATAATATTGCTCAAGCTCCTTCATCAAGTCCACATTATTCTTTCAAGCACCCTTTCTAAGAAATGTTTTTAGAAAGGGTGCTTGAAAGAATAATGTGGACTTGATGAAGGAGCTTGAGCAATATTATGAAGAAAAACTTGTCTAGATGATCCTAATTTGGACATTTTGAGCTGGTGGAAAGTTAATAACTTCAATTTTCCTATACTTTCTATGATGGCTTAGGATATCTTAGCAATTTAAGTATCGACTATTGATTCAGAGTCGGCATTTAGTATTGAATGTAGAGTCATCAACCAGTACCGAAGCTCCCGGAGTCGTGCAGGCCATCATAGAAAGTATTGGCTAAGAGATGCCATAAGTGACGATGTAGTGGAGGGAAAGCCTGATGTTTATGATCATGAAGACGATACTGATAGGGTTGAATCAGGTAATGATGGTTATTTCTATCTATTTAGTATTTATTTCATTTTGTTATTATATTGTTACAATCTGATATTACTCTTGACCATTTTTTAAGGTGTCACTGAAGTTGAAGAAAGAGATGATGTGATTGGTGATAAATGGTACTTTTCTTAAATCTTTTTTCCTTCTGAATAATGATAATTTTTTGTCAATTTGATGTTATGAATATGCATATTTCACTAACTAATTTATTACTTGTAGATCTGTAAAAGGAAACAGATTTGGTGAACTGGAGAAGATTAGTTGTTCACTTGCTGACTTGAATCATCTTTGGATGAAAATTAAAGATGTTCTCTTTGATTTTTTATTCAAATTATTGTTGAATTCCCATTTTAAAAGTAAGTGGAAGTAAGTGACAAGAAAGAAGGCAGAAAAAATACTGTACATGTTTTTTCTACTAGCAATAGGGTATTTTTGAATTTCTGTAATGCTTTAAGGCAAATAGTGATGATTTGGTAGTGTTTAATTGGATGAGAAAGCAACATCAGAGGGTAAAATGGAGGCTATATTTTTGAATTTGTTAATCCTTTAAATCAAATAGTGATGATTTCTCACTTCTCAGTTGTGTTCTATATGTCGCATTCCCCTCATCTTGCTTATTCTCATTTCATTTGAATTCATCAATGTTTTTTGTAGCAAGTGTTTAGTTACATGTTCTCATTTCATAGATATTGTTTGATATTATTTAATTGTTTTTCTTGTGTAAATGAACTTAATTGTATATCTCAACATTTTCCAAGATAGCTATGCTGCTATTAAATCCTACAGTTACAATCACTTGAAATCAGTGAGCCTTCTCATAATTTTGGTAGAATTAGTGCAGTGTGGGTCGGGTCGGGTGTCGGGTTAAGGGTATTTATCTTGGGTCGTGTTGGGTTCACTAAATTAGGTTTTTAATTTGGCTCGGGTAGAGTCGGGTTCAATGTGTTGTGAGTCAGGTTAAGGTCGAGTTTATTAAAACCCGGCCCGCCCAACCCGAGTTGCAGCCCTAGATGAGCTCTTTTATAGAGTACAAATGGAAGCTCTAATGAAATCCTAACTAGGACTAAACTAGGTTCAAACCTTGGTTGGTTTGAGTCCCCGAGGCATGGACGAATTTGACTTTCTAATGACTCAAATGGAAAACAAATTACACAACCTAGCACAATAGATTGGACACTCATTGAGAGCAATCCTTGTGCTTTACATTCAGCCAATGAAATTAAAACAAATTACCAATTAGGCTTCTTTGACTAATAAAAATGAAAGAAACACAAAGAAGTAAAAATGGAATGGAAAAGTCTCCAACAAGCATACACGTCCTTGAGTTGTGAAGTGGAGAGATTGTAAGGCTTTCTAGAATACCACACGCCTTAGCCTTGAGAAGATTTAGGGAATGGACAGTTTTAGGAAGAGGTTGGCAGAGAATGTTGGCTCATGAATTAGGGTTTGGAATTGTTCTGTACCTCCGGACGAACATGTTATAATTTGGGTTACGTAATTAAGATTTGGACAATCTTGGGTATGTTGGAAAGATCTTTGAATAAGCTTTCAATGGTCCAACTTTCATCGAATCTAATGTTGTTTGATACCTCGAAACTGCTCTACATGTTACTGCTACTTTCAACTGTCTCATTTAACCTAGCTTAGTTAGATTTGTGTCAAGTGTGCTGTGCAAATTTTAAACTTATAACTCGCAAGCGCACGAACCATTAGATAATATAGCGATTGAGTGCGAGGTCGAATCCATCGAAACTTAGGAAATTATATCCGTGAAAATACACCATTGAATTATGTAAATTAAAAATTTTAGAAAACATGGAAATAAATCTTAAATATGGAATTAATTATCTAATCTAAGAAATTTAATTTTAATTTTGAAACATTCTAAAAATAGAAAACATGGTCTAAAATTAGAAACCACTTCTAAAAGTAGAATTTAACAATTAAAGAGATCAATTTTAAATTAAGATGGTGGATTTGATCTAAAAATTATAAATAATCTTAACTTAACTTAGAACACATTACTAAGATGAAATTAATTATTTAACCAAACTTGTTCCACAATTTTCAAGAATTTTGAATTTTAAAACAAAAATAAAAATAACACCTAAAATTACCTCTATACATATTTACAATGGAACTGGTTCAAGTAAATCAAGGAGGCATTATTTTCTATATTTTCAAAATAAAACAAAGGCTTAGAATATGGAGCTCACGTAAATCACCAGTCATGCACTCAAATTTTTCATTCATAATTATTCTAAGAATTAAATCTATGGATTTCATTAAATTAAAAATCTAAAATTAAACCTTAGAATGAATAGAATTTAAACTTTTTCTTCAAATCTAAAATATTTCATCACTCTTAAATAAGAGCCTTCTTCGATCTAAATTTTCATCACATTTTAAGTTGAAACACTTAAAATAAATCCACACATAGACTTAGTTAAAGAGTAAAGATCAAATCAAATAATCAGCATACATCAATTGAATAATTGGAAAACCATAGACTAAATATTTCATCACACCTTTCTCTTATTATTAAAATAAGAAATTAGAATTACAAAACAAAGGATTTTGGAATTAAGAGAACCCAATAATACAACGAAAAATTAAAAACCACCAGCTTTAAACCCTTGTGGAAATCAAAATTTCCAAAGTTTCTCTTCTTCTCTTCTTTCACTCCTCTCCTATGCACAACCCTTCAATTTCTTCAACCAAGTTCAATTTCCTCAATGGGAGAGAAATACTATTTATAGATAAAAGAAGGTGGAGTGAATGGCTTGGATTTAAAGATTTAAATAATGCAAGGGACACTTGTAGGACTAATATGGTTTGTGCTAAACATGGATGACTTAAAAGGAGGTGGAAAAAATAATAAAATTCGTGCAAGAAAAGTGGGCGTAAAATCCCATTTTTTACACATGTACCACATTGAAGCTCAGTTCTGACCTAGTTAACATCCAAATCACGAAATGTCGTAAACTACTAAGTTGTAGCCCTGGAAGTTTTCTTTCCAACTCAAAAAGAATTAATGCAATCAGAAATCGGAGTAGAACGTTATGATCAAAATACGGAAGCTGTGTCAAACATTCCTTCTTTTTCTCCACTTCTTATTTTGTCTCTTTTTCCTTAATCCACTTGGCAAATTCGAAAATCCTCTTATAATAACTTGTAAATTTTGGATTTCCTCATATGTATCTTGAGATGATGAAAATATACTTCACACATGTGGATTTCTTTATGGGCTTTTCTTAATTGGTTAATAATTGAGCTTTTTAAAGTATGGAAAATCTAATAATTTCACCACTTACATTCAATTCTAAAAATGACTAAATTAATCCAAACTCTCATAAATGGATTTGAATTAATTAGTTTACAAATAAAACATCTAAAATTGTGGTAAATAATTATTAAAAATTCCAACTTTCCAATAATATCAACTTATGCCCATAAATTGCAAAATTCACCATTTGAATTCTTATATCTTGTATTTCCCTTTAAATCCTGCAAAACTTCCAAAATCTCATTAAACATATATTAAAACACACAAAACATGCGCTAACTAGTCCAAATGTAAAGGTAAAATAGTTATTTTACTGTGCTCATCAAAGTGTTTCCTTGCCAAGCTTCCCACGAGCTCTCCTCCTTCCTTAGAGTTTATGAGCATGTAGCCCTCCCCCAGGTAGGGTTTACAGGACCTCAAGTGGGCCTTGGGGCCACATGTGGATAGACATGTGCCGAATCTTTCAATTCAGAGTCCGGACCGGCTAGTTTGATTCCATGCTTGCCAAACACAAAATTTTCTTCACCCATACGTGGATGTGATGCTACATCAAGAGTTAGAATCAACTTTGGATTTTCTCTCTCCTAAAGCCTAATCTCATTTTTTTTCTTAAGTGTAGTTTATCCCAACGTACACCTTAAAACTCCATTAAAAGATCATAAGTTTGTATTTTTCAAATCGAAGCTTGATCTTAATCACAAACACACTAACATCCTAAATTCTTTAAATGGGAAATTTAAAGGACCCTGATCCTAAATGTGAACTTCCTAGTATTCGTACTAGGAAATGGACATTTAGGATGCGAATTTGGTGCCTGCAAAGATTACATTATTTTGTGGGCACATTTTACCTTTGATGTGAATTGAACACAAGCTTTTATTTACATCTCTCGGCTCCTTCGGTAATTGACAAAAGATCTTCTAAGTTAGATATAAATAAATAAATAACAAGGGAAAAAAAGTTGAATTAATGAATGAAAGTAGAAGTTGCATATTTTTCACCTTCCTCGTATAGATAAATGACTGAAAACATTTGTTGAAGTGCTTTGCACTCCTAAGTCTGAATGATCATTTACTTGATTTGCTATATTGAGCCTCATTTGCTTTGACATTAGTGGAATTTAACATGCTGTTTATTATTTTGAGCCTCATTTGCTTTGACATTAGTGGGATTTAACATGCTGTTTGTAAAAGAGTCACGATAGGGTTTCACTTATCGAGCCTTAATAGTATTTTGGTTAAGGGGCTTTAATAGGATTGTCATAGGGGACATTTAGAAAGGGCCTTGTCTTAGTGGATCTTTGGTTATGGGCCTTAATGGGGTTTTCGCCATTGCTCCTCATTATCATTGGATAATGGGCCTCTATAGGTGTTTGAAGAATGCACCTCATATAGCATGTTGATAACCGGTATTTTTAGGTCTTTAAATAATGGTTTTCATGGGCTTTTAAATATTGGGCCTGATTGGGCCTTCCTTGAAGGCTTTATTAAGCACAGCTTATGCTGTTTTGGACTTTTAATAATTGAATTGTTGCACTTTTTGGTCCATTTGCCTTGAAAATCCTTTAGGCTCTCGACGCTTAAGAAAAATCAGACCAACTTGTTTGCTCAAATTTTTTTAGGCATTTGAATTCTCAAAGTAAAGTTTCTCTATAAACAACCAAAAAGTTTCCTATTAAGACGGATGGATTTGAGGAACATTACGAAGTATGCCTTCATACTTGACCCCAAATGATCTTAATCACCTTCATCTTATTCATATTCGGCAACTTATTTATGAAATGGGCTGAAACAAACCATACGAACTCATATGGGTTGATGAAACCAAACTTATTTAATAAATAGAATCTCCCAACATGAAATATCTTAAAAGACATTTATCTAGGCCCATTTATTAGATAGTTGGCCCAACTTCATTTGTATTGAATTGTTTATTAAATTTGATGACCCAATCTGGCCTAACAAATTTATAAAATGGATTGATCCTGCCCCACCAATCTTGCACGCATTAATTCAACCATATTTATTTATTAAATAAATTGACTCAACTCCAATACTCTAAAAATCTTAAATTGTTAATCTTAAGCTGCTCTTTCAATACATAGTTGAACCAATCAAACGGGCCAGTCCAACTCAATGGACCCATTTATTAAAGGGGTTTGTTGATGCAGTTCCTGTCCTCCCTCCAGAGCAAGTTCAAAGCATATGAGCCTCAACATGAGTGGTTTAGGGAGAGAAGCAAATGAGACTAGCTCTACAGCAAGAGATCACAAGGGGAGAAAGCTGGAGCTCTATTAAAAGGCAAAAGGTCTGAATGAGAGATCAAGAGATTAAAGATCTACTGTCTATCTACAAAACGCCAACAACTTAGTTTAACGAAACTATTGGGTGGGGTCTGTTGATGTTTTAAATTTATAAATCTCACAAGTGCACGAACTATGTATAGTACAGCAGAATGAGTGCGAGGTCGAAGTCAAAGGAAAATCTCAAAATATATGAATTAAAATTAAATTTGTGTTCTTTTAAAAAGAATTATTTTCAAGAAGTAGAACCTTTATACGAGTCATGTATCTAACTTGGAAAATCAGCAAATAAGATGTGTAAATTAATTTTTCTAAATTAAAATGGTGAATTAAATGATAATCTTAATCATAGTAAAAATTACAAGTTATAAGATTAAAATACCACATCTCCAATATTTAATTGAATGATTTTTTTAGAGAGGGTGATTAAAAAGAAATTAAACAATTAAACAATGAATCATGAATTAAAGAATTAAAAGATTAGATATACAAGATCTGGGTTAGAACAAGAATTACACAACAAACATGGGATTTAACATAATTAAAAGGCATAGAATTAAATTGCATGAAAATAAATGACTGAAATTAAATGTGCAGTAACATAAAAGTTAGTTGGTTGGAATAGACCGTTTATCATCCAAAATATGTAAACAAAGCAAAGGGCTAGATTTGAAATTCACGTAAAGATATAAAATGCATTTCATATACACTGATAAAACAAGATTCACAACTTTTTAATTTAATTAATCAAACCTTAGTAATCATGATTCAAAGCTTACAATCAAGATCCTAACTATTGCATACGCTCATGTTCAATCAAATAAACAAAGGTTGTAATCTTGAATTAAAACTATAATAATCATAAAAAAAATTTAGAAATTGGATGCTCTAGGATTCTAAATGAATGCTTTACTTTATTAAATGGAAGAATTAAAGTACAAGCACTTATAAATTAAATACAAGAAAGACAATATAAAAGTAAAAATCTACAACTCTCACTTGTAAATTCAAATGGTGCTCCTGTCTTCTTATCTTTTGCTCCAGCCTTAGTCCTCTCAAGCTCCAAGTCAAATTCGAATTTTACCTCTTGGGTAATGGGGTATTTATAGACTTCAAAAGGAGATGGATGGCTTGGATTAAATCAAGGTTTAAGTTGGGAAATCAAAGGACTAGATTAGATCTAAATGGGAATGGATGATGGAGATTTAAGTTTGGATTTTAAGGTTGCACAAGGAGAGTGACACGAATTTGGTGTGGCTTTCCTTGGTGGTTAAGTCAAGGTGGAGCGAAGATAGGAGAGAAAATAGGATTTGGATTGGCAATGTGAAATTCGAATTTGCTATGTAGTTTTAGGGTTTGTGCAATGAGATGATGAATGAATGGATGAAATTAAGAGATGAGATGAATGAATGGATGGATGATAGGAAGATGACATAGAGGGTTGACTAGGTGTGAAATTCAAATGGATTGGATTGGGATTGAGAAAATCGTGCGAGGTGTGGTGATTGGGATTATGAGGTGTGTTAAGATCCTAGGAATGTATCTAGATGATTTTTAGTTTAAGTGCATGGAAAGGTTTTAGGTTGCAAAAATCATGGGATGATGATATATAAAATGTGCATGGAGGCTAACTTGAACTACAAATTGTTCATTGCTTAGGGTTTATGAATGGATGGCTTAGATTAAATGGGGTTTTGATCTAATGGCTCTAAGGTATTTTGGGTAAAATAAATATAGGAATGGATAGATGGTTGATGGAGGGTTTAGATGCATAGGTAAATCTAAATGGATGATGAAATGCATGACCTAATTTCAAGATGATGTATGTATGTGATGGATGCATGTGGAGGCTCTAGGCTGCGTTTGGATGGGGGGTAAGAGGGAGTACCCCCCATTACCCCTTGTTACCCTCGTTTGGTAACAAGGGGGTGAGGGTAAAAATTTGAAAATTTACCCCTCTCATTTCATTTTTGAATACCCTTTTGGAGGTTGGGGTATTCACAATATGTAACGCCCCGCCCTTTACTACAGCCTAAACAGGTCATGGCCCGCTTAATTACAGGCTGAACGGGCGTCACCCACCGCGTCACACATCTAACAGGCCTTACATCACAGATTTGTGGCTGGGGGAAAATAAGTATATATATTTTTTTTAAGATTATAAATGAAATAATTAAAGACATCAAATCTTTCGTGCCCAACTACACATTGCACAAATCTTAATGTCATCCATAAAAAAAATGAGAATGATAATATCGACTATTAATATCAAGTCTAATATCAATGCTCATATCCCATTTCATAAAATAAAACAAAAACGATATCCTCAAAGTTCTCAATTTATTCAAATAAATTAATCAAGTTTCAAAAATGAATATTACCAAATAAATAAATTCAATCGTATGAAACCACAACTATACTAAGAAAATACACATTCATCCTTAACTTAGTATCACGTCACCACCTCCGAGAGTTAAATTGTCACTCCTCAGTTATCACCTGAAAAACTGTTAGGGAGTGAGCCTCACTTGCCCATGGATCATCAGCTCAGTAGGGGTACAAATAAACAATAGGAAACCCATATACAATAATATTCAATATGAAAAGGCGGAATATCCAACACAAATCATCATCACATAAACAACACACACATGAACACCACAACATAACTCACCTAAACGTATCTATCTTGATATCATACTAAAGATGCTCATATCCATCAATACATCATAGTTCTAAGCACTAGATCATCAACTTAACCAACTAAAGAGTGTAACTTATCACACTATCAAACTCCACAAAGACTCATTTCACTTAGTACAGTGTAACTTATCACACATTCACTCATCTACTCTCGATATGGGATTAGTGAAAACCTCACCCCTCACTCGCAACCTGTCAACGAGGTAGCCTGCCAGTGTGGTAGCTTATGCTCATCCATCACCCACCCACTCATCATCTATTCACTAAGACTTTTGGGTCTTTCGGCCTCACACCTCCCCATCAAGAAGATAGATAAGTATCACGTTCTTAATCAAATTTCACACATGGGATCTTTCGTGACATGCCACTTATCACAATCAATAATCTGATACATGATATCGTTCATAAACACACGTCACACGTGAATACATTGTGCGACCCATCATACTCACACATAAGGCCCATGCACTGCAATCCAACACGTGGAATCCAAATCCAACGAACACATCAATCGACATCTTAATAATCAGATATATCATCCACAAATGGCAAACACATCACCCAATTCATGAGGTCATCATTTGACCATATCACAATTACTCATATCCACCCAACTCACATTTATCAACATATCCATAAATCTGACTCATACACCTATCATAATCAAAGTCATACTTAGCATATTCAATAATTCACATGTGATGGGATCTCAATCAATTTGACGGGTCAGGCCAGGTTCTTCGGGGCACACAAAACATATAATAATCTTGAACTGGTGTTACAATTGGCCATGCTTGCGTCATTACCATAATATCCCAATCACATAGATATACCAGATATATCAAATAAATCATCATCACATCATAGCAATAATAAAACATTACAATATGCTTTTAAAAATAAAAGCAAAGCATAATAAAATCAAGATATAAAAATACTGATAAAATTCAAATAAACAAATTATGAAAGAACAACAAAATACTCCCTACCTCAAGGTTGAGACTTTCACAGTCTTCTAGTACCCAAGGAGTAGATAGGTTGCATAAAGACGCCAACTCAAATTCCAGGTACTGCAAATAGATTATTTCGAGTTTTCCAACATCATTAATATGGTAATTATTAAGTCTCTTTTGCAATTTACACTAAATACATATGAGGAATGTTGCTGCCCCAACTTTGATCCACGGCCATCCTAAAGTCCAAGGTTAAAGGTGATGGTGGAGTTCAATTCGTATACTACTTCAATAACATAATAAAATAAAACTATGGTTTGAATATGAAAACAGTCCCAACTTGGGACGATTTAGGGTTGGTTGCCTTTAACATTCATCTATAAAATAGGTCCTCAATCAAACAGTTGCAAATTTTCAAGTAGTTATTCAATTTGATTGTGTATACTAGGCACACCTTTTGCAAAGATCCAAATTATTAACAAAAGAAGGAAAATATTTTCAAATATTTAACTAATAGGATCAGTTACCCAACCTGCCAGAATCAATCTAAATAATGGTCAAGACCGAATAATTCAAGAGAGGGTCGGCTAAGAAGGGTTGTCTAGGAAATAACAGGCTAAGGATTATGGATTTGCACGAGACTTCTATTCAATTAAGATCAGATTCAATGCTTAATGATTCAGTGCCTTTTACACATCTCGGTTGGCTGTAAAACAGTAAGAGGGAATCGGCCCGAGCATACAAAGATTGGGGCTTAAAAGAAAAACCTAGAAACTTGCAGCGGATAGGTAAAATAAATTGAAGAACACATACCTATTAATTGTTGTAGAGTGAAGACAAGGACGGAAAAAGGCTCCTCACAAGGCGATGATGCTCTGCTTCTCAGACAAGAGCTTCGTCTTTGAAGAGGAAGTGAGAGAAAACGAGAGGGAGAAAAGATCGATTATAAGGAAAAAGGGGTGAGGGGAAAGGACTTGTCGCCGTTTTTGAGGGGGATTGATGAGGGAAAGGAATCCAAGTCAGAGGAGAAATCGGTGAGGAAAGCCAGCGACCGTTGCCGTTTTAGGATTTGGTAGTGTCATCGTGAATTAGGAAAGAGAGGAAGGAAAGAGTAAAGGGAAAAAGAAAGGGCAGTGTTTTACCATGGATGGAATGCACGAAGGGTGTGGGTCTCAAGGGGCCCACAAGGGTTTGGGTTGTTTTTATTATTCCTTTATTTTACTTAACCATGTAAGATTTAGATTTTAATTTAATCTTGATATCTAAATTTTATAACAAACCAACCTCTATCTTTAATTTGTCCAATTATGAATTTTAGTAGTTTCTTAATTAATTTCTCTCTAAATCATTTTACTTAATTTAATTCTCTTTCTATAGAAATTTATTTTCTAAAAACAAAGATTTGAACGCTAAATGTGACTAAGCATTTGAATTAATATTTTATTTAAGGTTACTATCTTTTCAATTTTGTTCAATTTGTTTTAATTGGGTATTTCAATTTTTTTCTCTCCTATTAGTTATTTAATTAACAATAAATAAATTGTAATTCTAGTTAATGGAAAAGTCTTTTCAGTTGGAGAGCTAATTATATTTAATACTAAATCTCAGTGTATTATCAAAAGAAATTTTAAATAAATAATAACATACCAATACACTCAAATACTATATATTATTATTTTTATTTTTATTTTATTTTTAGTTAACTCTACTCACTACTAATAACCCGCTACTCCGGGTCGAGTCACTACACAATACCCTATCCCTCAATTCCCCTTGCTTTCCTCTCTTTATCAATTAAATATTATAAAATTAAATTATTTCAAAAAAAATATTATATAATTAAAAAAGTTATATATTTCAAGTAATTAGAAATTTAATTTTGTTTAAAATTTATTTTAAAAATGTGTCAATATTTTCAACATGATGCATGTGGATGAGGGGTAAATTTTATGAGAGTTACCCTTGAGTAGAGGCAACTGTAAGTAGAGGTAACTGACATATTAATAATTTTATGAGAATTAATATTTTTTATTAAATCTATCTACTATAGATAATAAAAAGAAAATTTTATGAAACATAATTGTCAAAATATCCTATTTTGAAGGGGTGATTCTATCGAAATTTCGATAAGGTCTCGAAACTTTGAAAAAATTTGAGGTTTATCATAATCTCTTTCGGAGTAATTAGCAATTTATTCTCTTTGATGTTTATTTTAAAATGTGTCAACATTTTCAACATGATGCATTTGGATGATGGGTAAATTTTACAGGGGTTACTTGAGGTTTCCCTTGAGTAGAGATAACTGTAAGTAGGGGTAATCTGACATAACAATTCTATAAGAATTAATAATTTTTTTTTTAATTCATAGAATATAAAAAATAAAAATAAAATTTTATAAAATATAATTGTCAAAATATCCTATTTTTAAAGAGTGATTCTGTCCATTTCGAAAGGCTCTCGAAACTACAAAAGAGTTTGAAGTTAATGGTAATCTCTTTTGGGGTAATTAGCAACTTATTTTGTTGAATGTTTATTTTAAAAATTTGTCAATATTTTCAACGTGATACATTTGGATGAGGGGTAAATTTTGCAGGGGTTACCGGGGGTTACCCTTGAGTAAGGGTAACTGTACGCAGGGGTAACGTGACATATTAACAATTTTATGAGAATTAATATTTTTATTAAATTTATATAATATATTATAATTTTTTATGAAGAGATATGTTAGATGTTTTTTATTCATTCATTGGGATTTAAAATAATAATATATAAAAAAAATCTTTATTTATTATTTTAATGTTAGAATGCAAGTTTTCATTTTAAATTATAGTTATGAAAAATAATTTATAAAAAATAGATAATATTATTAGAATTTACTTCATGAATATTATTTAAAAATTATGTTTTATAAAAAATTTCAAAAACAATTAATATATCAGGTTACCCTTGCTTATAGTTACCAAACAAGATTTTTTACCTTTAGGGTAAGCTTTTACTTTACCACTGCAATTACCAAACAAGATAAGGTAATTCCAGTTTAATGATGACCCCTACTCAAGGGTGACCCCTACTCGGAGTAACCCCTCTAAAATTTACCCCTAATCAAAATGCAGCCCTAGGGTTTCTAAGAGATGAATGAATGGATGTGATTGGATTACCTAATATCTAATGGCTAAGATGATCAATGCATGAAATGAATGCAAGGATTAATTGGCGATGCATGAATGAATACTAATCTAAGGTTAAGATGATCATGATGATGATGGATGATCTAGATCTAATGATAGATGAATGGATGTGTTAGATTTGATGGTGGAGGTAAGGTTTAACCTAATTGGGTATGTGAGATGGAAGGTTAAGATCTAAGATAGAAGTTGGATGGTGTGGATGTGAAGTTGGGTTATGGGTTTTGGACATAGGTAGTTGGGTTGGATTTAGGTAAATTCAAAATGGACCATGGAGTTCATTGGACTTGGGCTTTGGATTTGGATGTAGATCTCAACTTAGGCTCATTTGAATTGGATTTGAGAGCTAGGGCCTTAGTTGGATTGAACTTGCACACTGGCCTGGCCCAAAGTGTGAATTGCCCATGGACTTGCATGTGGCTTGGCCCATTGAAGCTTTGTGGAGTATAACTTGGCCAATTTGAACTGAGTATTGGCCCAATGACTTGAAATTCAGGATTTGACACTTGGATTACAACTTTTAACCTCTAGAATTAAATAATTATTCAGCCTTTTTAAATCTAAAAATTATTAATTAATCATAGACTCTTATAACTGGACCTATATTAATTAATTTACATGAAAATCTTAGAAAGTGACATAAAATAATTATAATAATTCTAGGTCTTTCATTTAAAGCTCTAAACTTACAATCTTATGTTGTTTTAACTTGATTTTCCTGAACTTTTCATTTTTTACTACAAACCTGACAAATTGCATTAAATGCATCACTATATATAAAATTGAAGATTAACTAGCCCAATAATCAGGGGTAAAAATGTAAGATTTCAGTACTCACAGGGTCTGTTCTGCTGTGTAAAGCCATGTTCAATGTACACTATGCAACTCATTTCATGGAAGTCACCCGAAAGAAAGAAGCGCCTGTTTCAAAGGGTGAACAAGGGGGTAAGCACTATATTTCCTCTGAAACCAGAAAGATCAAATAGAAAAATCCCAAACTTCGACAATCAAAAGAACAATTGCACTAATAACAGAAATGTTTACAAGCTCTAATAGTAAACAAATGAATGATTAAAGGCTAAGCTACTTAAAGCGTAATGAGTGAAGATTACAATGAACAATAACAGAGAAAGGGTAAATTTGGATGATGTGAAGCGATAGAAGGACGAAGAACAAAGGGCACGACAAAGGTCGTAGTATAATGTCCAAATTACACCACTGAATAGGTTAGTGAGTTATTTTTACGAGTCAAAGCTTGAGAAATTCTTACAGTAATAAAAAAGTTGTGATCATAGAGTGTAGTGAAGTTAATGCTCTTGGAGAACTTGTTATTTTTTGAAAGAATGTTTCATTTAGATGACTAATATTATGTTATGTATTATTAAACTTCCCTAGTGCATTCTCTTTTAACTTCCCTAATTTAGTTGTATTGACTTCAATATAAGATTAGCCTTAGAATCTTGGGGCATGCGTCATGATCTTGTTTTTATTTTTCTTTATTAACAAAGAGATATCATGGGTTTACCTTTTGGTTTGAGGTGATATGTTATTTAATGAAGAAGAACTTAGTAAACAATCACCTTGAATTGTATTCTATGAATAGAAGTGGACAGATAAATCGTACCCATTGGATGACAAGAAGTGGGAACTGTCCGTGCAATATAATATCTCAACTTGGAAATCAAGAATATATATCACCATTTAGGAGGGAACTGCCCTCACATTATTATATCTCAACTTGGTGAATTTGTTAACATATCTATCACCTTTGGGAGGTTATGAAGGTGACGGCATCCATGGAAAACGCAGAAACCAACAATGGTGGCGATACAATGTTGTCATGATGTGAAGAAGTCAACATGATAAAGAAGAAACAATCTCTATAAACAATGTACGCATCTGTTCATCAAATTTGTTGAGCGTGGGATTTGTAAACTACTGTTGGATATTCATGCTAGTACCAAGGTAGACACTGATTTGAAAATGTTGTGGAAATAGATCTAATTCATGGAACTGTTCCTATCTTATTCATTAAAAGGTAACATATATATAGACCTACATACAAACATAGATAATCTCAATCTGTAATGAAACTTCATCTTTATCAAGTACAGATTAACTCAAAACTCGTAACAAGTCTATTATCTTAATCAGAGACTGACATAAACTAGAATCGTAATTTAACAAGAACTCTTATCTATCCTAAGAAGGAAAGAATAGGGAGAATGAAGGGGTTCTCTTTCTCTCTATTTTGTATTTACTAAATGGAGAAAAAGTAGCCCCACTTTTCTCCTCATTTTCCCCTCCACGCAAATCAATTTACCTACAGAGGGAGGAGAAACCTTGGTTTCTCCACATCATTCCTAGACCCTCTCTCTCTTTCATTTTATCTCTTACCTTTCATTTGTGATTATCGAATAAGATATTAGAGAATCACTCGGCAAGAGAATCCTCTATTTAGGAGAATCCCCCAAAAATCTCTCCTTTAAAAAATGTAGCCTAGAGTGCTATTTGAACGAAGCCATTAGCCATCAATCGCATTAATTGTTCATGAAGAGTATTATATTTGGCTTTGTCTAATGCTCTATCCTTCTCGACTCTCTGATTGAAGTTTAGTCCCTTCTCGAAAGTCAGCTTCCTCGCATGATGGTCACCGGTATGACTATATTAGGATCTCCTCCTTTCTCTGTTGAACTACTTTATTTAATATCTTTGTAAGTAGTCTACCATACGTATTTCTTTCTAGGTGCATGCCCATCGAGCCCATGAGAAAAAAAATTAGTTATCAAATCATCTATTCTTGCGTCATATATGTTTATTTTGATGTTAAAAGGATAGAACAAAGTCGGTAAATGCTTATCGTTACAACTATGAAATTGAGAGTTTTAAGTGTTATGGGGGTGAGAAAATTGAGCTATGGAAACACTTTTCTCAATCCAGTGCTAATCTAAAACAGATGAGATAAATATTTTAATGATGATCGACGATGACAATGATAGTAATGCTTCAATCCGTCTGATAAATAATTAGATAAATAGTTAGACAATATATATAGGCAGGTGTGTGGGGGGAGAGAGAAATAAGAGGGAGAGAGAGCTTGTATTACCTTCGTTTCATAAATGATCGCTCTTAGTGCAGCCACTCCCATCTTCACCTTGAATCATCAATGGATGTGGAAAGTTCCAGCAAAACGACACTAGTGTTGATTAGCTGATAACCATTTCATGGGACTGTTTTAAACAGCTTTAGCATTGACCCATGAAGGGACAAATGAAGAGAATGATCTCGGTTGGGCGTGGAAGAAATTTGAAGTTGTAGAATAATAGACTAAAACCATCATCAAATAAAACCAAATTACGTGGAAAATTTCTAAGAGAAAAATGACGAAAGAGAGAATTTTTTATTGTGTTGTGTTCACAAAATTTCAGGCAGTATATATAATTACAAATAGAGTCCTAAATACTTTAAGAGTCTCAAGTCTACTTGAACTCTCTCTCGTCAATCAATACTCCTCCTCAAGTTGATGCAAAAATATTGATGGGTCCTATCTTAGATAATATCTTTTGAAATTTTACAGCAGAAGACTTTTCGTGAAAATATCTGCTAACTGTTTATCACTGTGAAAAAATAGAGTATAAATTATATTAACTTGTACATTTTCTCAAACAAAGTGGTAGTCGACCTCAGTATGTGATGTAGGATCCATCAAACCCAACGACGTCTCAATTGAAGCTCGAGTGTACAAAATCAAGAAATTGATCTCTCGAATCCATGATCGTATAGATGGAGGGAAGAGACGGCCCCACTTGAATGCCATGTCATCGCACTTGCAGGCCCCACTCAGAATGACATCATCAGTCTCAATCACCATCTCGTGGTCCCCACACGGTGTACATGGGTCGTTCAAACATGAAGCCAAAATCTAAAGACAATCCAAAAGTGAAAAAAAAATCTAGTGGCAAGATATCTAATGAAGGGTGGACTTCCATGTCCATAGCAAAATAATAGCATTACTCCAATGAGGTGTCGTTTCACATGAAATGTGAATGAGAGATGATTTTGTGAAAAATAAAAGGCATGCATGCACTGTTAGCACCTAGCAACCCAACGAAAGAATTGAAGATAAGAAAGAATGGGAAAGAATGCCAGCACGTCCAACACAACAGTAATCGGCTAAGAGGAAAATAAGAAAGAAGACAGCAGGATAATGAAGATATTAAAGAAAGAAATTTATCAGCTTAGGCTGGATAAAAGCCAGAGAAATCTGTTAAGGTTTTGGCCGATTTGAGAGAGATAAGAAGGTGAAGGATTGTCCGAGATTAAATTGCTATCTTAATTTTATTTTTTTTATTATTGAAAATAATGCCTTTAAATACATGTGGCCTGGCTTGTAATAGACAGATATTTTGATTTTAATTAATTCAGAAGAATTATCAAAAGCTAAGGCTTTCTCCCATATTGGTGAGTTTTCATACCTATTGATTTTTAGTTTAGCATTGTGTTATATTAAATTCCACAAATAAGTTAAGTTTTCGGAAGGTTCTTCGAGTTCGAGACGAATTAGAGTGTGGGTGTACTAATCAAGCCAACTCCCAATTCCTCATTCATGTCAGCCAGAGAACGGCTAATTTCTTTGGTGAGGTTGATTCCGCCAATAGTCCCATTGAAATTAGGCCCACCTTCACTTTTCTTGAGAGTGATCGAGAGATTTGAGAGTGATCCTTTGGGTTTCAATCTTGAAATCCGTGATTTGGCTTAAAATCCCGAATCTAAAATTCAAAGTGTAGCTTGGCCTGCATCAAGTGGTAACTAGAGCCAGATTCCTACCGACTTGTTGGTTTGGAACCATTAATGTTTCTTGTTGAGCACTCGACTTTATGTTGAGATAGAACTTCAAGAATGCTGAGTGGTAGACTGAGGCCTGCCTCGATAGTCGTGGCGGAAACATAGGCAACCCGTCAGATTGAAAAGTTGGACTGACAGAGTGCAACACTCAAAAGAAATATTGAGGAAATTGTAGACTACGAGAAAAGTTGGAGAAGAGATCTAAGAAAAATAGATCTTCTTCTACAATAAGAACAAAGGAGAAAGAATTGGAAAGCTCAACTGGAATGCACAGAGGTGACCGTGGTTCGAGCACTCCAACTAAATTCTTTTTATTTTTCTTTGAAAGACATGCAGTAAGTAAACCTATCGTTGATTGTTCACATGAGTTTGATGAATAGTCAGTCTTCAATGATGAAATTTTGAGTTCTTCGGCAATGGACGAACAACTAGATTTACCTGGGCCAATGTACGGTGACTATGGAGACACTGACAATTTTGTTAATGTCTGACTTAGTCACATAGGTAAACGAGGATTCAGTTGATGGTGCAGTGGAAACAACAGTCGAAGATGAAAATTTGTTGGTCGGAAAGCAAATAGATAGCCCAGTTGAACTGGCATATCACACCGAGATTGAGAATGCAGCGTCTATGAAACTAGAAAAATTGGTGACTATAGATGCGCTACGGAATCAATTGTCGAGTCAATTTGAGATTTGGAGGTGGTTGAGCATTCAAAGAGATTGGTGGAGCCCCTTCGATCAATGCTTAATTTTGAAGAGATTGAGAAATTATTTCAACCCTATATAGACCTTGTTTGGACCCAATTTGTACAAAATTCAAATAGTCGATATCCGTTGACTAACATTATGTTTGACTGATAAACTTCTACGAAAGGGCCCTGTAATGAAGTAGGAGGTGGTACCTACACTTTTGTACTAACACTCCAAAATCAGTCAAAGTGCCAATGAAGAACTTGCTGGCCGAAGGCGCGACTTGACACATCCCTCAAAACTCGATTAAACTCGAGGATGACTTTCTTCCAACCGGGAGAGAATGATGTAGGAATCGGATCCATCAAACCCGACGACGTCTCAATTGAAGCCCAAGTGGTCAAAATCAAGAAATTGATCTCTCAAATCCATGATCGGATAAATGGAGGGAAGAGAGGGCCCCACTTGAATGCCACATCATCGTACTTGCAAGTCCCACTCAGAATGACATCAGCACTCTCAATCACCATCTCTGTGTCCCCACACGGTGTACACAGGTTGTTCAAACAGGAAGCCAAAATCGAAAGACAATCCAAAAGTGAAAAAATAAATAAAATCTAGTGGCAAGATATCTAATGGAGGGTGGACTTCCATGTACATAAATGTTAGAGTCCCGGCTTGCCTAGTCACCTATTTGTCAATTCCATGACTTAGGTGAAGAATTTGTTTGGAAGGTTGAACCAAGAATACAAGACTCAAGGAGTGATGAAGATTGAATCAAGAACTTTGAAAATGGAAAATCACGTGCAAGATTCATCATCATCATGTGTATGATAATTACAAAGGTAAATTGACTCTATATGACTTTATGTGGAACCCAAAAACTTAGGATGACCTTACTTAGGCTTAGAACTCAAATTGGTAAAACATAAACCAAGCCTAGAGAAAATGGACCAAAGCCTTTGAGCACTGTTGAACTTATCTTGAAAAATATGGTTAGTCAAAATGTCATGACTTGCAAGATTTTTTCACTCTATCAAATGAGGTAATCAATGGAAAAACCACCATGTTTGGATAGAGCATTGAAATATCTTTTCGTTGACACCAAGAACACTCAAATCGAAGTTCGGGAGCCCAAGATATGGCCATTTTAGTGGAGAACAATCTTTCTGGAAACTGTTAGAATGATTGATCGTGAAACGACGACCCATCGCCGGCGATCGATCGCCAAATGACAATCAATTGTCTTGAAAAAGACATGTTCTGAATGGAAAAACATTGTCTTTTTGGACTGTTCTCAAGACGATCCAATCGCGATGACGATCGATCTTCTGGAACAGATGACGATCAATCGTGGCAACGATCGATCGTCTGGAACAGCCGCAGTAGTCTGCGCTCTCAAAAGTTGGAGACATTATCTATATGGCGAGAAATTTGAAGTGTTTTCAGATCATAAGAGCTTGAAATACTTGTTTGATCAGAAAGAGCTCAACTTGAGGCAGCGCAAATGGATGGAATATCTGGCGGATTATGAGTTCGCACTTCGTTGTCACCCTGGCAAGGCGAACAAGGTGGCAGATGCCCTCAGCCGTTTATCACATGCATTAGTGGCATGTTTGATCCAGACAAAATGGGAGATGCTGAATACCATTCGAGAGTTTAAACTTTACCTCAATAACCATGGGACTATATACAATTTGATCATATGGTCCAACATGGTTACCAAGATTGAACAGGAACAACATACAGACTCGGAGGTGGAGGAAATCTGGGCCAAGATGTCTACTGGTGAAATCATACCGGAATGGGAATTACGACCGGGACAGGGTCTTCTATTCCTAGGAAGGATTTATGTACCTAAGAGCTGCAGAAAAGAGTTATTGGTTGAGGCACATCAGACCAAACTCTCTATTTATTCGGGCAGCACTAAGATGTATCACGACCTGAAGAGACATTATTGGTGGCACGGGCTCAAAAGAGATGTGGCAGAATTTGTAGCACATTGCTTAACTTGTCAACAGGTTAAGACGGAACATCAGAAGCCACCAGGGTTACTCAAACCCTTACCAGTACCGGAATGGAAATGGGAGCACATATCCATGGATTTTGTGACAGGGTTACCAAGGTCATCAAAGGGCAACGATGCGATATGGGTCGTGGTAGACCGACTGACCAAGTCTACACATTTTATTCCCATCAAGATGACAGACTCATCTGAGACTTTGGGTCGGCGGTATATTAGGGATATCATCAGATTGCATGGTATACCTCGGACTACTGTGTCTGACAGAGATGGTCGATTCACAGGCAGAGTATGACAGAGCATGCAGGTGGCCATGAGAACAGACTTATTGATTAGTACAACATTCCATCCACAGATTGGTGGACAGTCTGAGAGGACAATACAGACACTGGAGGATATGCTGAGAGCATGTATGCTAGATTTCAAGGGTGGATGGGAGGATCATTTGCCGTTGGTAGAATTCTCATACAACAACAGTTACCAGGCAAGCCTCCAGATGGCACCATTTGAGGCATTATATGGTAGACCATGAAGATCACCAGTGTGTTGGATAGAGGCCGGTGAGCCTGCACTGATTGGACCTGAGTTGGTTGCAGAGACTACAGCGCAGATACAATTGATATGACAACACTTATTGACTGCGCAAAGTCGTCAGAAGAGTTATGCTGACAAGAGAAGGAGGTTCCTTGAATTTGAAGTGGGAGACATGGTGTTCTTGAAAGTCTCGCCACGGAAGGGACACATGAGATTTGGAAAGAAAGGGAAATTATCACCAAGATATGTGGGACTGTTTTCAATCATAAGAAGGATGGGGGACGTGGCTTATCAATTGGCACTCCCATCATGGTTGGCATCTTTACACGATGTGTTCCATATATCGATGTTGAGGAAGTATAATCCTGATCTTTCTCACGTACTGAACGTACAAGACATAGAGGTCTAGAGAGACGTGACATACGTCGAGAAGCCTGTCCGAGTGGTGGACACAGAACAAAGGGTGTTACGGAACCGAGCGATCCAGTTTGTCAAGGTAGTATGGGATCGACATGGCATTGAGGAAGCCACATGGGAACTCGAGTCGGAAATGAGGAAAGCTCATCCTGAGCTATTTATGTAAATGTTTGAAACCCTACTTCACTCGATTTTCGGGAAGAAAATTTTAAAAAGAGGGTTGTATTGTAACACCTCGGATTTTCAGTTAATTATTTTGTATAAAAATAATCCATTTAATTTGTGAATGTTAATTATGGATCTTAAATTGGGCAAAGAGTTGGGTCATTGGCCCAATTAAGACCCAACGGTTTTGGTAAATGGTTTCAAATAAATTAAATGGGGTTAGATTTAATTAGTAATGCAATAAGGGATTTGAATTAATTTTATGCGCATGAGATATATGTGGGATTTTCTTATCCACATTGATATGCTATAATATCTAAAGAAGATGTCCAAATAAATATAGATGGCTTGGTCGCATGATAGATATGAATATCTATATGTTATGCGCATGGAATGGAAGCCAAGGAAGTTATCTAATCTAAATAAAGATAGGATTAAGGGAAGGTTTTAAAATAAGAAAGGGAGGTCGGCAATTACTAAATTAGGACAAGGGGCGCATGGCCCTAAAGAGGGTTGCTTATCTTAAGCACCTTCTAATTATGGGACCAAGGGAAGATTATAAAAAGGAGAGGTAGCAAGGGGCACATGGTTTACACACCATAGCCGAATTTCTTTCTCTCTATCTCTCATTCTCGGCAATACAACAACAAGGAAAAGAGGGCAACCAGCAAGAGGGAAAAAATCAAGAAGAAGGAAAAGGATTGGAGGAGCAAAGAACAACCGGGAAAAACCGAAGGAGTCGCATAAACGGTTAGTATCTTATTTATAAATTTGTCTTAAAGATAAAGAACCATAGGGTTCGGCCATGATGGTTGGCCGAACCTATGGAAGAAGATTGGGTGTTGATTCATTTTTAAAAATGGAAAGAAAATAACCATAGGGTTCGGCCATGGTGAATGGCCGAACCCCATGATTGATTAATGGAAGCACATGGTTTATTTAATGATGTTTGAATGAAAAAAACCATGGAAATTGTTAATAAATTTATGGGGTTTCAAGTATGAAGATAATGGATTTATACTTATGTTTTAAGAGGATTTTAAATGGAGATATGGTTAGGGATGTGGGTCGGCCATTGCATGGCCGAACCATGATTTGATTATGGCTAAGATATAAGATCAAAGGAATGGAAGAAAAGGGGTGAGGTTCGGCCATGGTGTATGGCCGAACCCCACCAAATATGTTCATGAATTTTTATGGGAGTTGTTGATAATGTTAATGCAATTAGATTATGGAATTAATGGAAGAAAATTATGGAGTTATGTTCAAGGAAAGAAATTAAAGAACCATAGGGTTCGGCCATGGTGTATGGCTGAACCCCATGGAGATGTTTTGGAATGTTAGATGGATTTTGGTTGCTAAATTTAGAAAGCATTCAAATTATGGAAAGATGGTTTCTAATTTAAGAAACTATCTAGTTTATGGAAAAAGGTTGCCAAATTAAAAAACATTTATTTATGGAAGTTGGTTTATTTGGAAAGTTTCTATTCTTGGAAGGTGGACATTGAATTTGGAAAGTTTCTAATTATGGACCTTTGATAAAAGTGGAAGATGATATTTATTTAGAAAGGATCTAAGGGTAAGTATTATATTAGGCAACTTGAATTATGGATTCAAATATGGAAGTTGCCATAATTAGGAACTTATACACCATAGGGTTTGGCCAAGGTGTATGGCCGAACCCCATGGACCAAATTAAGGGATCATGGGGTTTTAGGTCATGGTTAATGGTTTGTTTTTATGAATCAATATTATGGGTTTTTATTTATGTAGTTGATTTATGAATCAAATTATAGACCTATGTTTTGAGCATAAACATGAGGTAATGGAGACCATGGCAGAATTGTAAATAAGGGTGAAAATGGTAGGGCATGGGTTCGGCCATGGCGTATGGCCGAACCCCATGGGAATGATTATGGATTTTATGGATATGTTATGCTTAGATTAATGGATCATTAATGAAGCTCTAACATGGATTGGTCATGGACTTAACATAAGTGATTGATTAAATATTAATTGGAGCATACCAAGTTATGTTTATCACTTATATTATTTGACTACGGGCTATGTTAGCCATGGATGGCATTGTTGTAAATATAAGTGAAAGTGTTGGATCATGGGTTCGGCCATGGTGTATGGCCGAACCCCATGAGGAATTATTTGGAGAACTTAGATGTTTATGATCTATGTATTTGGATCTAATCACGGCAATTGTTTGGCGGACCTAGGGTTATGCATTTTGGATTAAAATAAATAGAATATTAACTAAGGTTTAGACCAATGACATTTTGGTAATTAATGGAATAAATGAACAAAAAAGGGTGAGGCTCGGCCATGGTGTATGGCCGAACCACACAAGTTTGGTTAATGGACTTTAAATGTTGTAAATCAAATGGGGTTTGGTTTTGATTTATTATAATATTATAAGGTAACGGGATCTCACAAGGCGTTTACGATCGTGAGCGGTTACCAGACGAAAGATGCAAGCACACGTTAGCGGTCTTTGGTAGGATTCCACCTCTTTGAAACCATGATTTATGTACTTTTTGCTTATCTTATTTTTTGATGAGAGTATGTTTCAAAGGATATGTTTTATATTGATTTTCAAATGCTATGTTTAATTGAATAAATAGCATGTATTGATTATGTTTCGAAAGGTGATTTTAATGCTATGTTTATGTTATAAAATAGCATGTGTTTCATTGGCATCTCATGCATGGCATGGGGTGGAGGATTTGTAACCGGAGGGGTCACACTCCGTCGGGGCGTCTAAAAAACCTATGTGCGGTACCTTGATGTGATTTTCCATCAGGAAGAATCCGGAGGTCCACACTCTGTCGGGGCGTCCGCGAAACCTATGTGGTAGGTACTTTTATGTACATGTGATGGGTGGGACTCATTGCATTTGTCATCATTGCATGGCATGGATTTATATGGTTTTTGACATTACGATATTATTATATATGTTTTGTACTGACCATTTGTTAGCCGTAACTGGAATACCTACTGGGCGTGTTGTTCTAACGCCCTACTTCTACCCTAGTTGATGATATAGGAAATGAGGGGAACGATGAACGCAAGACGGGCCAGGCATAGGAGCTTGGATGATTTAGTTTTATTATTTTTCATAAAAGTTACTCATGGACTTGTATTTGAGTATCTAGATTTCGGAATGTAATAACTTAGATTGTTGGATGTTAATTTTGATAATTACGATATCTGAATGATGATTAAGGACTTGACGTACTTTGCTATCTGAATGGAATAGAACTTGGTTCTATTATGTTTCCGCAATTTTGATGTTATGATTCCACATATTATGATGTTTATTCCGCATGTTGATATTTCTATGTGTGAACCATTTTAGTGGACTTAGTCCATGTACACATTGGGTTAGCCAATTAAGGGTCGGACTTTGGAAGTTCGGACTTAGCTCGTGTCGTGACGTCCCGTGCTCTATCACTCTACTTTGTTATAAAAAAAAAATAGACTCTAAATTTACCGGAAGAAACGAGTGAAAAAGGGCGGGGCGTTACACCATATGGATGTGGATTGGAATGAGCAATGGCCGTATGTGAGAGAGTGATAGGTGGAGAGATTTTAGGACTTAGTGTATACAGATGAAGGCTTGGGGTGTTGGCTCATTGAGATGAGAGGATTTAGGTGTGGTAATCGTATGGAGTAGATTTAGGGTTAGGTGTATACGTGTGTGAGCACTAGGTTGTAGGGATTGGGATTTTGAAATGGTGTGTGAATAAGTTTGAATTGCATGGAGTGGATTTGGATTGGGTTTTGATGACGGGCTTGAGTTGGGTATGGACTTAGGTTTTCTTAATAGAGTTGGGCTTGGGCTTAGAGCAATTGGGCTTTAGTAAACTCCCTGGGCTTGGACTGAGACCTGTTGGACTTGGATTTCACATTGGCCTGTCCCACTTTGTGATATGGGCATGGACTGCTTGAGTCTGGCCGAATGCTTGGCCAAATTGGAGTGGATCTATAGCCTATTGATTTGAAATTTAGACTTTGGCCCTTGAATTGTAGCTTCTTTCTTCTAGAATTAAATAATTAATTCACCACTTAAAAATCCAAAAATAGTAAATTAATCTAGACTCTCATATTTGGATCCAAATTATTCAATTTACAATAATATCCCTAAAAGTGGTTAGAGTTTAATTATTAAAATTCTGGGTCTTCCATTATTAAGCACAAATTCTTGCAATTTCTTCTCGATTTAAACTAATTACACGTACTTTCCATTTTTATCTACAAAATTCACAAACTGTATTACATGCACCTAATATATACAAAATTGAGAGTTAAGTAGTCCAATAATTAGGGGTAAGATTGTCATTTTTCATTTCTCAACAAATACGCCCAAACTTAGATTTTGTTAGTCCTCAAGTAAAACTACAAAAACAAAAACAAAAACAAAAATATTAATCTATCCCTAAACTAAACCTAGACCACACCACTTTCGTTGGTTCTTTTGATTGCTTTTAGCGTATGCAATAAGCCTTTAGACCCCTAGGTTTCCCCTAGTAGACGAGTTATAGTCTCTTTTGGGCTTGCAGTGATGATACCCACAAACATCAACATCTTAGTAGAAACACATGGACAAAAGATCTAAGCATCATACAACTCTAAAATTCATTTTACAAGACTTATACCCAGAGTGTAGTGTGTGATAGCCAATATTATGATAACCTTCATTTTCCAAATATACATAAGCTTTGTAGCCATCTTTGGAAAATGCGCTTTGACTATAAACCTCACCAGATATATCTCTAAAAAAGACTAACGCTCATAGGTTTGGGTTTATTTTCTCAGAAAGGTATATGTGAGTGGAGTTTATGTATTCAATTCAAAATATCTCACATATGTTTCTAGAAGAGACGACACATATCAAAGAAAATAAATAGATCTCATGAATGGATGCCACTTTCCTAAGAACGTTGAGTCAAACACCATCATTTTCGTTCCTCTATCCTCCACATGAAATACCATATTTCGACTGAAGATCAATAGGACTTCCTAATAGGAAGAAACGTGGCTAGGGATCGGGTCAAATCAAAGAAGGATATAAGGCTCCAAAAATGAATACTTTGAACAGAAAATGTTAAAGGTCTTCATGATTATTTAATGGGATATTTTCCTCTATTTTATTTTCAGTACTTTTTAATATATTCTTTTTTCTTTTCTAGTTCACATCCTTCTTTTGATGTCTAGATGTTCCTTTCTTCTTCTTTCTGATGCAATATATATTTTTTTCTTTTTGGCTTTTTGCATCAATCATTTTCAAGTGCCCATAATTTTTCTTTTCTGGAGTACCATCCCGATATTTCATCTCTAACCTTTCCCAGGCCCTAGGTTAGGTCACATATATTTCTTTTTTTGCTCAAACTCCACAACCGGAGTTGGGTACGGTAAACATGACTAATCAATAAAATATGCTATATATGGCTCAACTTGGGAACTATCAAGATAGAATGACCAAAATAGGTAGGCTTGAAGGCTCAAACGATCCAAAAATGGCATATATCCTATCCTAAGCTTTATACGGTGATTTCGTTGTTTTAAACAAATTTAGAAAAATTTCAAGTGTACTAACTCAAATTTGATGGCGTTCTCGGTAATATGACCAAAATTAAAGAACAATGGGATCAACAACGACTTAATCCGCATATCAAAGAAAATAAGAGTAGACTTATAACCCTCAGAAAAATAGAATAACTTTAAAGCACACTGGGTCAAGTCTTCACTAGTATTCCTTTGGGGATCACTCGACTCATGAATATTTTTCTCTTTTCATACTAATATTAACATGGCCGTGTACAGATGTTGCCATGTATGAATCTCATAAAACCCTTTCTGAAAAAGTATGATACAAAGATTTGTATTCATGTCTTAATGATAAAAATGTGACTCTTTTTACTTCAGATCATCAAGATGCAGGTCATCTCTTTTAAAATAAAATTAACAGTGTTTAAGCCCCAAGAAGTCTTAGTTTGCACTTACTCTTCTCTAAAAAAAATGATTCTGCCTATTTTTTGTCTAAGCAAGATTTGACTCGTATAACGTCAGGTTGTCAAAACATTTGTAGACCGATAAGTGAAAATCAATAGTTCTTTGGATTTCAAGGCGTGTCAGTCTTTCTGGACTTACGTTACCTTTGACTACATCCAAAAGAATCTGTTTATTCGTACTTACGGGTCTATGCTTTGCTGTTTTCACACAACGGACTCCTTGATCAGATATTATCCATTACAATTTCCACGTCCGCATTTGTGACAAATTGCTAGCCTCTTAGCTTTCTTTTTTGCATCCAGAGTGCTTTGACCACAAAGAGGTCTGGGTTGCTCCTCTTGGATTTCCAGCTTCCTCACCCTCATAGCTAAGGAAACAATTTTCCTACACAAGTTTGGGGGAACTTTTGGTCTAGACAGACACAATGCGAAAATGAAAACTCGACCTTCTACGTGCATGACTTCTATCCAGTTCTTTAACATTTGCTGGTCACAAAGAGGAAGATAAATGATGAATGCAGAAATTTTATTTTTAAGGGGTCTCGGTTTAAACTTACTCTCCCCTAAAATTTTTTAGATGGATGAAATATGATTTAGATGGTATGACTTAGATGGATGACCTTAGTACCCCCAAACTTAAATTAAACATTGTCCTCAATGTTCCCTAATTTACATTGAGTAGGAGTAAAAGAAAAAAATTATTGGAAACAAAAAATTGGGGTTTAGACATACCTTGGCATGTGCTTGAAATGAACCTAGACTAACTCAACGAAAATTGAAACTAAGGACTCTAATTGACTTAAACATAGACTGGTGGGTGGGATGGGTAGGTGGGCCGAGAAAATGGGTAATGGCAATGGATAATAAGTATGGGTAAAGATGAGTGAAATGGGTGGGGTGGTTGGGTAGATGGATCCTGGTGAATGGATTTTCATATCAATCATGGTGATCAGGATCTTCAAATAGAATCTCAACTTCTTCCTCAGGCTTTCCGAAATCTAAGAATGATTTCAATCTTCGATCATTGACTTTACAAACATGACCACTCTTAGGATGCTTGATTTGAACTACTCTGTGTGGGAAGACAAAATGAACAATGTACAGACCCGACCACTTGGATCTCAAATTTCTAGGAAAAAGATGCAATCGAGAGTTATACAATAAGACCTTCTGACCGATAGTGAATGATTTTCTTAAGATGCGCTTGTCATAAAAGATTTTCATTCGGTCCTTGTATCTCTTTGCAGTGTCATATGCCTCATTTCTCAACTCTTCCAGCTCAGCAAGGTGGAGCTTTCTTTGGTGTCCAACAGAGTTTAGAGAAACATTACAACGTTTGATAGTGCAAAATGTTTTGTGCTCTAACTCTGCTGGCAGATGACAGGTTTCCCATAAACCAATCTGTAGGGTGACATACCTAAGGGCGTTTTAAAAGCAATTCGATATGCCCATAGCGCATCAGTGAGTCTGGAAGACCAGCCTTTCCTGCTGGGATTGACTGTTTTCTCAAGAATGTGTTTGATCACTCTATTCAAAATTTCCATTTGACCACTGGTTTGCAAGTGATAAGGAGTAACAACTTTATGTAACGCCCCATATGATTTGAGCAGTGTATTGAATGGGTGGTTAGAAAAGTGTTTACTCTCATCATTTATGATGATACATGGAATTCCAAATCTAGAGAAGATGATTTCTTTGATAAAGCGGATGACAACCTTAGGAAATGGCCCATGAATTGATGCCCCAAACATCACAAAGTTCGACTTGAAAGATTGGGTTAGTGGCATCATATTTTTGCGAGATAGACTACCTAATTTTTGGCATCTTTTGCATGTGACACAATAGGTATGGGTATCTCCGAACATGGAGGGCCAATAAAATCTATACTGTAAAATTTTTGTAGTGGTCTTTCTAGCACTGAAGTGCCCTCCATAGGCCTCATCATGACAAAAACTAATGACACTGTGTTGCTCTTCTTCTGGAACACCGATAAATGACTTGATATGCACAATGTTTGAACAAATATGGTTCGTCCAAGATGAATTTTTAGACCTCTATCAGAAATTTTGACTTATCTTGCTTAGTCCAATGTGGAGGCATTTGACTAGTGACTAGATAGTTCACAATGTCTGCAAACCATGGTACTTGGGAGATTGACATGAGTTTCTCATCAGGGAAAGACTCAGCAATAGGAGGAGTGTCATCAGTGAATTCAATTACCAGTCTAGACAAGTGATTTGCTACCACATTTTCGGAACCTTTATTGTCCCGTATTTCTATGTCAAATTCTTGTAGCGAGAGTGTTCATCTGATCAATCGTGACTTAGCATATTTCTTGGAAAGAAGATATTTAAGTGTTGCATGATCAGAATAGATAACCATTTTCGAACCTACGAGGTAAGCACAAAATTTGTCTAAAGCAAAAACTACAGCTAGCAGTTCCTTTTCCATAGTGGAATAATGGAGTTGTGCATTGTTCATGGTTTTACTAGCGTAGTAGATAACATGGGGTAATTTATTCACTCTTTGTCCTAAAACTGCTCCCACGGCATAGTCTGACGCATCGCCCATGATTTCGAAGGGTACATACCCATCAGGTGGCTGTATAACTGGAGCAGAGGTCAAAGTAATTTTCAATTTTTCAAAGGCTGTAACACACTTCTCATCAAAATTGAAGACAATGTCCTTGGTCAGGAGTTTATAGAGAGGTTTGGATATTTCGCTGAATTTTTTAATAAATCTTCTCTAAAATCCAGCATGACCTAGGAAAGACCTGATCTCTTTCATAGTTTGAGGTTTAAGCAGATTAGAGATCAAGTTGACCTTAGCTTTATCTACTTCGATTCCCTTTTCATATATGATGTACCCCAGGACTATTCCCTGTTTTACCATGAAATGGCATTTTCTCAATTTAACACTAGGTTTTTTTCTTTACATCTGACTAAGACAAGAGTCAGATGATGTAGGCATTGGTCAAAGATAGATCCAAATGCGGAGAAGTCATCCATGAAAACTTCCAGGAAACGTTTGACCATGTCAGAAAAGATGCTGACCATGCATTGCTGAAAGGTGGTAGGTGCATTGCACAACCCAAAAGGCATACGATGATAGGCAAACGTACCAATGGACATGTGAATGTAGTCTTCTCTTGATCCTCAAGAGCAACATAAATTTGGTTATAGCCAGAATAACTATCAAGGAAACAATAGTACGCATGACCGACTAAATGCTCAAGCATCTGATCATTGAAGGGGAGAATGAAGTAATCCTTTCTGGTGGCAGTATTCAGTTTACGGTAGTCAACACAGACTCTCCAACCCGGTTGGACGAGTGTTGGCACCAACTCATTATCCTCATTCTTGACTACCTTCACACCCGAATTCTTAGGTACAACCTGTATCGGACTCAACCATTCACTGTCAGATATTGGGTAGATGATACCGACCTCGAGAAGTTTTAAAATTTCGGCTTTCACCATTTCTTGCATTGTCGGATTTAGTCATCTCTGTGGTTTTTTAGATGTCTTGGAGTTTTCTTTGAAGTGAATTTTGTGGATGACCACAGAGGGGTTAATTCCTTTGAGATCGGCGATGGACCATCCTGTAGCTTCTGGGTGTTATCTTAAAACAGCAAGGAGCCTAGACTCCTGTTCAGAAGTTAAATCAGAAGCTATAATGACTGGTTGGGTATCGGGTAGTCCCAGATAAAACTATTTCAAGTTTTCAGGCAGTGGTTTAAGTTCAAGTTTTGGTGGCTTCTCGACAGAAGGAACCGATACATATTGAGTGATAGGGAGAGGTTTGATTTTCCTTGCTCTATCAACATATGAAACTTCATTCAGTAGAGTTCACCTCTTGCTCACCATTTTCATTGAAATTTGTGCTAAAAGTGGACAAAGATTTCTCAAATGGGTCGTCACAAATAAAGTGAAGAAAAAAATTCTTCAACAGAACTCTAAACAAAGTTAACCTCTTACATGTCATCTGTATAGGGAGGTCGCTTACACAGGTTAAAAAATTGAGTTCTGTTGTCAGATTTCCGAATGACAATCTAAACATACCATTTTGGCAATTGATAACAACCTTAGCGGTGGAAAAAAATGGTCGTCCAAGAATAACAGGGATGTTCCCACTCTCGTTCTATACAGGCTGGGTATCCAGCACAACAAAATCTACTGGGAAGTAGAATTTATCAACTTTGACAAGAACGTCCTCTATCACACCTCTCGGGATTTTCACAAAGAAATCAGCTAACTGAAGTGTGATAGGGATGGGTTTTAATTTTCCTAACCCTAACTGCTCATAGACAGAGTATGGCACTAGGCCGACACTGGCTCCAACATCTAACAAGGCCTTGTAAATTGTGTATGTACCAATGGTGCATGAAATGGTTGGGCACCCAGGGTCCTTATATTTGATCAGAAATTGTTGTTGGAGGAGTGCACTGGTGAAAAAGTAGTCTTGGAGGGTTTTCTTTTTGACTCTTTCTTGGGCCATGATGGGTGATGGTGGTGGTGATGAAGAAGATGATGGTGTTGAGAATGGTGATGAAGGTGAACTGTTTATGTCTATGACTGAGCTTGACTGAGCTCTGAACGCAACGATCAATTTACTGATAGGAAGTGTAACTTGAACCAAGCGATTTGTGGAGTTACGTGACCAATGATGCATACACAGACACGATCAATCACGACCAAACAAATTCATACTTAGAATGCCTAAAGTCTAAGATTCGAATTGCACTAGTGCAATCAAATTTTTATTGGGTTCTATAGGGATCCTCAAATCTTGACCTTGCTCCTAATTTTGTCTCCAAATAATCTCAGTCTCCAATGAGAGTTTAACCACAAGATGGCCAGGTAAGTTCACAGGTAAGTGGGAGAGCACAAACGACATCTCATCCCAACTTATCCTTAGACGTTCTCGATCTCATGCCTTGGTGACAGAACTAGCATTAGACACCATTCTTGAAGATAAACTATTCATTTGTTACAGAAACTGATTTCGATTGAAAAGGTTCCTAATGAGCATGAAACCCTAAAACTAACCTAATGGTTTCTAAATTGATTTTATTATGGAGATGCATGAACCAATTTTTAGAATAAAAGAAATTGATTTTATTATGGAGATGCATGAACTAATTAGAATAAATGAAAAGTAAGAAACCCTAAAAAAATTCTACATGAATGCATGAGACTAAAATTTAAAATAGTAAAAAATTAGAACTCACTTTATCCAAGCGTTTATTTTCCAAGAAAATTTTTAGAGCGCATGATTAAAATTTTCTGCAAAACCAAACACAAGACTTTGGTGAAGGCTCTGAAAAATGTGCATGACTTAAACTAGTTACAAGTTCCTAAAAAAAAAATTCTACAAGTAGGTAAGAGACTAAAAAGAACTAATTAAAATTAAAATTCTATGTCAAAATAAAAATTATTTCTACTTTTCCAAATTAAATCACCAATATCCAAGTTTTTTCAAATCAAATTCCACGAATTGAAAATCAAGATCACATAGTCATGGAATTAATCTGAAAATTAATCACAATTATATCCTAGTATCAAAGAAAAACTTTAAATTAAAATTAATAAACATTTATAAATAGTTTTGTAATTCCCCTTCAACGGTGCCAAAAACTTGATGTGTCTTAAATTTATTATGTGTTATGTTGTGAATAATTATGTGCTTAGTGTATGGGAACTTATGGTATATGTTTGAGTCCACATGGGAAAGGCACGTGTGACATTTTCTATTTAGAGCTTAGATGAGCCTACGATAGAGGCCCATAGACCATTCCTAAGTATGAGAAAAAAATCAGTCGTTTTTTGGACCCACATAGGGTTAGGGCGAATAGTTGACTTTCTGGCAGCAACGATATTATTTTGGCGCATTTAATACTCAGCCCAACAGCATTAAAATGGGCATTTAATGCAGGCAACGGTAACAAATTTGAAGTACATCTATATATTGTTGCATTAATGTAAGTCCACAAGTGATCAAACAAGAGGGAGAGAGAGAGAGAGAGAGAGAGAGAGAGAGAGAGAGAGACCACTACCAAAGGACAAAGAAAGACCAACTTCCATATCATTCTAGCTCAAAACAAGAAAAACCAAAAAACCTTATTAATCTTTTCTTTTGTGGCATCTTTTGCATCACTTTCAATAACTCTTAAAACATTAGTGTAACACCCCAGTCCACCCAGGTCAATATTGCCTGCTTTGGGCCTGCAGCCGAGCTCGTAAAACTTTGTTTCTAGCGAGCAAACCCAATGAATGCTCCCAAAAAGGCTTTGTGCTTGATGGAAAAGGATTCTTGAAAGTCCCTTTCTCACGGTGCTAGAACAACATAATTGACCCTAGAGGGGGGTGAATAGGTCAATCCCAGTTTTTTTGGTGTTTACAAATTTCTTGATTGTTTCAAGTACAGCAAAGCATTTAATCAAGAGATTTGTATAGTGTGATAGATTGTTTATAATTTCTTTAGACAATCACATTAAGATTATGACCCTTTACATTTTGCTTGATTATCGATGTTTGTGCACAATGTGTAGAATAAGAAAATCAACATGCAAAGTTATGTGCGTCGAGAAGAGTAAGGAATCACTATCCAGGGCGATAAGAAACCTGGTTTTACCAAAGGTTTACTAGTTTATAATCATCTTCTCTCTCTCTCTCACAAACTCAATCCATATGATTGGTTGTATTAGATTCCCCAAGGGTAAGCACGAGAGAGAGAGAGAGTGATTCTTTTGTTGGCCCTTGTTTAAGCTCACTGATAATGATGAGGGTCCAACTGATTTCGCTAAAGGATGCCAACTGGTTGCATAAAGATTGGATTATATAGAGAATGCAACAAGTTGCAACAACGGTAATGTACCGACAGGTCGGACGCACCGAGGGGTCGGTGACTAGAAATGTTACCGTTCAACAACCCAACCGTTGCGCATTAGTGCACTCCTAACGGTAATATTCTTTCTCGGTTGACATGTCGGTGTGGCCGATGGGTCGACAGTTATGGCACCGAGAGGTCGGTCCATACGATGGTCTTGATCTGGGGCAGCACCATGCTGAGAGTAGTTTCAAGTCTAGAAACCTGTTTTACCCATAATGACCTGTGGCCTTTTACCGAGGGGTCGGTCCTGGTACTCTCGATCGGTCTTGAACTACCGATATGTCTATTTTCTAGAGAGCCCATCTAAGTTCTAAGTTCCATAATTGATTTCTCTTTATCGAAGAGTCGTTGACCACGATGGGTCGTTTCAGCCTTTCACCGAGGGGTCGATGCATACGAGATTCTCTATCAGAGACTTTCCTAGAATGACAGTTCTTTGATCCAGAACCTATGTCAATCTGGTCAACCAGTCCTAGACCATGATGGGTCGATCCTGTCTCCACCGAGGTTTCGGTGAGAACGACTGGTCGAGCTGACAGTGAAACCAAGTACATATTTCAAGTGGGGTTCCAATTCACTATCAAGCTTCCTCTTAGGCTTTTAATGATTTTATCATTTGCTCAACTAGGCCTAGGAATGATCCTTTCTAAGGTGTAGGTACCACCTAAAGTCATCTATAGACATAATACTTGTTTTGTGATTGCTATAATGATGAGCTTCAATCCGGTGGAGTATGATCTTTACTCTTGATCACCTTGGGTGTTCAACCTTCTAGCAAGATCTTCTTCTTGAGTCATGGAATTGACAAAACAAGGGACTCGACCAAGCCGGGGCACTAACAATTCCAATCATATATACCAGAGAAGAACACTATCACCAGGCGATGAGGGACTTCCCACTGACTCACAGTGCCATCTGCATCATCTTGGCGGATTTCTCTCCTACCTGTGGTGCCTAGACCTCAAGGCACTAGGGCCCCTTGGGGCAGGACACTACAACCTACCACATTAAAACCAG
Organism: Chimonanthus salicifolius; assembly: GCA_013350335.1. Lineage (NCBI taxonomy): Eukaryota > Viridiplantae > Streptophyta > Magnoliopsida > Laurales > Calycanthaceae > Chimonanthus > Chimonanthus salicifolius. The sequence continues at coordinate 30,390,379 of CM023539.1, forward strand.
AGCCGCTCCAGGCTCTACTGCAAGTCCTGGTTCCAACTACAAGGCCACATATGCACCATCCCACACCCTCAGCCTGATATTTGAACTGTGCTCTGATAACATTTGTAATGCCCTAGTCCAACTAGCACAATATTGTCCACTTTGGGCCCGTAGCTAGGACCTCACGACTTTGTTTCTGGTGATCAGACCAAGGAATACTCCCGAAAGGCCTTGTGCTTGATGGAAGAGGATTTTAATCATATATACCAGAGGGGAACACTGTCACCAGTCAATGTGGGACTTCCCACTGGCGCACAGCGCCATCTGCATCATCCTGGCAAATTTCTTTCCTGCATGTGGCGCATGGACCTCAAGGCACTAGTCCCCCTCGGGACAGGGTACTACAATCATTGTTTATTTTTTAAGAGTCATTCATGTGTTTGAACTTGTATGTTACTATTTTATTGTGAGGGAAATTTGTAAAAATGTTGGAGTACCTTAATGAGATTCGAAAAAGGTCATTCTCGTTAGTAGAAGTAGAACTGTGTAAAAGGTTTATTCTCCACTCTTGAAAGAGAACCATAGTGGATTCAAATCATCAAGTGGTGTACTTGGGACGAGGACATAGGCACATAGTTGAATCTTGTTAAAATATTGGGTTTACTTTCTCCATCTCTTCTCACCTTTTCAAATTACTTATGATTTCATCTGATACACATTTACTTCTAATCTTTCTATTTTGTGTAATATGAAAATCCCAAAAATTTGCATTGACCCAATTCAGCCCCCCCTCTCTTGGGTCAATTATTGTGCAACAATGTCTTTTCTTATTTTTTCCAGAGAAAAATCGAGATTAGTTGTTATTTTTCTAGTTGAGTTTTTGTTTGCCCAAAGTTGCAGTGAAACATCAATTAGAGTTGGAAGGGATTAAAAATCTGTTGAACTTTGTGAATTCGAATCCTTATTTGCGATTCAGGTCTTTTCAAATACACCGTAACTTGAGTGAGATTCAAATTTACTTTTTTTTTTTTTCCATTGAAGACCTAGGTAAGCCTTAGAACTAATCATAGTTGTATCACAACGTAAAGAACCAACATATCAACAAGAGCATGGGAGTGCTTGTGGTCAGCCATGATGGTCCCAATGAGTCCTAGAGGTGGCAAAACAAGATTCTTTTCCTTTTTTTTCCTTATTTTTTGTATTCAATGGTTAAGATCTAATTATAGTTAAGTAGATGATACATGTCATTCATCCATGGATGGAGCTCATTTAATTATTTCTTGTGAAAATCCTATAAATAGAGTCCTAAGTTGTGTTTTTCTCATTGCTTTGTGTAAGGTTTTGATGCAGACTGGGTAGGACATGATGCCTACTCAATCACTGGTGCGGAAGCTTAATAATAATTTGAATAACCCCACTGCAATATAATAACCATATAAAAGTTTATATGACATGTTGCTTGAATGATAATAGTAACCCAAGAACATGGGACTCAAACCGGTCTCTAAAGCTAGTATCAATTCACCGTCCCAACTGGAAACTGGACCTGAATATCAGACAGGTTAGAAACGAATAACCAAGGCCTCAGTTACAGGTAGCTTGCAACTATGGAATCTCCCATGCTTTGTTGCGAATCAGCGTGAACTCTCAGCCTGGAATCTACCTCTGGCCATCACAACGCCAAAGTTGGATCAAGCCCTACTTAGTTGGGCTTGTAGAAGGTTACAACAACCTGACTTGCTTGAGATTCAACAGGGAATCTGGAAGTTGGGAATCAATTGTTTGCCGATGGAAATCTGTAATAAATTGCAGTCTCAATTTCCACAAACACACCACTATTTGGAAAGAAACTAAACTAAAATTTTATTCATAAAAAGTCTCTCCCTAATCACAAACTACTATTCCACTTAAATAGGAAAAATCTACTGACAATCTTCAAGAAGCTGACCCTCCCTCTTTTACATGGAATAGGAAACTTAAGTAAAGTAACTACTAAATTTTCAAACAAAAACTAATCCTAAACTACTTTAATCTCCACCGATGGAAACCCAATCTTAATTAGAATAGGAGTCTTCAACCCACTGTATGATGCGTGTACAGGTCATTGAATCAATGGGCCTACTATGTTGGACCAAGGTTTTGTTGGTTGGGCCTAAGAAGCAATGGGCCTGCTTCTTTGGCTTGCTTTATTTTGGACTCAAGCTGAATTGCATTATTGAATTAAAGAAACAATCCATCTTCAATTTTTCACTTGGATACCCGTCCGGATCAAAGATATAATTTTCATCACTAGACTGTGGTTCAAGATGGTATCTGGGTGTTTCAAGTTCTTACTTTAGGATCGAACTTGCCTCAAACTGTCGGATGCATCCTCTACTGCATCTGTATCTGTTGTAGCTTCATGAACTACTAGAACTGGTGAGATACTGGGTGTAGCCAACTAATTCATTTTTTCTTCCCACATTGGATCAACATAAGGTCCCTGCTCACCCAATGTTCTTGTGGAATGGGCATCCCAAAACACAAACTCAGCGATGGCCTCGGCCTCAATGCCATTGTGTTGTATGTCATCCACTAGGGATTCATTACAATGAACTGGATGTTCCTGTACTTTCTCCAACAGTTGTACACTCATGAAATCGGTCTCCACGAAATCATCGACCTCTTCCTCACTAGAGGAATCTGAGTCGGCTGTTTCAATTTTTACAGTCGTCTTTTAATCGGCAAAACAGACGATCGTTTCCTCATCTTAGGTTGTCTAGCTTTATGCCTTGTCTTTTGCCTGTGATGATAGAAGATTTCATCTAAACTTTCATCTAAACTTTCTTCTGGACTTTCATCTGAACTTTCTTCTAAATATGAAAATTTAGAGTACTTGGACCTCATTGGTGGCAAACTGATAAGATGTTGAATTATTTGTTTCTGTAAAACCACAAGTTCTCTTGGTAGATTAGCACCTGTTTCTAATAATTGCTCTATCTGTCTGTCGCGGTCTCTAGAAAATTCTGCTTATCATCTTCTAGAGTGATCTCACATGACGACTCTGACTAGAAGGGAACCAGCTACGATGATTGTATCGCTTTGCCATAACTAGCCCTTGATCGAATTATGAGTCTCAAATGACTCCCAAACTCTAATAACCATTCTGATGCAGACTGGGTAGGATATGACGCCTACTCAATCATTGGTATGGAAGCTTAATAATAATTTGAATAACCTGGGTGCAATATAATAACCATAAAAAATTTTATATGACCTATAGCTTGAGTGATAATACTAACCCAAGAACATGGGACTCAAACTGGTCTCCAAAGCCAGTATCAATTCATTGTCCCACACTGGAAACTGGACCTGAATATCAGACAGCTCTGAAACAAATAACCAAGCCCTTAGTTACAGGTAGCCTGGAACTATGGAATCTCCCCTGCTCTATTTTGAATTAGCCTGAACTCTCAGCCATAAATCTGCCTCTGGCCTTAACAATGCCAAAGTTGGATCCAGGCCTACTCAGTTGGGCTTGTAGTAGGTTACGACAACCTGACTTGCTTGAGATTCAAGAGGGAATCTGCAAGTTGGGCAGCAATTGTTTGCCAACAAAAATCTGTAATAAATTGCAATCTCAATTTCCACAAACACACCACGGTTTGGAAAGAAACTAAACTAAAATTTTATTCATAAAAAATCTCTCCGTAATCATAAACTACAATTCCACTCAAATAGGAAAAAATCTACCGACAATTTTCAAGGAGCCGACCCTCCCTCTTTTACATGGAATAGGAAACTTAAATAAAACAAATCTTAAAATAAAACCATCATCGATGGTCCTAATTAAAATAACCGCTAAATTTTCAAATTGAAAGTTCCCGGTGTTCTAGAAAACGGTCCAAGATTGTCCTTAGAGGGGGGTGAATAGGAAATTCACCAATTTTTTATGGTCTTTAAAAAATTCTTGGCTAATTAAAATTACAAGCAATGGATTAATAAGATAATCAAGATGTAAAGTGTTTTTATGAACAATATAGTGTCCCAATTGTTGATCAAACACAAAAATAATGTTAATCACCTATAACACTAGATTTATAGTGGTTCAGAGTAAACCCTCCTACATCCACTCTAAGGACTCACCCAACCTTTGGTTTATCATGAATTCACTATGTGGAGACTTACACCTTCACAAATAGAGCAGGAATTCCACATATCTCAATTGACTGGGAATTTCACCCAATCCCTAGGATTTTGAAAGGTTCGACCTACCCCGGTCTACGTATTTATCTCTCTATTTTTTATAGTGGTTCAAGAATAAATCCTCTTTAATCCACTTCACCATCCCTAGAATAAACCCTATAGTGGTTTAAGAGTACACCCTCTTTAATCCATTGTACAAGATTGATTTATAAAAACAAAATCAAACACTAAAAAACACTTTCCTTTGTAGCTCACAACTTGATGTAGATGTGCTCCTTGAAGATTCCTTCCCAATGTGATCTCGTATGTTGACGAAGATATGCCGTGTGTAGAGCAATCACAATCTATGGGAAGAGGTTCTAGGAAATTGGATGACCAATATCTATCCTAGAATGGTTTGCCTTCCTCTCTCTCAATCTGAATCCATGGAAGATTGGATTTCAAATGGTTCACCTAAGTTTAGAACATAGAGAGAGGAGATGGAATGTTTGGGAGTGCCTCTAAGATTTGCCTATTCAAAGTTCAAGATGTCCAAGATCTCCAACCAAATACACCAAAGGATTGGAGTATATATAGGCAAACATAAAAATCCGGACTCTGGGTCAGCAATGGGCCGGTGCAGGCAAAGCGCCATTGTAATGTGACCGTTGTGCATTAATTGCAAGTCAAACGGATAGAAAATGGTCACTACCAATGAGTCGATCTCATCGATGGGTCGACATAACTTATAGTGGATGTATCGGTCTTGTCGATTGTATCGACCTGAGTCAAATCCATGCAGGCAAAGTTTCAAGTCTAGAAACTTGTCAAACCTAGGTCGACATGTCTGTACCATCGTTGCTTCCTGGTACTCTCGATGGGTCTGTTACATTGATGTGTCGGTTCCGAGAATACCTCAGAGTTCTAAGTTCCACAACTCATACTTGACCCAGATCGACGTGTCGTGTGCACTGATGGGTCTATATTTCCTTATCGATGTGTCGGTGCACCGGCAGGTTTATCTCCCTTATCAGAGAACACCTGGGTTTTACAGTATGTTCTTCCCAAAGACTGTAATAAACCAGTCGATTATCGGTGACCTCGATATGTCGGTCCTATTTTTCACTGAGGGAGGTGAACTCGATACACTCCAACTGATGGCAACCTCGAATGGTAGTGTGTTCATTCCAGAACCTTTGTCTATCCAGTCTACATATTGAAGATCTCGACTGATCTGTCCTGTCTCACCAATGGGTTGGTGGAATCGAAGGGTCGATCTGAAAGATTACCAGATTTTCCAATATTTATCCCATCTAGTTTTGTTACTGTCCAGTGTGCTCTAAGGCTTGTTAATGTTTTTACCAACATGTTCCACTAAGCCTAGGAAAGTTCCACTAAGGGTGTGGGTTCCACCTAAACTCATCTATGACCAATTACCTTTTGTCATTGCCATACACTTGGTGATAATAAATCTTGCTCTTGATCTTCCATTTCAAAGCTCTTGATTCAATCTTCATCACTTGAGTCTTGTTTCATTGGCTTCAAACTTCCGAGACAATGCTTCACCTAAGTCATGAAATTGACAAATAGGTAAGTCGGCAAGCCGGGGCATTAACAATCTCTCCTTTTGTCAATTTCCATAACAAAACACCTAGAAGCTAATGAAGACAGACTCGATGACTTAGCCCAACCCAATATACATTTGAATACATAAGATATAATAATATTAAGGTACATTTGAAATGAAAGAAATTCTAGACTCTGCTTCGAGATGCGACCTTCATTTTGCTTAGCCTGCAAGCTCCATTGTGATCCGGTACATGTACTTGTACACACAAACAATGAAAATTAGGTGGAAGCATAGGTCTCCCCCTCAAATGTTAGTCCATAAAGCACAATGTGCTCCCCTATAACAAATGGACTAAGACCCCTTTTAATCTTTATTAGACTCCCCCTTAATCAAAGATTATCCTCTTTTCTCCCCCTTTAACTTAAGCTTTCTTTCAAGCTTCCAAAATCTCCTCCAAAGCTTACATCAAGCTTCTAATATTTCTCCCCCAAAGCTTCATAAAGCTACAAAACTTCTCCCCTTTTTTGTCATAAATTGACAAAGGGTAATAAGCACAAATATACCACATTTAGTGTGCTTCAACAAGTCCTAATTGTTGGACTGAGAGGAGATGGAGAAGGAGGGGACAAGGGCCACATGCATTTGGTTTTCAAAAATGCCACTATGAAACCAACTCATGCATGCAAAGAGGAGGGAATCCCTTATACAATAAATATTCCATGATAAGAACATATAAGTGAAAGCATCATGAACTAAAATAGTATGCCGACAAAACACATAGTTTATGAAAAACAAGGATGATGCCAAATCATATACCTATATGAATACATATGCATCAACCAAAATCAACATGTTCATTCATACAAATATACACCAATAATGAGTTTGTGAATGAACAAACACCTATCCTTGGAAATCCATTAAGTACATGGAAGCTTGTTTCTTCCCTTAAACTTTCCAAGGTGTGCTCTCCCTAGCTCAATATTTTGAGAGCACAATGCATGAACTCCAATAACACTTGGACCACTTAACCATGTTGGCTTTCATTGCCAAAACCCATTTGGTTTTAAGATTCACCTTTAGAAGATGAAAACCACAACATATGTGCATACCAAACATTTTGGAGAAGGAGGATTTTCATCACATCAGAGTAGCGTATGAAAACACAATGGTGAATACATGCTTAAGGTTTTATGCCACAAGAGGCATGATTGTTAATATTGCATCATTGACGTGAAAATAAATATAATAAACATATTTCTCATCCGAGGGAAATATGATGGATTACATGGGGTCCATCTCCTATACATGGGGTCCATCTCCTACAATAGCAATGGGGGTTCCTCAGTTCCCTCTTTAAGTACGAATCCTGCAACGTAAGGAATGTGAGCAACAAACCAGTTAAGAGTATTCATGTCATTCCCTGCCCCTCCAGGGCCCGAGACATGAACTGGGTAATTTTTTTTCTAACACTGAGCATTCATCTTAGCGGAAGTCTCACAAATTATGGGCTTTTATTATTCTTTACCCAAAAGTTCAGACACAACATCAAACAAGTTCAGATCCAACCATCACACGACCGGTTAAGTTCTCAGGCAATTAGAGGGGTCAAAATGGTCCCTCTTAAGCCCTAGATCCATGACAGAGCCCACCCAGACACCGCGGTACTTTGGATACACCACTAGTCAAGATGCAGTCTACAACTTTGATTTCCATTTTTCTTAAGCCCATGAGTCACACATGCTCTTTCATGTGGACTCAAACATGTACCAAAACTAATAACACATACCCATCAGAAACACACATAGGAAATGAAGTAGTTTTATTACATGTCTATTGTACCTCAACCAGACACAAATAAGGGTTTATTACATCACAAAAGTCATAGAAAGAGGAATTAAATACAACATAAAATTCCCACTATGGAGGAATACAATAAAGTTCCTCCACCCTTACTACAGTTGAGGATCATTCAGTCCTTCCTCATCCGGGTTTCCTGCAACGTAAGTGATGTGAGCTCAACAACCAGTGAAGAGAGTACAACAGATAATACAACATATTATCATCCATAAACATGTTTTCACTTAACATTTTATACACTCAGAACTCATACAATTTTCACTATGAGATCAACGTCTACATAGTTATTTAAATGCATGCTCTTTCTTTCTCAAAACAATACCCTGTCAATCGACATTTGCGGTGCACCTAGGCCGTGAATACGTTCCACATAAGCGACCTTGTTACCGGTCCAAGTGCTCCACACAACACGTATATACACCTTACATTGCGGTTATTCACAACCCAGTGCTACACCTAGTATGTGAGGGTAATTTGATATGCACAACACATCAACCAAATGCACATCAATGTATGGATTAAGTCCCCGTTCAACCCATAATATATTTCACATGACCATGATAAATTCTCACTCAACTATCATGGATTCCAAAGCCCACCCGAATCATACAGAATAAATCAGCAGCGGTATCAACTATACTATGCTGAAAGCAACAAATCATTCTTAGCTTACAGCCCCGCAATAGGTATTAAAAACAAAGCATGTAACAACTGTAATTTAAACCACAGAGAAAACTACAACTGTTTCTTTTACCGTTCTCACCAATCGGGTACGTCTACCTCTATTTATCGTGTGAATATAAAATCAATCCTACAACATGTCGTTATATACACAAATATACAAATATGTGAGTTCCAATAGGAACTACGAGTTGGAAACTGATCTATCACTAGATCTCCAACTTGATAACCAGTCAACCTCTAGGCACATAAGTGGGTTTCATACTTCGTTTCAAGATGGCTAGGCATCGGCATCCTGCATACTCTCATGTTCACGTTTCACATATAAAAATGCATCTCATCCTGTTAAGTGTGAATAGTGTCGGTGTCGCGTTCTGGTCCCGCTCAATATAATAACCACAGACCCCCATTTATTATCGTAGGACCAATGGTGTAGAATATCAGATTTTAAATGCAAATATGCAATCCACTTTAAAGAACACAATGTGGTTGAATCTCCTCACCTTTTAAACAGACGAGTGTCTTGACGAACTGTAAAGTGCTAAAAACTTGCGTCAATAAACGATACAAATAATTATAATGTGGTCTAATAAGCTATCTCTTGTATTTTCTCATTTTAATCCCCCTTTAGCAATAAAGTCAAGACGTACAAGTATACGTTGAATAGTAAAAACTCAATGACAATGCGTTCGATAATACACTCGAAAGAATAAGAGCAATCAAAGTGGAAGCAAAACTGACCAAAAATTAATAAAACAAAATAACATCCAGAACATGGTGTTTTAAGAAAAGTCGGCATACAAAACACAAAGTTAATAACATTCAATGCCTGTTTCATATTATCAATGGGTGATCGTTACCGCGATGCATTGAGAATGGCCCAACAAGTAAAACAGAAGCAATTTAATATCCACAACTAAGTTACACTAAACTAGGTCAGAACAGAACGTTAGTCACTAGAATTTGTTCGTCACTCACATGGCAAACGGCCTAAGTGGTCTATAAATGGAGAAGTTCTACAACTACTAGGTGCACAGGCCTCAAAGAAATTCCGAACTGGTATTCGCAATTCTAGAGCTTACCACTCAAGAAAAAAGTTCGAGAATGGACATGTAACAACCTGACCCGATTTTTCGGGATTTTAAAGGCTTTTAGGATCTTAGTAGCAGTGGGGGAGAGTGTGGAACCAACAATGGGTCTCGGTTTGCCCGGTTTCGAATTTGGAGTTTGGAAAGGCATTTTAGCAATTTCTGAATTATTGTATATTTTGTCATACAAAAAGAATTAAAATACACATTTTCTTCCCCGATGTTCGATATTTTGAGAAACTGAAATTTTAGTATTTTAATTTTATTTTTTATTTTTTTTTAAAAAAAAAGAAGAAAAGATGCAAAAATCCCCTAAACCTTAACCATAAATAAAACCCTACCCCATATTCCTTTTTCGCCCATCCGCGCGGCATTGTAGTGCCGCAGCTACAGTGCCACGATCCTTCTTGATCCCCTTTTCTTTCTCTAGTCTCTCTCTTCCCTCTCCCTTCCCTCTCTCTGACCTCTCTTTTCCTCCTTCCCTTTCACTCTCCATCCTTCCTTCCTTCCTCCATCGAGCCTCCCATTAGCTACCTCTGCTGCTCCGTCTTCATCTCGTTTCCTAGGTACCCGAGCTTCCTCCCTCATTCCTCTCCTTCTCTTCATTCTCTTCACCCCTTTTCACCTCTTCTTGCATATTCGATCCTCCATGTCCCTCTTCCTCCTCATAGTCGCCCCTCTTTGTCCTTCCCTTTTCCCCTCTCACGACCCCGACTCTCCCCTCTTAAAACCCTAAACCTGTCACCGCCGCCATCTTCTCCTCTTCCCAAATCAAAACTCTAGCCTCACCCCACCCCTGTATGTTCTTCCTTCTCTGTACCGATCGGGTTTCTTCACCCAAATCTGTCGCCATGTTTTCCTTTTCCTCTCCTTATTCTTCCTCTTCTTCTATTTCATTCCCTGGCGCAACCCCTGAGTTGGACCGAGCCTAGTCTATCCTTAAACCCAATCCCCCTCTAGTCCTATTGCAAGTTGGACAAGCCCATTTTGGCCCAACTCTTTCCTAGGCTGAGTGAACCCAGCCTCTCTGAGCCCAGCCCAGCAGATAGGCCTTGTCCAGTCTGTGAGCCCAGTGGATTGGCCTAGTCCTTCAAACCTTCTTCGGCGCAGCTTCTCTGGCCCAACAGTGCAGATCCAGGTCCAGCAGGCCCAACTCGAGCCCAACCTCTTTTCGGCCCAGCAGTTCAGATTCGACTCGACCCAGTTTCTAGACCCGGCCAGGCCCAAATCCGTTTCTGACCCGTTCCAGGCCCACTTTGGGCCCGTTTCAGGCTTGTTTCTGGCATGTTTTGGGATCATCTCTAGAGTGTTTCTAGACTGTTCAAAGCCCGATTCAAGCCATCTTTGCAGGACCGTCCTCGACTTACGTACCCGTCCCAAATTCCT
>CM023539.1:30401206-30589007 GCA_013350335.1 Chimonanthus salicifolius
GACAACCAAGAAATCTAACATAATCCCATGATTAAGGGTCTTGATAACTAAAAAATATACAAGAATAGAAAGATTTGGTAGAAAAATTAGGCGGATAAAGATATTCCTTGAATACTACCAATCACAATTTCATAAATTTTCAAAAAATGCACACCTATTCTGCATCCAATCATCGTCATGTATCTTAAAGATTTTCTTCATGTCAGCTAGTATTAGAGAAGTCGGTGCTAGCCGGGGTTTTAAAATTCAGATTATATTACGAATCGATTCCATCTCTATTAAAATAGATCTGATTTCAAGTGAAATTGGCAAGATTTCTTTCCATATTCTCTTGAATAATTAATTTAGAATCTGAATCTATTATTTTTAAATGAAGAAAATGAGTAGTTATTGTTAGCCCGAAAAGTGGATGATTTTTTTGTGAGTCAAATTAAGTTGTCAATTTCGTGATTGTGTCCGACTGAGTCCTGAGTTGTCAATTTCTATAGTTGAGTCGTGACTGTGTCCATGTGTCCAAGACCTCACATCTGGAAGACCATCAAAGTTAAAACAAGCCTTAAGCTCCAAAAGCAACGAATATTGGAAGGCAACGTACCGAAATCGGATAAACTTCATGAATGCCAACCAACATAGGTAAATTGGACCTTAGGACTGACCTAAAAGCCTTAGAATCTATTGGTTAATACTGGCCTAATTAAATTGGTTTTCTAAGTGTGCTTTGCCCATTCGAGAGCTCTTTGTGACACCAGTCCCACATCGCCCAGGAAGGGGAAGTGGGAAGGGTTTATTTGAGGGGAGAGTCCCTTCTCACTTAAGGCCTTTTGCGCCTGGTCAGGTGAACCAAGGCTCAGAGCAAATCTATGTGGGTCCATGGGGCCCAAAGTAGATAATATCGTATTGGAGATTTGGGTCATCACAGTTAGTATTAGAGCATGGTTCAACTCTAATGTAGACTAGATAAAAATAAGAATACCCAACGTTGAACTAATGGAAGCTTAAGTAATTAAACAGGTCAAGAAACAAATAAAACTTGCTGACGACAACCAATGAATGTGATCTCTCTCTCACGGGCCAATGCTAAATCTACAGTTGATATGCACAACCCTACTTCTCTATTTTCCCTGAACTGACGGAAGAGAAGATGTCTCGAACAAAAGATTCACAGATATAGGACAGCAGAATTCACCCAGAAAGAGGGCTGCCAATCGTGGTTGAAATTCCTTCTGCCAGCTCTGTATCGCACGCCTGAATTCCAAACAGAACTGCCTACTACTTGCAGTTAGGGCTGATGGAAAACGAACAGCCAGATCCGGTAGAACTGATGGTATTGGGCCTGGTGCTGTCCGATCGACAAAAGTCTGCAAATTGTTGCAGAACTTCCCTTCAACGAAACCTGCCTTCAAGTAGGTGTGTAGATCTATTTCGACACCTGGCCTTGAACTGGACCCAAGTGGAGATTGCAAACTGCTTTCAATACTAGCTTTGCAAGACAGCCACGAAACATCAGAACTTAAGCCTGGGATTGAGAAAACTCTGCAATGTATTGCAGGAAACAATTTCAACAAACCATCATTTGTAAAAGCAAATAACATAAACTTTTATTCATCATCGAAAAAGTCCCCTAATACTGGTTACATTCAGCCTATAAATACTGCTAAAAACAACCGACTATATCCCTAAACAATAAGAACCGACCCTCTTATACAAACTTTATATCAAATTCGACAACCCAATTCCTAATTAAAGTCGAAATAAAACTATCCTACTAATAATAAGACACCTACTCAATCCTAAACTACTTTATCTAAATCGCCACCGATTCTAAATAACCAAATCCAATCTGATTAGGACTTTAGTGACTTGCTGGAATTAATTGGAGTCTCAAGATTTGGTGATGGGTGATTCACGCCCAAGCTTGGGTTTCACAAGTGTGGGTCCGATCTTGGAGCTTGTTGGGCCAAGGCTTGGGCCTAATTGTGGCTTAGCTTGACATGAATTGGGCTAGGACCCACCTTCAATGATGCCCACATCAAACTCTCTGCCTGTGTGGGTCCTCTGTTTGTCTGACGTGACAGACTCGAGGACGGCTATGATCTTAAGGGGGTGGATTATGAAACCTAGTCCCACATCGCCCAAGAAGGGGATGTGGGAAAAGTTTATTAGAAGGGAGAGCCCCCTCTCTCACATGAGGCCTTTTGGGCCTGGTCGGTGGGTAGGGCCCAAAGAAAATCTGTGTGGGTCCATGGGGCCCAAAGTGGACAATATCATGTGGGCGAGTCGGGTTGTCACACTCTTGCTATCAATCAAATGTGTCCTTGCAATCTAAAAATTGCTTATTATAGTTAAAACTATTTGATTGCAAAGATCACACATGTGCTCTCCACTATGTCCAATTTTTCACCAACTCCAAATTCACATACAAAATGGGTGAAATCTTGACATAGCTAGGCATCTCGGAATGTTCATAAGGATGTCTTCAGAATTTCGGAGATGTGCCATCGGACAATCCTATATCAAATTCCTAAACCTCTTCTCTCTAAAATTGTCTCTTGAACGATCTCTCGGACGTTTCAAGATAGGCTTCTTAGGACATGTTGTAGCACAGTGTCTAACCCGACCTGGCCAAACATCAAAAACCGGGCCCATTTTTTTTTTTTTTTTGTATTTATTTTTCATTTTCTTATTGTATTTTTATTTTATGTATTCTCTTAATTTTACGTATTAGGGTTTCTTTCATGTAAATATGAATAAGAGTTGTATTGGAGACAACAAATGAATGAATATGAATTGATTTGGGTTTTTCCCGTATCTCCCGTTTCCCCTCTCGTGGGTAGACTCCCATGTCTCTCTCTCTTCTACCTCTAAGGAATCCCGCTGCCGTAAGCATTCGACAGTGTTCCTGAAGTTATCTTCCTGCCCTCCTCTGCATGCAAGCAGAAGGTTGGGCTACGACCAGGCCGGCAGATGTTGGGCATAGTTTGTTGATCACGTGTGCCCCTGTTTCTTATCCCCTGTTTTCATCTGTCCTTCGCATCTCCAATATCCTCTTCTAACCCAGCCAACATCCTTGCCTCCATCGGCCATATCTGCAACCAGTCGAGATTCATCTTGATGTCTCACCTGAACCCATCATCCCTTCACTCCAATCGCCCCAAACCTCCTCGTCATCCAGATCTATGTCCCTCCATATTTTTCTCTCCATTGCCTAACAGTCCCTGACATGTTGTTTTACTGCCCTTTCCAATTAGCCAAACCCCCATACCTCACGTCCCATTCTCTACACCTTCAGCCCATTCTTCTAACGCCTCCATCGACCCTCTCTTATTATCCCAACATTAACTCAATATCCATTCAACCCATCTCCTAAACTGATGTCGGCTAGGTAGGATTAAAAATACCCAACCTCAAATTATAGCGGAAGCTTAAATAATATCTTAAATAATTCGATCGCAAAATAAATTAAGATCTCACGCGATCTAACACTAACCGTTATGCTGATACAATAGAGGAATCAATCAACTCCACCCAACCCTTGACTCGGGGGGATTTTTCTTCAAGCCTTGCTTGATGCAATCTCAAACTTGAGAATAAATAAAATTGAAATCTATTCCTTTCAATGTGGCTGAAGTGTGATTTAGATCAGTCTCTCTCGTCCCTGACCTTGTCAGGATTTACCTAGCAATCTGGCTGCAACACTTGGCTGCTTACACTTTGATCTAAGGTGCTGATCTGGGCCCTGACTTGTAAACAGAGGCTGGATCAAATTCAACCCACTGTTAGCACTCAGACTGGGTTTGAATTATCACAAGAAATCACTGTCTGTAGCAGCAATAAAACTCCAAGCTGATCTGGGATTCAGACCTCTCAACGGGGCTGGATTTTCCAGCAAATCTGCAACTGAAGACGATCACCCAAACTGGGCCTGGTTTTGCAAGAATTCTGCGATGTCTTGTAGTAAGTATGTGCCAACGAAACCTGCTAATAGTTGCAGGAATTTACCTCACAAACAGTCCTTCGTTTGTAAAAGAAACAAAACTAATTGTTTTTATTCATCAAAATCTCCTCCTCTTTCTCGCTAATTACACTTGTTTAAATAGGGAAAAAGCCCTACTGACATGAGCCGACCCTCACATCTTTCATTCCTAATACAACATTAGCGAGTAATTCTAAATAAAACAAATTTCTAAACTAATGAAACTATAGTTAGAAATAATAAAAATAACAACTTCCCAAATCTAGAAAACAAAACAAAGAAACTTCCTAATTAAAATAAGAAAGAAATAAAAATACATAAAGTCCTAATTAAACTAAACATGTGCTGCCTTTCCATAGCTCACACGGTGCTGTAGTGAGAGTCCAAACGTCCACTGCATGTAGTTGCATTAGGACACTTGTACCCACAAGTGGAGAATAATCAAACTCCACCATCCTTCTCATACAAAGTCATGCACGTGATTTAGTATTTGGAGTCTTCATGTGGGGCCCAATGAAAAGTCCAATAGTGAGCTGAATTCAAATTGACTTGTTGGATTTCATTGGAACCTTGTTGGGCTTTGATTGGGTCTGGTTCACACATAGGTTCACTATTTCAAATCTTTTGACACGGATACCTGCCTAGATCGAAGATATAGTTTCGACTCGGGTATCAAACTCGATAAAGTGCTCATGTACCCACCCTGGTCAAAATTAAAATTTTGATTACATCCACATATGTCCGCATCATAAACATCTAAAATCACCCACCTAATGCCACCTACATTCTTTGTTATCACCGTACCCGTCACCTCCTTCCATCTCTTCTCTTACAAAACCAAGACCCATCTGTTGTTGCCTAAACCCATTCGCACACACCAGTTCGCCCATCCTTTCCTTGCTTTTCTTATTTGATTTTCATTCATCTCCCACCATTAATTCTTTATTAACCACCAATCCCCTTTATTTAATACTATTCCACCTACCACATCTCATCGAGCAGTGAGCCTCTCTTTGAGCCTTCAACCTTTATTAACACCATTAACCATGTATCATTAAGCCCATTTAATTATTTCAATTAGACCCATCAACCCCTATTTATTTAACCCTTTAAACTAAGCCATTCATCCATATTTTCACTGATCCTACTCACTGCATCAGGACGTTCTGGAGATGGATTTTGGAAGTTCCGGAGATTGTTATGCACAGTCAAAATATATGTTGTAAGGTCAAACTATCTGTTAAAATATAATTGTTGCAAATTTGACTGTTGTAATTTCGGATGTTCAGAAAGTTACTTAGAAACTTCCGAAGAGCTGGTCCGTTGGGAAAATCTTTGCCTATATAAACCAAAGTCATTTGAGTGGCAAAGGTTGAACCTTTTGAGTTGAATTTTCTTGCACATATCTCTAAGTATCCCAACCACCTCTTGAGCAAAAAAAATCAATATTTGAACCTCTTAAGCTCTTAAACTTAATCTCTCTCTCCTAAACACATTCTAAACACTAATAGGAAAAATCTTGAGCATATAAGGGTCGAAGTTGAATGTGTCTTTGAAAAGATTTTCTAGAGGCAAAAATCATTCATAGTAAAACTTTTATCTACTCTAGACCTCTTTACATTTTCTTGGTTGAGCTTCGTTGGAGAATCTACTTCAACAATCCAAGAAGAAGAGGAATTTTCAAGGACACCCCAAAAGTAACATCAAGCAACAAAAGGTGAGTGTTCTTGGTAAAAGTCTCAAACTCTGCTACTTTCTGTCATTTGAAACAATATTGCAAATGGTTGGTTTAACCCTAAGTAAAATCCAAGAAAGGTGTGTTCTTCGTGTGTCGGTTTGATCTTCACCGTTGAAGAAGATCAAGTATTGTACCGGTTTGATCTCTACCCGTGAAAGAAATCAAAGGTTGTAATTTGTTTAGTTTATAGTGGAATTCTCAAGTGGTGCACTTAAGGTGTGGACGTAGGTAAGGTTGCTGAACCACGAAAAAATACTTGTGTCATTATCTTCCATTTCTGCTCATCTCCTCACTTTACTTTGTGCACTTGCTTTATTTCATATCTTATTGCACAACTAAGTTGTGTTGACTTGCTCTTGCTTGCATAGCTAATTGGACTAATTGGACAAATTAGCAAAGACCAACCTTTAAGTGTCTAATATTTTAAAGAAATCTAAAATTCAACCATAGTCCTATTCACGCCCCCTCTAGGACTATTCTAGACATTTACCTAGCTTGACTAACATTTATCAATTATGTTAAAGATCCTTACCAGTAAATATAAACAATAAAAACACAACAACCATATGGACATTGTTGATGTGCAAATTTTACATTTATAATCTCGCAAGCGCACCAACCATTCACAAGCATAGCATATGAGTACGAGATCGAACCCAAAGGAAATCCACAAAATATATGTTTAAATTAAATTGGTATCTTTAAAATGATGTAATCTTGAGAAAAATGAATTAACTTAGAATTAAAATAAAACATATTTATTTGGAAAAATCAAGTAAACACCATCTTTTATTTTACTTGTGAATCTCATCAAATTAGTCCATTTTATTTTTTTATTGGTGAATCATGAATTTGTAGTCTCATTTTTAATTAAAAATGCAAAGTTCAAAATTAGAATAATATATTTACAATCCTAGTTATTGATTTGATACATGAATTAAAGAATTAAATAATAAAGAATGAAACAAAGTGTACAATGGATACTAAAAATAAAAACTAAACAATTTGAATACATGAATTGCAAATCAAGGAAGTACAAAATAAATAATCATACAACAAAAAGAACATTAAAAATACATTAATTAACAAACAAACAAAATGAATGACATAACTAAATAAAGTAAATAACAGAAATAAATTGAAAAGAAAAGTAAATAATAAAATAAAACAAGACATAATTTAAAGGTGGTTTTGGAATTTTTCTCTCATCGTCCAAAATGAATAAATAAATAAGAAACCTAGATCTGAAATTCAATGTATAGAATTCAAGAATCAATTACACCATTTAAGTAATAGTGTATTTATAGGCTCTGGATTGGAATGGATGGCTGGGATTAAATCTTAGTTTGAGTTATTTATGAATGACTTGGATTAGATCTCATTGGAATTGGGTGGTTGAGATTTTTAGTTGCAAAAGGTTAAGGTTCAAATATGGTGTACACGAATTTGGTCTGTTTGGGTGGCTTGGAGTGGAGTGCAAGCAATGGATGAGAGAAAATAGGAATTGAATTAGGCATGGGATTTTCGAGTTTGGCTATGTAGGATTAGGGTTTGTCTTGTGTATTGGTAATTGGGTGGATGAGATTGAGAGATGAGATGAATGGATGTATTGATGATAATGAGGTGATGTGGAGGGTTGACTAGGTATGAAATTCGAATGGGGTTGATTTGGATTGTAAAATCGTGTGTGACATGGAAGATTAGGTTGATGAGGTGTGTAGGGATCTTAGGAGTATATCTAGATGGTTTTTGGTCTAAGTGCATGGAGAGGTTTTAGGTGCTAAAATCGTGTGGAGTGTGTGTTTGATGGATAGGGTATTAACAAGGCATGGGCGAATGGAGGCTATCTTGAGCTCCAAGTTGTTCTAACTTAGGGTTTGGTGAATGGATGGCTAAGATTGGTTTGGGTTAAATCTAATGGTTCTAGGTTTAATTGGTAAAAACAAATTATAAAAATGGTAAGGCTTCTAATGGAGGGTTTGGATTCAAGGGTTAAGCTAGATAGGTGATGAAATGCATGTCCTAGATCTAGCGCAAATTATGTATGTGATGGATGAATATGGAGGCTCTATGGGATTTTCCTAAATTTACATTGGATGATTGTGATGAAATGTGCTAAGATCTACTGGCTTAGATGGTTGTTGGATGATCTACTTGGATAGATGAATAGGTGATGCATGGATGGATGTAATCCTAAGGTAAATCTAGATGATGGATATGTTGGATGGTCTAGATCTGATGTTAATAGATGTACGGGTTGGATTTGAAAGTGGATCTAAGGTTTGACCTAATTTTAATGCATGAGATGGAGAGTTAAGATTTAAGATGGAGATTGGATGGTATGGATATGAAATGTGTATGGAAGTGAAAGGGAATAAGGGATATGGATTTCGGCCATGGGTAATTAGGCTTTGGTGAAAATCGAACATGATCCATGGAGCATTTGGACTTTTGGATCTTTGACCTCAACTCTTTGGACTTCATCTTAGGCCCACTTGACTTGGGCTTCAGCTTGAGAACTTGGGCTTGAGTAACACATTGGCCTCGTCCAGCTGTGTAAAATGCGTATGGACTGCTTGTGGCCTGGCCCAATGTTGGCTTGTGATGTAATGACCCGTCCCGAATTTTCTAATTTTCGAAGAGATTTTCGGATATCTGAGTTGTTTTAGGAACCTTGGTAACAGTGAAGAGAGTGTGGGCGCCATGGTGGGCCCAATTTACCTGTTTTCGAGTTCAGCGACTCGAAGGGCATTGTCACGCCCCGTCCCGGGATGTGGGCTCAGAACGCGACTAAATTTTTTTTTTTTTAAACTAATCCAAACACTACAAGTCCATGGGCCTTTATCGATCTCATCAAAAAGCCCATAGAAAATGGTCTACATGATCATGTGGACAACGCGTGTGATTCGACACATCAAGGCTCGAATAAATTTCAACTCCACATTGACTTCCCAACAAGATCAAACCTAGGCGATCCATCATCAGTGCCCTTTGGCGACCCAATACTAGTGGCGATGCTTCGCCCCTGACAGCAAATGTGTTATCTAGGTTGATGTTGCACACTCGGTTCTTCCCCGTTTCGACGGTCGAAATCTAAAATACACACCACAATACAATCAATTATATCTCATATTATCATATTACACAATATATGACTTATACACAATGTCTTTATACCACAAGTGGCATAATCACCTAATATTCACATGATTTTTATATAAAACTAAACAAACATAAATCCTACCCTCGATCAGCACTAGATTTCGACTCCTAAGCACCGCAGAGGGATTCTTCATTTCTCACATCAAATACATGACCTGCATTGTAAGGGATGTGAGCTCTAGCCCAGTAAAGAGATCTCAAATTAACAAATCCCTCCAAATTTTCAGAATATCAAATTTACAATGCAGTCTATAAGGAAAACACTTAGAACACAATGGCATACATTTACCATTTGTTCTTTCTTATCCACGTACACACCCATGCATACTCACGCATATACCTGTAAACCCACCTAAGTACACACACAAATGTAGATGCCACCCACACATGCATTCTCACATTTGCACCTGCAAACTCACACATGTATTCATAATATTAATAGCACAATGCATGTTCAACAACATGATAAACAAATAAATCATATTTATCATTTACAAGGTTACAACGAAATTTGTAATACACTGGGGAATCCCACTCAACCCCGTTGAGGTATCCTACTCAACCCCAACTGTACAGGTCCAGGGTATCCCACTCAACCCTATCGAGGAATCCCACTTGTCCTCGAATGCATTAAATCAAGGCAGACAGAATGCAGCATCTTGCAAGAGCTCGACCGAACGTACAAGTGTGTGTGTATACTTAACATGTATATTAACTTCAACTACCCATAAACATGAAAACAATTTAAAATCACCATTTACTTATGCTTTCTCCATATATCCTTTCCACGAGGGTTTAACAATGGAGTTCCACTTTGCATCCACTGGTTTCAATCTAGGTTTAAGAACCTAGAGTTTTTTCATCTCGTCACCTGCACAAACTTATTAGCACAGGAATAATCACATACATACATAATTCTATGCATGATCAAATATCACCTGTTCACATAACCAATGCATGGATCACATGCATGCACTAGTATACACATACTACATGCACCAGAAACCATAGCTGAGCCTAATGCATATTCAATTATAGTATGCATCAATGACCATAGCATGAACCACATGCACATGTACCACACTAAATGCATCATTTTTGGACATTTCTCACTATTTGTCCAAACCCATAAACCTACTATCCCCTAGACATACAATGGGTCCCATTTTCCCTCCTAGAGTCTAATAGTTTCTAACACAAACTCATAATACGAGTCAAGTTTAATCTCCTCACCTTGATCGACAAAGTTTAGTGAGTGTCTCGATTTCCGTGAAGGAGCGAGAAAGCTGGTCCAACTGTTTCAATTGGATAATTGACAAAATTAGACACTATATTTAATGACCTAAGTTGACCCGACGGACAACTCAATGGGTCCGACTGACGGAACATAGTTCTATCGAGATAAACTCTTGGAGGAACGAATAACAAGAAGTCATAAAATTTTAATAACTCTTTTAAAATGTCACCGTCTAAAATTAAGATAATAGCTTATCTTTTATTAACACAAACCAACTAACGTAAGTAAGGAAATCAATTGATATCTTAAAATAAAAAGGTTTAACATTTATTATGTGAAAAACCCAACTTTTGAAGTTAAATAGTAAGTCATTTAAAACTCATTCCACTGAGGCTTAGTTCAATTTAAAATCCCAAAATAAGAACTCATCAATTAAGTGGATAAAGGAAATAAATAAATAAAGTTCTCTACTTAAACTCATCAAACAAAACTTACAATATCCAAATAAAAATATAACTTTAACATTCTTGCATAAAATCCTGTGAGTAAAAAAATAGGATACAACTTTATCTAAAAGAAAACACCACCTTAATATTTAAAGGTGTTAAAATCTCAACATAAATAATTGAACAACATAATAACTAAATTCTCCATGATTAAGATAGGATGCTAATTTAAACCCAAAATAAATAACATCTAATGTTATCTAAAATACCCATAAATAAAAGAAATAACTAAAATGATAAGACTTAATCTAATAGATAAACTATTAATTTCTAAAATATTGGTGATAACAACATAAAACCCAAATGAATGGAGATTTGAGTATACAGCACCCAAGGTGCTAAACTGAGATGGAACGGTGCCGCCCCAAGCAACACCTCAGAGAAAAAAAAACATAGAAGAGAGATAAGAGGAATAGGAAAAAGAATAGCTAGTTTTACAATATCTCCAACCTAAATTGTAATCAAAGTTTAATAAAACCAACTAAACTAGATATTTGCATAATCTGATAATTTCATAATAAGTAATATATTTAAACAAAAACCCAAGTGATGGAATGACCTTTACAAAAAAACTGAAATATTAAATAAAAAATAAAAACTGAATTTAAATCAAAACTGTAATAACTTAGTATACCAAAGCTAGAATAAATAATTAAACAACCACATAAAATTCACCTGAAAGAGGTGGCTGCAACGCCAGCCCACACACCATGAGACGGAAGAAAAGAAAAGAAAAGAAACTACCTTTTGAAGGAGAGGAGAGAAAACTGAATGAAAGAAGGAGAGGGGTTAATTTATTCTTTTTTTATCTTTCTACCTACTCTCTTCACTTTACTCTCTTAAAAACGGTGATGGTGAATTTCCATCAACCACCCAACCTATGCTACTCCATAGCTTAATAGCATTTACCTTAACCCTTTAAAAATAAACTAAACCTTATACTACTGTACTTTGCATAAATAAATTAAATTTTTTTTTTTAGTTTTTTTAAAAAATAACACACTTTTAAATACATAAAAACTTAGTAATTTTAAATACTAAATTTTAAAATTAAAATAACACCTTATAAAATTTTTGACTTTACAGTCGGGTCAAACAATTTTTCACTGACAAAAACACTGTAAAATTTCAGGATGTTTGACACTCTTAAACATTTGAAAATTAACTTTTTATAAAATAGAGACACCCCTGACAAATCAAAATCCACACTTCTACAAATCAAAATCTCAGTTGGGGAAAATTCTTTAGACTTAGAATTTTAAAAGTAAATTTATGAGTGAGATTTGGGAATTTAAATACCTCAAATAATTTATTTTTCAAACACAGATTATTTTAAGAATCTCAGTCGGAAAAAGTTTAAATAATTTCAACTTTTCCACTACACTTTAAACGAGTCAGATCTACTCGGGTCGAGTCAAACTTTGACTCTAGACAAAGTACACTTGTTAATCTTTTAGATTAACGGGTCAATAATCACAATTAACACGTAAATTTATATAATTAGACACTAATTTGGGTCGGGGTATTACAGGCACTTTGGTAATTTTATAATTATTGCGTATTTGTCATGAAAATTCGTTTAAAAGTCACAGTTTTCTCGCCCGAGATCTTTCGGATTCTTTCTTCAAGTTTTTATTTCTCTTTAAAAAAACAATTTTTAAAAAAGACAAAAACCCTAAACCCAACCCTTTTATCTTACCCCTTTTCCGCGACACTGTAGCCGCTCATGCTACAGTGCCGCCGCTCCCCTTTCCTCTTCTTCTTTATCCTGACTTGCAGTCCCCTTCTTCTTCTCCTTCTTCCTCCTGACGTTCTCGGTAAGCTTCTCCTCCTTCTCCTTCTCTCTATCTCTAGGTTTTCTCCTTCTTTCCTTTCTCTACCTCGACCGGTTCCACCTTCTTTTTCCCCTATTTTCTCTTCCCTTTTCTTCTTTTTTTCAGGATTTCTCCCGATTTCCCCATATTCTTCCCTTCCCTTTCTCGGATTTCTCTGTTGCTCGATTTTCTGATTTTCCCTTTTTTCTTTCTTTCTTCCTTTCCTTCTTTTCTCTGTTTTCCATGTTTTTTCTTTCTTTTCCCTCTTTCACGTTTCTGGATTTTCTTTCCCTAGGTTTCTCCCCTTTCCTTCCAACTCAGCAGAGTGACTGAGTCACTCGGCCGAGTGCCGAGTCAACTCAGTCGAGTTTGTTCTGAGTCAACCCGGCCCTTGGGCTGGAGTAGCAACCCAGCCACTCGGCCCACTGGCCCAGACCTAACCCGACCCAAACTTGGTCTGGCCCGGTCTGGCCCGACCATGCCCAGACCCGGTCCAGCCCAATCAGGCCCAGACCTGGTCCGGCCCATGTTTTAAGCCCAATCCACCTTGGCCCAGTTTCCAAACCCGGCCTTTTTCAAAGCCCGTTTTCAAGCCCGGCCCAGTTTTAGGCCCATTTTCTCCTCGGCCTCTTTTTTACTCGTTTTGTCTTAATTACTCATTCGTTCTTTCTTGTTTCAACAAACTGAGCTCCCTTCAACCCAACAAGTCGCTTACCCGCTTTGGACCTTCGACTTCACACGCATGGTGAGGGGACTTATCACTGTTTTAGCATGCATTCGCATTCTTAACCTATAACCTTGGACATCGAGTGACCTGAATGAGACCCTTCCGTTTATTAAGCCACTCGGTAAGGGAACCATTGAAATGAATATGTGGCAAGGGATCCGTTCGGGTTCACCCATGTCAATTATATGCGATTAATGGAAAATTTTTTATGGAATAAATGATTATTGATCCTTAAAAGTTGTTGAAAACATGTTTGTGTTTAATCATAACACACATATGATATTATGATGAATGAGACAAGTGTTAGATGGATGTGAACACGATGGTTGGAAGATGTTGTGATTCATTGCGTGTTTACGCATAAGATGCAAATGTAATCTTATGTTGGACATAGAAGTATGAGTCTAAGCACTGTTATGTGTCGTTGACCGCATGATGAGGCATGTTGTTGATATTGATGTCATGTCAGAACATGTTTGTATTATCATACATGATCATGATACCATGTGCATGCATGGGAGGTTTTGTTTATGTATATGCATTCATGATGATGAGATGGGCTTGGTAGTTGGGAGGACTTCCCCGTTACACTTCGGCGGTCGAGACCCCCATAGGGGATGTGGGTTTCCCCATTGTGTTCCGGCGGTCGAGATGCCTGCTCTGGAGTTTGGTTCCCTCGAGCGTGGTCGATGTGGTTTCCGATACGACTCGTGTGGGTAAGGCAGTTGTGTGTTCTTTTGTCTCCCGATGTTACTGGTAGGGAGACCGGGGTTCGTTGGAGGACCTGATGTGGACTATGGAGATGATTTCTTGGATTTGGTTAATGGAATATCGGTTAATAGAGTAGTTGAGTATTGAAGGCATGGATGTTTTATTCACTTGTGATATTTACTGCCCCTTTCATATGTGATCTATAACTACCTTTTTAATATGTGATATGTTCTTTCGCTGGGCTGTTTTACTCACCCCTTACCTTTCAGGTGCCCCGACCACGGAGAGGCCAAGCGAGCCCCTTCAGCAAGTACCTGGAGAGGAGTAGTAGAGAGTAGGAGTTTATGTTTATGTTGTGTTTAAAGGTTGAGAAACTTTAGCCACATGGACTCAATCACATGTTTGTTTGGATGACTGCATAACTACTTGACTAGTTTACGTTGTGGTTCGTTGTGTTTTTCCTAGTTCTAAACTTGTGGTTTGTTGGACGGGAAGTAGTTATCCTGCTCTATTGTACCTGATATCTGTCTTTTGTGACTTTCTGAGGTTTTTTCGAAAATAACACGCCCGTAGTGGGACGGGGCGTTACAGTACACTACCCCGTTTAAATAAATTTGTCCTCAAATTTCAAACTAAACTCATATCTCTAGTCTCAAATAAGGCTGGAAATTGTTTCCGCATCATTACCTCATTTTCCCAAATAAGAGTCTCCCTGCCTTTGCGTCGCCAAACCACTAAAACCAAGCGAATGGTCTTGCCACGAAGCCTCTACTCTCTGGAACCCTCGATCCGCACGGGTCCTTCCTCATAGGTAACATCCTCATTGATTTCCACATCTTCTAAGTTAATCACGTGCGATGGATCTTGATGATACTTCCGAAGCATTGAAACATGGAAGACGTTATGCAGTCGGGCGAGACTCAGAGGAAGTACAAGTCTATAAGCCACTTCCCCAATCCTCTCTATGACCTCAAACGGACCGACATAATGAGGCAACAACTTCCCTCGCCACCCAAACCTCTGAATCCCATGACGGGGCGAAACCCGAAGGAAGACGCGGTCTCCAACAGCAAACTCAAGTGCCCTCCTTCAATAATCGGCGTAACTCTTCTGCCGACTCTGGGCAGTCAATAGCCTCTACCTGATCTGTCTCACCTGCTCAGTAGTCTCCCGAATCATCCTTGGTCCTGACATCACTGTACCACTAGTCTCTGCCCAACACAAGGGTGATCTACACGGCCTGCCATACAAGGCCTCATGTGGTGCCATCTTGATATTGGACTGATAACTGTTGTTGTATACAAACTCAACAAAATATAAATGGCTTCCCCAGCTACTGCCATAATCCAAAACACAAGCTCGGAGCATATCATATAAGATCTGAATGGTCTGCTCTGACTGAACATCTATCTGGGGGTGGAAAGCTGTACTGAAACATAACTGCGTGCCCAACTCTTGTTGTAAGCTCTGCCAAAATCGAGAGACAAACCTTGGGTCCCGATCTGAAACAATTGACTTAAGCACACCGTGTAGTCTGACAATGTCCATCAAATATATCTGACTCAAAGTCTCGAGAGAATCAATTGTCTTTATACCAATAAAACGAGCCGACTTAGTCAATCGGTCCACTATGACCCACACTGCATCATGTTTCCGAGAAGACTTCGATAAACCAGTCACGAAATCCATAGTGATGTGGTCCCACTTCCAATCGGGAACTGGAAGAGGCTGCAACTTGCCAGCGGGTCTCAAGTGTTCTACTTTGACTTGTTGACAAGTTAAACAGTGGGTCACAAACTCGGCTACTGCTCTCTTCATGCTCCTCCACCAGAACTGTTGATGCAAGTCGTGACATATCTTTGTACGGCCCGGATGTACGGCAAACCTAGAGTGGTGAAAGTGTCGTAATACTTCCTGGCGACACTACCCCGAGAAGGGTACAAAAAGCCTGCCCTGAAAGGTCAAACCACCATCTCGTCTAATAGACCATCCAAAAGGTCCATTGCCACTGGCCACAGCGTTTCTCAATGCGACGTACCTCTCATCCGTTTGTTGAGCTCTCAAAACTCTAGCGTAAATCCCTGGTTGAACAACCATGCTACAAAGTCTAGATGCTCTGTATTCGCCTATCAAACTTGACAAAGTCGCCCTCGTCCTGCGACTAAAGGCATCTGCAACTACGTTCGCCTTACCCGGGTGATAAGATAACACAAAGTCATAATCATCAAGGTATTCCACCCACTGTCTTTGTCTCATATTCAGCTCCTTCTGTGTGAATGGATACTTTAGGCTATGGTGATCTGAGAAAACTTCGAACCTCTCCCCATATAAGTAATGTCTCCAGACCTTAAGCGCAAAAACTACAGCCGCTAACTCCAAGTCATGAGTAGGATAATTTTGTTCATGAGTCTTAAGTTGTCTTGAACCGTAAGCTACCACCTTTCCATGCTGCATCAAAACACAACCCAAACCATCACCGCAGGCATCACAGTAGACCGTATAACCACGACCCCTCTCTAGCACTATCAACACTGGAGCAGTAGTCAAACTCTTCTTCAATCTTTGGAAGGTTGTCTCACAGGCTTCGTCCCTAATGAATTGCACATCCTTACGGGTCAACCTTGTCATGGGTGTGGCAATCTTGGAGAAATCCTGATGAACCGTCGGTAGTAGCCCGCAAGACCCAAAAAGCTGTGGACTTCAGTCACACTTTGTGGCCGCTCCCAACTCAGAACAACCTCAACCTTAGCTGGATCCATGGCCACACCATCAGCTGACACCACTTGTCCAAGAAACTTAACCTCTGGTAACCAAAACTCACACTTGTTGTACTTCGCATAAAGTTTGTGATCCCTCAAGACTCAGAGTACTGTCTTCAGATGTTGCTCATGGTCCTCGTCCGATGCTGAATATATGAAGATGTCGTCGATGAACACCACTACAAACCGATCCAGATACGGCCTGAAAATTTTGTTCATCAGGGCCATGAACGTCGTCCGGGCATTAGTCACCCTAAAAGGCATCACCACAAACTCAAAGAGTCCAAAACGGGTGCGGAAAGCAGTCTTCTCAATATCACACTCCCGTACCCTCACTTGATGGTAACCTGAACAAAGGTCTATCTTGGAAAAGCACTTAGACCCTCTCAACTGGTCAAACAGATCATCGATGCTTGGCAAGGGATACCTGTTCTTCACTGTAACTCTGTTCAATTGCCGATAGTCGATGCACAGTCTCATGAAGCCATCTTTTTTCTTGGCAAACAACGCCGGTGCACCCCAAGATGAAGTGCTATACCGAATGAAGCCAAGGGTCTCTAACTCCCTAAGCTGTCTCTCCAATTCCAAAGTCTCTACCGGCGTCATCGATAGGGAGTGATAGTGATAGGTGATGTACCGGGTAGCAGGTCAATAACAAACTCCACCTCTCGGCGTGGTGGTAAACCATGGAGCGTCTCTGGAGAAACGTCTGGAAATTCTCGAACCACAAGAGGCATCTCGACACCTGCTGACCCCGAACCTTCCCAATTCAAACTCTCCACCAAACTGCACAACTCTTCCACTTTCGGACTAAATGCTAGGCTAAGCTTCTCAATGAACACATCACCGGTGAGCACACAACCCACTACTCGCCTATAATAACAGTCCAAGGTGACCTGATGGAAGGACAACCAGTCCATCCCCAAGATGATGTCGAAACCTGACATCTCCAAAATCCACAAATCAAACTCCAACACTACACCTCCAATGGTCAAAGCACACGACCGACAAATCTGATCTACGACTTCCGTCACCTCCAACGGTGTACTGACAGAGATAGGAGCTCTTGCCAGTTCTACCACTAAACCAGAAGTAACAGCAAAACTCAAGGCAATAAAGGAGTGTGAAGCACCAGAATCAAATAAAACTCTACACCACGCACCCTGAAGGACTAACATACCCTGCATCATTGCCGGTGGTACGTACTCCTCTGCCTGTTGGGCGATGGCGTAAGCTCTGCCACAGGTCACTGATCCAGGTCTGCCACGACCTCTGCTTCTCTGAGGAGGTGCTGCACCCCCGGCCCGTAGGGGTACCGGGCGTCACTTGCACGTGAGTGGGGACTGGCATGATCGCTCGCTAGGGTACCACCGCTACGGCCTGACCTCTGCTCTGAGAACAGTCTCTGGCGAAATGTCCTGCCCCACCACAAGTGTAGCACTGAAGGCCCCAAACCTGGCCCTGAACTTGTCCCTGAAGCTAAGGACAGTCCCTCCTAGTGTGGCCCGCCTGCTGACAGTGGAAGCACACATACTGCCTGGGCTGGCCACCTGACACTGGCACAGTCTGAACCTGCTGAGGTGGGCCTAAAGTAACCTCTGACTCGAGTGGATGGGTGGCCTCTTCCTCTTCTTATCAAAACCTCTGCTCTGCCTAGGGGCAAAAATCGATGTTGGCTGATAAACCATCCTGCTGCTCCGAAAGGCGGTGCTCTCTGCCAAGATTGTCCTCTGCACCACTTCAGCATAGGTAGTGCTCCTCGCAGAAACCACCACATGGGCGACTACTAGGTGTAGGCCTTGCTCAAAACGGCGTGCTTTCAACAGATCAGTTGCAATCATCTCTGGCGCGAAGCGACACAACTCAGAGAACTTGGCCTCATACTGAATAACTGTGTCATCACCCTATATTAGGTTGGCGAACTCAATGCTCTTAGCTTCATTGACTACTAATGGAAAATACTTAGCTAGAAACACTTGACGAAAGATGTCCCAATCCCTCAAGGCTGTGGCTCGGAGGGGCTCCTGGGTCCACCAACGGCTGCCTCTCCTATGAGGTGATGTGTGGCCAAGGTCACCCATAGGTCTCCCTCCCTGACGGCCAGCGTATCTAGGAGATTGCCGGTCTCATCGATCCAATCCTCTGCTGCAATTGGGTCAGGTCCTCCTCTGAACACATGGGGGTAATGACGCTTAAACTCCCTCAGTGCAACCATCTCCATAGTCTCGCGGTAGACCTCGCCAGGTGGAGGTGGTGGCGGAGGTGGTGGTGGAGGGGGCGGAGGTGGAGGTGCTGCCTGCAGCACCAACAAGGTCTGTACAGTCCTCTCCACCGTCCTCTCCATGGCTCTCTCAAAGTTGGTCACCGTCCCAGTCAACATCTCCATCAGCTGTCCCTGATTGATGGGCTCCTACGCAGGTCTAGGTCTCGAAGCTAATGTCTCTGCCGAACTCTCCAGTCCATCTTGGACCACTAGTCCCTCCCCTGCTGGAGGAACCCTAGTCGCACCGGCATCACCGTTGCCACGGCCTCCCCCATTCGAATGGGTGTTGTATCTCGACATTGCCTGTTTCATAAAGATACTAAAGGTCAGACACCTTAACATGCGAAAATCCAAAATAGTACATATCTCAATCATAGTATCTCAAGGGAGGCGTACTAGGTACATCACACAAACCTAGAATATCTACGTGTTACCCAAGAACCCAGTTCCATCTACCCTACCACACAGGGGATGAACCTAATCTCTAGTTGTCATCTCGTCCATCTCTAACCATGCACAGTCCGAGAGTTGAACCGTGCTCGATACCAACTGTGACGCCCCATCCCGCTACGGGCGCGTTATTTCCGAAAAAACCTCAGAAAGTCACAAAAGACAGATATCGCGTACAATAGAGCATGATAACTACTTCCTGTCCAACAAACCACAAGTTTAGAAATAGGAAAAACACAATGAACCACAACGTAAACTAATGAAGTAGTTATGCAATCATCTAAACAAACATGTGATTGAGTCCATGTAGCTAAAGTTTCTCAACCTTTAAACACAACATAAACATAAACTCCTACTCTCTACTACTCCTCTCCAGGTACTTGCTCAAGGGGCCCGCCTGGCCCCTCCATGATCGGGGCACCTGAAAGGTAAGGGGTGAGCAAAATAGCCCAGCGAAAGAATATATCACATATTAAAAAGGTAGTTATAGATTACATATGAAAGGGGCAGTAAATATCACAAGTGAATAAAACATCCATGCCTACGATACTCAACTACTCTATTGTACCCGATATCTGTCTTTTGTGACTTTCTGATGTTTTTTCGGAAATAACGCGCCCGTAGCAGCACAGGGCGTTACATGTGGAGCTGAGCTTCGTACAGCTAGAGTGGATCTTGGCCCATTTGATCTTGAATTCCAGCCTTTGCACCTTGAATTGCATGATTTCTCTTCCGGAATTAAATAATTAACTTCACCACTAAAATATTGATTTAATCTAGACTCTCATAGATGGATCTAAACTAACCAATTTACATGAAAATTCTAAAGGTGGAGTGAAAGTAATCATAAAAATTACAGGTCTTCACTTTTAAGCTCAAATCTTGCAATTATCTACTGACTTAGCTTGATTTCCTGAATTCTTTATTTTTAATCTACAAAACTAGAAAACGACATTAAACGCATGTGATATATACAAAATCAAGGCTAACTAGTTCAATAATCAAGGGTTAAAATGTAATACTTCAGTGCTCAACGACATGTTTGGGCGCAACTATTTTTTTAAAAAGTATTTTTCTCAATGATTTCTACTTTTTTAGAAAATGAAATCAATATGTTTTATTTTTATGAATATTAATTTCCGTAGTTTCTTGCAATAAAAGATTTCAATAATAATTTATAAATGAATTCTTTCTAAAGTTTAGTGGGAGAGGTGTATGTTATAATTAGATTTAGCTACTTCTATATAATGATGGTGATAATTATAATTATATATAATAATAACAACTATATATATTACCAGTTGATTCAACCTATATTTTACTTAAAATGATAATATTATGTAATAAAGAGTACAATTGGGTAGCTCAGTTGCTCTAAATTAGTAGGATTAGACTAGAGGTATTGGGTTCGACTCCTCCCAGGCTTACTTGACACACGAGACTTGCGAGTGGTTTTGTGTATATGTGGGATTAGTCTCACCTCTAATTGTGTTTGAGTTGGATCTTGGGTCCTAGATCAAATTGGACTATGGTTAGTCCATAGGTTGGATTATATACCTTGAAATTCACAAGCCGTAAAAGTTACTTTATGAACCCTCTCTTTAGAAATTCATTTTCCACACGACCAAGCTGCGGAAACCATTTTCCACAAAAAAAGGTTCACACAAAACAATGAAAAACAATTTAATCGTAAAAATTATTTTACATTTTCTAAAAAATGTTGTGTAAAACTATGTTTTAAATATATCTAATAACACAGGGTAACTCAACTTCTCAAGTTAGAGTAGTGTAGTTACCTAATGCCTATGGCTTGAAGAAAGTTCGAACAACGCAAATTTTACCCTCATGTCATAATATTCAGTAAGAGAAGAGAGTCTTAACATTTCGTATTAAAAGAAAACTCTTGAAAATTGAGGCAAACCATGTCTATAGAATATTGAAATTAATGTGAAGGCACCGAGAGGGTTGACATGGTGGGAAACAAAACAAAACCCGATTGATATGGAGACCACACGTATTAGATTGTCTTTGTCATCATGTTGAAAAGAGCTATCATCTTCCATGTTGCAAGCCTCCACATGCCAAAAGGGACAGATTATTCCTAGTGCTTCAGTTTACAAGAAATTTGGTGTGAATTCTGAATTACAGTCTTTCAATTAAATTATGAAGTAAAACCTGATCAATCCTGCTAAGGTAACAAAAATCTGCTATCTTAGTAAGGTATTAGATGATATATCTTTGCCAAGTGCCATTATATTAAAAATATACTTCCTCCGTCCCATTTTAGTTGTTTCATTTGAAAAATTCGTATTTTTTAAGAAAATCTCTATATAAGGTTAGCACTCCATGTCATCTCATCCATTTTCAACACACTTTATACTATTGCTATATAAATGAGACAACTATTTTGGGATAATTTCAAAATCGATATGAGACAACTAATTTGGGACAGAGGGAGTATTTGTAAAGTATATCAAACTAAAAAATTGTAATTATTAATCATTTGATTTAAATGCCTATATAATTATTAATTTTGATGAGTCAAAGCTTAATATTAAAAATGATTTTTATCTTACATTTTAATATTTAAGTGCTCTGTATCATTGCTCAACTAGAAAAGGTGATTCGGAAGCTTCCTCTCTCCTAGCAAGCAAGACAGGGTGAAATCACTTCTAAATAATGAATTTTCTTGAATTCTTCCAATAACGGACTTTCTTGAATTCTTCCTTAGCCTTAAATGTCCTATCATAGACTATTAAAATTCAGATAGAAAAATCTCCATGCATGCATTGTAACGCCCGCCCCTTTTCACCGAAATATCAAAGTCTATTTTTTTTTTAATAAAAGTGACAAAGGGCGCGGACGTCACGACGCGAGTTAAGTCCGAGCTTCTAAAGCCCGGCCCTTTACTGGCCAACCCTAAGGGTGCGGGGAACGGAGTCCACAGAGAATAATTCACCCGTAGAAGAAAACTCACGGAAAGTTATATTAAATGCGGAAAGACATTACAGACTATCCTACCAATTTTTCTTTCTAGATAGCAAGGAAGATTTCATCATTTAATTACCAAAATGCCATAACATCACACGTCTACCACAAAATCCAAAACATAGCAATAAGTCTAAAATATTACATTTCTGACAAGCTAAACTATTTCAAATTACATTATCCGACATAAACATTAGTAAACTATCTAGCACGCCTTTCCAAGCTCCTCAGCTTGGCTCCCTTCCCGTCCTTCTGCTCCGGCATTTCTTGTGTCATCAGCTAGGGTAGAAGTAGGGCGTTAGACAACGCGCCCAGGAGGACTCCGAGTAGGGCTAACACATGGATTAGTGAAAACAAAGCATATAGAAAATATTAAATCAAAATCATGCCATTTGGTACAATGTAATGCAATGGGTGTTTTATGTCATGAATCCCACCCATCAATCTCATCATCATTGTACAATGCCCCTTTTTCATCCATACATAATATTCAAAATATAATCCATACAATCATCGTGTCATGACCCTCTTGATGGAAAAACCTCATCAAGAGGTGATCCACACTAGGCATCCCCCTTGATGGAAAAACCATCATCAAGGTATAATAACACATAGTAACATTCTTGTTTGAATAACCGTATCAACATATCATAGAGCCTATAGTAACCTCCCTGATGAATCAAACACATCAGAATATCCCCATGGTTGTTTATCGGTCGCCCCGACGGAGTATGGACTCCGGTTTCATTTCATCCTTCCCCTGTCATATCCCTCCCATGCCATGCATGAGATGTAGATGCCATATGCCATGTAATGAATATAATAACAACCATGACATTTAAAAATCTCATCAATCAAACATATAACTTGATTATCAAAAGTGGATCAAGTAAAACCTCAATAAACACATCATAGCTTTAAAACCCATTTAAACCAATCATATGCTTACTAGAATAAATCAAGTAAAAACCCCTACATAATACATAATTCAAAACCAATCTTAAAACAACCCATATAATTTCCAAAATAATTCAAAGAAACCATCACTAAATCCATGGCTTACAAAAATGTTAGAATCCTACCGAATACCGACTAGCGTCCTTTCTCGCTTCCGTTCGATAAACCCGGTCGCCGATCGCGCACCGCCTGCGATATCCAATACCTTATTACATACACATAATCAATCCATATTTTAACTATTTCTAAGCCTATTAATCATTTCCAAGTCCACATGAATAATCGGTCACCATTTAGGTTTTGTGGGACCCATTTAATCCATTAACCCCTTTAATTTGTGAGTTTAAAACCAACTAGCCATCCTAGGCTTTATTTAGCCATACATAATATTATTACTTAGAATCCCTAAACCCATGATCATCTCCCATGGAGTTCTTCATTTTAGCCATCATTTACGATTTTGCCACTACCCCTTCCTCCATGGCTAATCACTCATTCATCCATGCATGATAAAGTCCATACTTGATTCAAAGATTTGGATCCATTAATGACCCATCACACATATCTTAAAAATCATTAAAATTAGCCACTTAATTTAACCTAAAGTCCATTAATTTAATCATATACAAACACATTAACCTTAGGCCATAATGATCTACAATTGAGTTATTAAAAATCAGCCCTTTAAATACTCTAACCCTCATTCATTTCTCACATACATAACACCAAACTTAATCCATAAGTTTACCCACAAATGGCTCATGGGTTCGGCCATGCACCATGGCCGAACCCATGATGTCTTTATCCTATTTTTCTTTGGCCTATTCACACATTTAAATCATCATCCTTAATCACATTCAAATCCATAAACTTAGCCACATTAAGTGGTTCATAAAATTAGTTCATGGGTTCAAAATACCCAATTCATCAAGTCTTCCCATGGGGTTTACCTTATGCATTTCAACCACATTGAGTCCATTATCCATTCATGCCCTTTGGAGGCCATAAACATCATTCACATTTCAATCTAACCCATCACAAGTCCCTCCATGTGGGGATTTCATCATACATTATTAACATTCCCCATTTTTTTTTTTTTTCATAAACATTAAATCCACCACTTGACCACCATTACACCACCATAGGGTTCGGCCATGGTGGTTCATGGTCCATTAGTCCATTGGTGCCCTTTTTTATCACAAAGACACTTTTCATTTATTCATTAAGCACTTAAAAATCCTACCATTATCCATACTTCTATTCTTACAAAACCCTAACTAAATCCATTAAAAATGTCCAAATTACCTTCCATAACCTCCATTCCTTAAAACCCTAAAAAAAATCATACATTACCTACATCTAATCATTAAGCACTTAAAACCCTAAACCATTCTTTTTGAGGTCATTAAAATTATCTTCCATCTCCTATGATTCTCTCATTTAAAACCTCTTTACAAAATTCACCACATTCAATTATTTACAACCCTAAAAGTTATTAACATTCTCCATGCTTGATTAATACCTAATTACACAATGCACTCAATCCATTTATTTTTCCTTAACCTAACCCTAATTTACCCATTAGGGTTTTGTCCACTTTCCATCTTTCAAATTGATGGATTTAAAATCCATGGCATAAAATCATTTGGCCACCATTAAATTTACAAAATGAATCCCAAATCTTAAACCCTAAAAATCCAAAATTTCTTGTTTAAGAAATACTCACAATCCGACGCCTCCTCCGACTTTTGCCACTCCCGTCGGCTTCCTTAGCCTCCTTTCTCCTTCCTCTCCTTGTTTAATCGGCTAAGATGCTTGATCAATGGTGACAACCTCCAAACTTGGGTTTGGCCCTAGTAGGGTTTGATTTGAGAGAGAGATGGGAGAGGATGGAGATGAGAAAAGAAGATAGTAGACCTTGATGTGGTGGTTTATCCTTGCACTTCCTTCTCTTTTCTTCTCTTCTTCTTCCTTCTTCTCTTCTCCTCTTCCTTTCTTAATTTTCTTCTTCTCTTCTTGGAGTGTGGGACGGTGGTGGAGAGCAAGATGGGAAAAATGAAATGAGAGTAAAAGAGCATCAATGGACAAAATGGGTAAAAGAGATAAGGTTTATCTCAATTGGGTGGAGTAATTAATTCCTCCCACCAACCCATGAGATCTTTATCTTGCTTTTTGACCCCAACACCTTAGCCAACGTTTTTTTTTTCTTTTTGCAATGGGTGATTTTGGTCTTCCATTGACCATTTGACCACCACTTGGATAACTTAACCATTTAATTAATTAGATAACTTAACCATTTATTTCCCACCAACCACACAAGATCTTTTACATGCTTTTTGACCCAACCAACACCAAGTCCCAACGTTTTTGGTGTTTGAAGATAGGATTGTTTTGGTCTCCCCTCTTTGACCCCTTTGACCACTTTTATGATTATTTAAACATTTAATTAATTAGATAATTAGGTTAATTTAATTCCCATTTACTTAATTCCTTTAAATTCCCTCTATGAAATCCACCCATGGTTGGTAGCCGGCCCCACCAAACCTTGGGTCCACACGCCACCTCACTTGATGAGGTGGAGGTGGGTCCCATTAGACCATATCACCTTGGTCAACTTCAAATTGACTTAGGTGAATTGAACCCATTCAATTCATTCCAATTGGATCACCATTGGGCCCATGGCCCAATTACATTTTCATCTTACCCATTTACCTTAAAGCTTACATTATCTTGATCCATTGGGTCTCAAATGGGTATAGGGCCCAATTTGACCATCCTTGGCTCAATTGGCCATCATCGACCACTTAAATGATTTTAAAATCCAATCCATGGTTTATTGGGCCATACTTGGGCCTTTGTCCAAATTTTGACCCATTTACCATTTATTCCACCAATTTCTCAATTTTCATCCTTAAAATAAATAATATTCACATATTCATGGATTTACAATTTTCGGGCCATTACATGCATTAATTCCAACGAAAGCCTCCCCTCAACGACGCATTCCCTTTGTTTGCTCTTTCTGTCTTTTTTTTTTTCTTCTTTTTAGATTAATATAAGACACATCAAGATTAGAGTATGAGAGTTCAAACCTCTAAC
Source organism: Chimonanthus salicifolius (assembly GCA_013350335.1). Classification (NCBI taxonomy): domain Eukaryota; kingdom Viridiplantae; phylum Streptophyta; class Magnoliopsida; order Laurales; family Calycanthaceae; genus Chimonanthus; species Chimonanthus salicifolius. The sequence goes on from CM023539.1 coordinate 30,427,591, forward strand.
CTCTTATTTCTTTAAGTTGAAAACAATCCTTTTTTGTCTTTTTTTTTTCTAGAATATATATTAATTAAAAATTTACTTTATGTTACTTTCCTAAAGTAACAAAATTACATTTTTCAACCTAACGTTTTTTTGACTTGTTCAAAGATTGTGACTCAAGTTCATGCAAATTTTCCAAATTAATTTATAATAATTAATTTCTTTAAGAAAGGGTGTTTGTTGCTCTGCCACTCGCTGGTCACCCACGTGGCCTCTCATATTTGTCAAAACAATCTAAACTATCCTTTTGATGACTCCCGCGAGTGATTTATGGCCGCGAAAGATTTATTCCACACGGTTTAGTTAAATAGCAGTAGCAGCAGCTAAGCTACTCCATATATTCATTTAGATAGACATCCTGCCTCATATGACGGGTGAAACATGTTTCTAATTGTAATATCATAAATGAATGAATGTATTTTAAATCAACTAATAATGTTTTTCACTGCTAATATACTTGAGTCGGCGTATGATCCTAGTTTTTTTATTTAAAACCTAAGAAAAGTCATTTGATTTATGGTTATTTATCAATTTCTTCGTGGAAAATAATTCTATAAAAAAATTATATTTGGGTTTGATTTATACTATCCGACAGTATGCTAAGAATTTGACCTTGTGTTGACTGTAGGAATTCAACACTGTTTTTATCAAAATCTTTATTTTCATTATAAATAAATAAGAATTATTCAAGTGAGAAAGAAAAACCTCTATTTTTTCTCATTAAAATTTTCCATCCTTATATGAGAATGAATTTCTTGAAAAAATAGGAAAATATCCCATTTTTTGTGTTCTTATAGTTGGATAGTCGAACGAATCCCAAATCAGTTGCGAAAAAAGAGATTTAGGCACATATATAGGACTTGAGTCACTTCACTTAATACGTTAGCCTTTTGAGCAAGATATTCAATCTTAACAAATGGTATCAGAGCGACGCACGCTACCACATTTGGACTCAAGAAATCTTCTAACGGACGAGATGTCAGACTCGTTCGAGGGGGGATTGTTGGACAGTCAAACGAGTCTCACATAGATTTTGAAGGGGGAGATCTAGGGACATATTTAGGACTTCGATCACTCCAACTAATAGGCTAGCCTCTTGGGTTGGATACCCAGTCTTAACACTTATAAAAAAAATCCTCAATATATAGAAAAACAGAGAGAAGGGTCTCATTTTTAATGCTCTTTCATTTTTCATTAGTTGGAAAATGAAAAACAATCCCGTGAGTCCTACAAAATTTTGAAGCTTGCAATATTTCTTATTTGTTTAGACAAAAAATATTAATTTCATTTGAAAATAAAGTAGAGACTTATTTTGCATAATATATCCATCTTAATTAAATGTTTTGTGGATTTGTGAATTTCGAAACATCTATTCTAAGTTAAGAATACGATTATTCATATTCATAATCTTTTATGAGATGGTGAAAATAAAATTTAGATATTTGAAATAGATTCTTGGACTTCTCTGGGATAATGAATCTCAAAATTATAACATATAAGATATTGGATGGATGAGAGATGAGGACACTCATTTTCGTAAGAGATAACTTATTCTATTTTGACAAAATTATCTTTTTACAAAATGCACCCTCAATTCTCATAAAATCTTACGAAATGTTATAACGACCATCATATAATTGTTAAACACACGATGGTCTAACAATTAAAAACCTGTTTGAAGGAGTGGGGTTTTGTATTATATTCGGCGTTCAACTTTAAAAGGTCACTCTATGTAATTTTATCCGGTGTATAAAATTTAAAATTTTTTTACATAATTCAAAAGATTAGTCAAATCAAAAATCAAAACACCTTCAATAGTAATAAAGAAAAATGTCAAACAAACCATTTGAAACGTCGTTTGCTCTCGTCAAAGAAAGTAGCCCTCCCAAGAAGCTCGTGAGAGAGTCACCAACAAAAAAGGTTTCAGTAGTGGGGGTGGGAGGGGTAGAACACCGGTCGATAAAAAGTCGAACTTCGTGAGAATCATATAAAGTAAATATTGTTATGACTTATGAGAATAAGTTAGTAAAAGAAAATATTAGTTATTTTAAATAATTGCATTTTAATAGATATTAGTTATTTTATGTCAAATGTTATTCAAAGTATAAATTAAACTTATATATTATAAATTTAAATTGCATGAAAATATTATATATTTATTATTAAATTTCATGAGAGAGAGAAACCATGTACAAAATTGTTACTTTTTCAATGTAGTTAACTTTCATGAGATGTGATGTTTCTTAAGATTGAGAGCATTCTAGATTAGATAGAGGAGATAAATAGGAAATTAGATAGAAATTAAAATTTTATATGTTACACCCACCGTTTTATATGTTTGAATAATTGGGTATCTCCACTTTCTGTGAGAGGTCTCGTCTTCGATCTTTTGGAGCACCTTACTCAACCCATGGTGCTTGTGGGTGGTGTCATAGATTTAGAGTTTTTCCAATAATCACCACAAAGTAGAGTCGGCAGGTTTCCATAAAAAAAAAAATGTGAGGTTTTTTTAATTGACAAAATTTTAGATATTGAGGGGGCTATATAAAATTTTCTCCACAAATCTCATTTTTGAAAATATAATAATGCTCATAATAATCTATCTATCCATATAATTTAAATTATGATCATCCTACAATATACACTATCTAAATACTCTATTAAAACACCTATCCTATTCAGCCAAATACATATCATACCAGCCCTTTAAATAATACTCTACTAAAATAAAAGATGAGAACCTTAAATCTTGAGTCATTCTAATTTTTTTAAGGGCTTGACTCATTTCATTTCATTCAACAAGTCAGTCAACTTTTTCAATTCGATTCAAATGCACATAAATATCTATTTTTTTTACACATCTATTTTTAAAATAAAAAAAAGGGTCACATGCACATGTAACACCTATCTAAATCTGACCTGTAACTAAATTAAACATTAGTATGCGGATAGGGGGGTTTTCACACACTCTGGAGGACTAGTTGGGAGCGACGCTTGGACACCTCCAGACCTAAAAAATACTAAATTAAATATGAAAACGGGTTGTATCGAACCCGACCCATTCAAATTTCCAAACTTCCAAGTACAGAAAAGGGGAGAATGATTGAAATCCGACTGAACACCGTGTAACCTCAGAATGACTTGTACCCCAAGTTTTTTATAGACTTCCGTAACTTTATTAAATAAACTCTCTATCAAAACTTTTCATGAATTATAAATAGCACACATATAATAAGTTTTAATTAGACGTAGACAAATATGAAGATTGTGAAGTTTAATCATTAAATAATCATCTTACTCGTTCTTTAAATAAAAATAATAAAATCAAAGTAAAACTTTATATCCTTGTATTAATAAAATAATATTTATATTACAGTAAAACCTCTATAATGTAATATGGTTGGGACTATAGTATATATGTTACATTATAGAGGTTATTAGATTATATGGACTAGCCGTATTCTTTTCTAAAAATCTTTTTAAAACTCTCATATATCATTAAAATGTCATTTCGACTTCTCTATGTGAAAACAAATTACTCCATTCATTCCTATATAATTCTCGTTCGTTGAGAACAAAGTCCTTATACTGTCTCAAAGAATGAGAAATTTTATCCAAAAGTATATGTCAGATTACTTTTCTAGAATTTAGATGATGTATTTTGAATGTGTAGAATATTACTTTACAAAATAATTGAGTTAGTACATTTTTTATTTTTAATTTATTGAATACTAAATTAGAGAGATTTATAATATTTTATATAAATTTAAAATCAAAATCAAACTACCAATATTATTTTAGATAAATTATAACTATATAGAATTTACTTTACATCCATTTTACAGAAAGTATCGATTGAAAGTCCCCGACAGAAAGTCTCGTAGAATTTTTCTCTTTCGAAGACTAAACAACTACTCTTTTTTGGCTCCTGCACTTGCCGCCTTCTCTAGGAGTTTCTCGGGAGCACGGAAACTTTGAAACTTATGTAGCACGGAAACTTCTTAGAAGATGCCTTCGCTGCCGAGTATCCAGGCCGACCTTCCCACGCGTACACGCTTACGTATCTTTTATGATTCTGTCCCTATTTACAACATGACCAACGTTCCTAAACTCATAACATATAATGGAACGAGGGCAATTTGGTCTTTTCACGCTAGCACTAGAATAGCAAGATTGACCTGCAAGCAACCAAGCCCTTATAAATTAGAAGAGTCGAAAGTTCTCTTTTTCTATTCACTTATCCAAATCTTGTTCCAAAGTTCTTACTCTTGCATCAGATCGACTGTATTCCACCCATATTCGTGTGTATCAACCAATTTATTCAAGCTCAAGTAAGCAGTAAGTATGGTTATGTTGAAGAGATTGAGAGAAATAGAAGAAAGTGAAGCTGAGATGGATAGCATAAGAACGGCAAATTTTCTAGTTTTGCTCTCTCGTGGAGATGATGATGGTGGCATGGTGCATCCTGAAAGTTCGGAGATGGAGCCAGTGACACCCCAGCCATTGGCGTTGGGCAGGGTTTTCGAGTGCAAGGCATGCAATCGCCAGTTTTCGTCGTTCCAAGCTCTCGGCGGCCATAGAACCAGTCACAAGAAGGCGAGGACAATTGAAGATAGTTACAAGCAGAAGAATTCATGGTCGAAGCGCAAATCCCATGAGTGTTCGATATGCGGTTTGGAGTTTGCAATGGGGCAGGCTTTGGGCGGGCACATGAGGATCCACAGGAATGCTGTTGAAAGATTTTCTGATGAGAACAAGTGTGGGAGCAACAAGTCCCTGTGCTTGGACCACAAATCATCTTCAGATGGTGAACCGATCTTTTTGTTTGGGATGGTACTTGGAAGAAAGAGATCAACTGTCCACTGAAAGATGACTATTATTATATTGTTTTTTCATGAACCCTTTGAATGATGTATCAGTTGTATTCTTTCAGTTTTTCCCCTTTACATTTAATCATTCTTTTGTTATTATTTCTATTTTATTCAATAAATACCTTGTAATCTGGCCGATTTTGGGAGCCAACAAAGAGTGAAATAAATTTATTTTTGGTGGTCTAAGGTTATATACTCTACCCTTCCTTTATTTCATTGATTCAAGCTCTTCTCTATTGCAACCGCAGCCATCTAGATATGGGTAAGTCCGAGCTCGTCCCATGCGAGTTTGAAAATTTGATAACTCAGGCACACATCCGATTTTTGACTCACAGATCTCAATTTATTAAAAAAAACAGCGTCGGCATGTGTTAGAATATAATTAGATTTATTTAGATTATTTCTCTAATAGGGATTTAGATAATATTGTACTTTCTATCTTAAGTCTTTTGTCTTTTATTTGATTCAATTTTTATTATTGTAATATCTTTTCTCTATATAATAAAATATAAAGTTGTGTCTTATTTTCACATAGTACAAAGCCAAACAAGATCTTAATTTTTTTTTTTCTTAAGAGAGCCTTCTTAAAAACTTGTGTATTCTCTCTCTCTGTCGACTTCAATCTTTCAGCAGAGGGAGAAGCCGTCCGTAATGTGATACTTTATCTTCTCCATATATTAATACCACTTGTGATGACCCGACCCTACCCATCACAATATTGTCCATTTTGGGTCGCACGGCTTTGCTTTGGACCCTGGTCCACCAGGCCAAGCCCAAAAGGCCTTGTGGTGGGTTGAGCGTTTGCCCCCTCATATAAAGCTCCAACCAACGAAGTCCACAACCGATGTGAGATTTATGGGTGGCTGGGTGTTACAAAAGGAATGGGGGTATCTTTCTCTAAAGTTGGTTGATATGCTAATGGTGTAGCAGACTATTTTACTAAATTGAGAGTTGACAATCACTATACAGGCGTTTCCTTTATTTGATCCGCTTTGTTGTATTTCTTTTAATTTTCTCTTTTTGTTTTGTTCTTTTCTCTTTTCCTTGCTTTTGGTCTAATCCTTTCCGACATTCTTCTTTATTTGTTTTCTTTTTCCTTTCTTTTAATGAATTTTTTATGTTGCCGCTCAAAAAAAATTAAAAAATTAAAATTAAATATAATTTTTAGTTACTTAACCTTAATTATCAAAATCAATCCGTATTTTTAAATTTAATAATATCTAGAAAGTTTGATCATTAAGAACAAGTGGATAGAAGGTGAATTTTTTTTATAGTCCATCAATCTTAATTTCAATCCATACACTTTATTTTCTTGATAATTCGAAAAATAAAATAAATGAGAAATGTATTGGCTGTCACCATATGTGTTCATTTTTACCCTTTTTTTTTTTAATGTTGGGTAAGAATTCATTAAAAAGAGGAAGATAGCCCAAAATAATTACAGGATCAGGTCAAAAACAGCCTAAGATGACTGAAAAAATGGAAAGCCTGAAAAAGGGCCCAAACAAGCCCACAAACAAGCAAACAAACAAACACAGGCCAAATTAGTAATAGAGGTCTTGTGAGAAACTACCCGAGCCCCCAATACAAGTGATCTTTGGGCAATCATGGCCGAAAAGCTTGATGAGGGCCCTGATGGCCCATACATAGCCATGGAGGGGCCAAAACGTAATAGAGGAATGGTTAATCAGAGTAGTCAATTCCTCACAGAATAGTAAACATAAAAGAGGATGGCCAGACTGAATAAGAAGAAGCAAGATCTTTTGAATGAAGATCAGAGTATGCTGAGTGGAGTCCAAGCCCGTACCAGGAAGATAGTAGGCCCCTAGCATATCAGGAACACTGCAATTATAAAGCGCACCTAGCAAAGGACCAGCAGAAGTCTCAATCCAGGTGATAAGAAGACTTGGAGGAACTGGGTTCGTGGAGGGTTCGGCGGCTTGGCTGGAGTAGGAGCAGGTGGAGGGAGGTCCCAAGAAGCCGAGAAAGCACCTCCAAGGTTCAAAAGGTCATCATTCGAGTAGAGAAAGAAAATGTGATTTATAATGTCATGGGAGATATTGATGCAGACCTGACCAGGATTACTGATAGAGTTCTTGAAGATCTTGGCATTCCGTTCACTCCAAATATGCCAGATCAAAGCATGTAAAGCAAGCATGGCAGCCAACTTCTCAAGACGGCTCCCCATGGACTAAACCAACAAAATAGAATCAATAAGGATGCAATTAGAGTGATGGGAGAATTGGAATTTTCTAAGCAAGGAATGCCAAGTACTCTGAGTGAAATTGTATTGCAGAATATGATCATGAGAGTCTCCATGGGCATCACAGAGCACACAATGAAGATTCAAGGTTATTTATTAGTTTTTTTTCTAATTGAATTTGTGTGAATTAGTGTTAAATGAGAAATTTTTATAAATATTTAATATTTTTTATAATTTATAATATTTTTATTCCTTAAACTTTTTTTTTTTTTTAAATGGAGACTGAATTGAAACGAGTTTCAAAAGAAAGCTTAAGAACAATATTTACGATGACCAAATCGATCTCAAAATTAAAAAAAATAAAAATTAAAGTGATTTGGTATAGATCCTCCGATTAAACTATTACCAAATGTTTTGAACTGCCTATTGAAATGACTTATAAAAGGAAGCAGGATCTAAAAATCATAAAAAAAAAAAAAAAGCCCCATGAAATAATTTAATGTCATCAAAATTTTAAAAACTTAAAATAAAGTGTTTCAATGCTATCCAAATTTTGCATGTTTAAACTTATTTTTAATCTTTAAATGTTTTATCTTATTATAGACCGCTTTATTGTAGTGTGATTTGTCATTAAAATGGTTCAGACATAAATATGATATCAAATATATATCATTGATTAGATCATCAAAATTATTTTTTAAGTTGTCTAAATTTTTATAACTTTAAATTGTTTTTAAGTCTTAAGGTTCATTCATAAATATAAGATTCTAAAAATCATCTTGATTAAATCGATAAAATTATGTTTATAAATTCTCAAAAAAAAATATTTAAAATTTCAATTAATTTTTCAGTTAATAAATTAAAACATCTTGGCTAAATTCCAAGAATTTAATCCACTAAAATATGCTAAAAAAATTATAGTAGCATTCAAATACCAAAATATTAATCTATAATGTTCCACACCCCCCGCCCTCCCACTTTATGAAATACGCACACTTTAATATGCACAGACTAACTAGTGTAAAAAAATCTCTACTCTCTAGACGGGCATTGCAACTTATCCAACACAAACTCCAGAAAGAAAGAAAGAAAACTTTCACTGAATACCGCATTACCATAGAATAGCCTCTATCCTAAGAGTAGGGATGAAACTTAAGAATGGAATTTTAATCAGATTGACATTACATGCTTGAATTTTAATTATATCTACATGACATGATTTAATTTGATTCGAATGCAATAAATTATAAAATAATATTTAAATTGAATCAGATCAGAAATCAAGTTAAATTGAATTAAATAATTTGAATTAACAATTTGAATTCAATAATTTTTAACATGAATTAAATTAAATTTATAAAAACTCAATTTAAATTTCAACCTAGACCAACTTTCTCCAACGTGAGCAGCAATTCGTGTTTATCTCTTTGCACTCACTAGACAAGAAATTTCTATTTCCATAACACGGAAGCACAGAAATTTCTTGGAAGCGCGGCCACGCAGCCGAGTCAAGAGACTCTTATTACCAGTGCGAGTGGAGACCGAACTTCCAACACGTACACGCTTACGTATTTCCAGGCCGGCAACTCGGTTACCAAATTCTTTATGATTCCGTCCCTATTTACACCATGGCCCACGTTGCACAACTCATAAAATATAACGGTAAGAGGGTCGTTTGGTCATTTTGCCGATGGCACTAGAATAGCTAGACCGACTTGCAATGCAAGCAACCAAACCCTTATAAATTATTACAAAGAGTCGTAGGTTCTCTCACCTGCCACATTCTTAGTCGAGGCATTCACTTGAATCTATGCAAATCTTGTTCCAAACTTCTTACTCTTGCATCCAACTCTTGTTTGTTCTCTTAATCTCGACTATATTCCACTCATATCCGAGCGTACCTATCAATTAATTCAAGTTCAAGTAAGCAGTAAATATGGTTATGTTGAAGAGATTGAGAGAAATAGAAGAAAGTGAAGAAGAGATGGACACAATAAGAACGGCAAATTTTCTAGTTTTACTCTCTCGTGGAGATAGTGATGGTAGCATGGTGCATCCTGAAAGTCCGGAGACAGAGCCAGTGCCACCTCTGCCATCGACGTCGAGCGGGGTTTTCCAGTGCAAGACATGCAATCGGCAGTTTTCATCGTTCCAGGCTCTCGGCGGCCATAGAACCAGTCACAAGAAGGCGAGGACAATTGAAGATAGTTACAACCAGAAGAATTCAACGTCGAAGCGCAAATCCCATGGGTGTTCGATATGCGGTTTGGAGTTTGCAATGGGGCAGGCTTTAGGCGGGCACATGACGATCCACAGGAATGCTGCTGAAAAATTTTCTGATGAGAACAAGTGTGGGAGCGACAAGGCCCTGTGCTTGGACCACAACTCATCATCTTCAGATGGTGAACCGGTGTTTTTGTTTGGGATGGTCCTTGGAAGAAAGATGTCAACCGTCCACTGAAATATGGTTATTATTGTTATTTTTATTTTTTCATGAACCTTCTGAATGATGTACTTTTTTAAGTTTTTTACCTTTACATTTATTCATTCTTTTTGTTGTTCTTCTAAAATTTTATGAGAATCGATTGTAATTTTTGATAATTAATTTTGAATATCTTTTCATTCATCTAAACATAAGAAACAAGGATATAATTGCCCCAAAAATAGTGTGATTTTCCAATTTCAGTAATTTATATATTTATCATTTCACTCTACTTAGTCCATATGATAATTGATAATTAATAACATTAAAAATTATCCATTGCTTGAGACTAGATGATGCAGATAAAGAGGACTGGTTCGGTAAACTCATTTTTAATATAGGTATAGATTGAAGAGGTTTGACCTACTCAATAAATAGGTAGGAGACTCAACTTAAATCAAAACCTATCTAAATTGTTTCTAAGTTTAATTAGAATTGAACAAGTATTAAGTTTTTAAAATTTATCATCATCATTACAAACTATTCACTCTATCAATATAGAATAGATTTGAGAAATTATTTTCATAAGTCTTTTGTCTGCCCGACGCCTGTTTGGTTGAGCCTACTTATAACAATTAGTCCTTACCAATTTTAATATTAAGTTTGTAAAAATATTTAAAAAAACATCACATGGTCTGGCGCACAATTCGAAGACACTTGATGAGAAAATTTAAATTTTCAAGTTTGATTTTTTTTTTTTTTTTAAATATCATCTTATCTAAACAAACTTCCAAGAAAAGTTCCAAGACTAAAATCATACAAGTGAATAAACTTTTAAGTTAAATAAAAAAATAAACTATCAACATTTAAATTAGACCACTTTGTAAAGGCAATTGGAGAGCATATTGTCTAGATCATGTGAATTCTTATGTTTTAAAAAAAATACTATCATGTGATTCAAATGTTCTTTTACGAATACAATGAAATCTTAAATAAACACACATTTAAAAAAATCGTTAGAAATTAATAATGTTTGTCATAATTTGACATAACATGATAATTATTTAGACTATTCTTCTATTTTGATAATAATAGTTAGATCGTTCATCTATCACAATGATTAAGCAAGCATTACACGCTATCTTGATTATTAACTTAAATTAATTATCCATCTTGACTGACTAATGAGGACATCACAACTAAAATCATGTAGCAAATTGAAAATCCATAAAGAAGTGAGACAAAAAATTGAAGAATATGTCCAATTGGAAATCAAATCGCATGTAGAATTTATGGTGTCAAATGGGTCCATATTGGCTTTCTTTGGGGCCCAAATGTGCAAATTAATTGGGTCATTGGTTTGGTTATTGGGTCATTGGCGTGATTTTATCTTTAAATGTTTGTATCTTATTGTAATCTACTAAAAGAGACCCAAATCAGCCCAAGGAAGTGGTTCATTTGTTGAGCACAAGGAAGAGTGACGAGATGAGAAGAAAACATGGGATTATTTATATAATTTTTATTTTTATTTTTATTTTATACAGAACACATGTCACTTAGGGATTTGACAAAAAAATATAGTGTAACTTTAGGCATATTTTATGTATTAAACGATATTAGATTTCATAAAATTGAATTAATTAGAAAGCTTACTCAATAACATTCTCAACAAATCTAAATTTATACAATTTCTAACTACGTATACAAAGTCATGACCAGTTTTATAAAAGGTGGGCACAAATATTCTATTTTTTTCAGTCTCAAAATCCTAAAAATAAAGGGCTTGGGCACAAATTGAAAACACATCCAGTTTGCCTAGAGCAAGTAAGTTTGGTTCTTTTGATTTCTAATTGAATTTTATATTGAATTAGTTTAATTTATGCATATTGTTTATCAAATTTTTTATTTTAATTTGATTGTCAAATTGTTGCATTCAGCCATATCATATTATTTTAAATTTAATTCCATGATTCGATTTAGGTCTCAATCGAATTTTTAATTTCATTAATGAATCTTGCATAGTGTCAATTTTCCTAGTGAGATTTGAGCCTAATTCATTTTTCTACGAGCGAAATTGGTTTGGGTAATCGACCAAAGCGTCGGATTTTCTCCTAACAAGAGTTTGATGCGCCATACTGAAATTGGAAATTCTTAGATCTAAATCTCCTATATTCGGTTTGTAGAAACTAAACCTAAACTTTTATTTTACTCAAGACTTGTGGAAGAGTGCAAGAAAAGAACTTTGTAGTTTCAACCGTAGACTTCATTATTGACTCTCATAAATTCGGTCCTTGGTTTATATTCATCAAGAATTTAGACTAGTCCAATATATCCAGGTTGTTCATTAGTCCTAATCATGTATTATGGCTTATGACATAGCCTAATCTTATAGTGGGACATTCATTTACTTCATTAGACTTTTGAACTTATATTAATTTTTTATAAGATGGTCTACTGGAAATTGTACAAGTAAAATTGTTGGCATTAAATACAAATAGTTGGTGATATAATGGTAAAGTTGCAATTTAAGCCTCACAGGTGTACGGTAGGAGAGGTAGGAAGGGTTCATATTGAACTTATTGCCAAAATGTACCTAAATCAGTAGTGATTTCGAGCTCCGAAGGAGGTTGATAGCACAGGTCGATGTCTATGCATATTCGGGCGTATAGCAGCTTCGATATTCTCTCAATATGTCAGCAGTTTTCCATGGATTCCTATGCCTCTTGCTATTGCAAAGAGAATTTCTGACCTCCACAGCTCCGAAAGAAGAGGAAAGAAGAAAACAGAATGGAAGAAAATGGATGGAGAGAGCAATAAAACTGTTTGACAATACGCTTTAATGGAGCTGTTTGAAAGTGGGTGTTGTTAGTTGTATCAACTTCAGAACCTTCATGCACCAGTCATGGGCTGGTCATAGCAATGCTTGCTTTAAGGCTTATATATATATAACCTCTGTTTCACCGATAGCAAAAACATTATTGTCGTACTAATCTGAATATGACATCTATACAGTTTTGCATTTATAATCATATATTTCGCATTTGATTCTAAATGCAGTATTTAACTTTTCTATTCAGGATTTGATTGGTTGGAACTCCGTGAGCCTCTCCTTTGCTAGTAAGCTCGAGCTACTGAAATCAACCATTAACAATCTTCGTATTGTTGTGATTGGCTCGAATCAACAAAGAAAGCACTGAGATTTTATCTTCAGAAAATCAAGGAGTTTCGTGGGTTTTGGAGGAATCCTAATCTCCAACTTAATTACATATAGCAATAAGGATTTTTTTAGCTAGCAAGGAGATAATATTGGCATGTATTTGAATGCATGGGCTGGACGTTTGCTTGTTGCGGATAGTTGTATGCGTGAAGTGCAAATATATAGGACTCGATATACATGCTGGATTCCGCATGTAATGACGAGTTGTATATGCGTTGTGACTTCCGTATGTGGTGGAGTCATTTAGAGTCATTTTGCATGCAAAGAAAACACCAACTCATGCGTTTGAAAGGCCTTTTATAAGGGAGCTTTGCCCGCACGCTTGTGTGCCTTTGTTGGCCAAAAACGACACGCCATACAAGAAAGACCGACCAATGAAAATGTGAGTAGAGTGTGGGGTAGCACATGGTAAATGCATGGACGTGGAGCTTCTTGTAATTTAAATTTAACTCGCAAGTACACGAACTAATTAATAGTGAAGTGAATGAATGCAAGGTCGTATATAAGGAAAATCAACAAAATATATGTATGGAAATAAAAATGGTACCATTAAAGTAACGTGATTTAAAAAAATGAAATTTTGGGATTTAAGCATCATAAATTTTTTAAAACATGGAGTCATAATCTTAACTTAGCAAAATTCTAGATTTAGATATCCAATATTTAATTAATTATCTAACTTTGGAATTTAACAAAATATGAGATCTAATTTTATCATACAAACTATTGATTTATAAATTTGATTAAAATGGTGGAGTGAATTAAATAACCTCAATCTAATTTAAAATGCAATGTTAAGAAACAAATAAAATATTTCTAACCTAGTTTCATCATTTGAAGGATTTTTATAAATAAATAAAAGAATAAAAAAAATACATAGTTTACAATGGAATTGAGACAAGTATCTAAGGCGGCATGTTATCCCATTTAAAAATAATATCATGGCCTAGACTATGAAATCCTCTAAAATTATTAAATATAAATTCAAGTTTAGCATTTATTAAAATTCTAATTAGAAAAATTACGACGTCCATTAATTTAGAATTTTTCAATTCAAGCCTTAGGCATGAGCGGGATTTACACTAACGTTTTCCAATTCTAAAATAAACTGTTCTTAAAAAAAACTTTAGACTGAAAAAGTCGAGTCCCACCGATCCTAACATTGGTTCTACTTTTCCTTTAAAATTTATTAAAATAACTTTTTTCATAACATTAATAAGAAGAATTAAAATAAAATTAAAACCATCATCATATCATATCATATCAAATAATTTGGAAGACCATACATCTAATAAAGCTACCATGAATTTCATTTAAAAATTAGTATATAAGAAAATACAATTCTTTGGAACTTATTACATAAAAATAAAATAAATGATTTACAAGAAATCAAATATTTTTCTCTGTCATTCAGCCGTCCAAATTCATCCCCTTCAATGCCTTGCTCGGTTCACCGTACAATGGACCCAAAGCCATCAATTTATAGGAGTGAGAAGATGTGAAATAAGGCAAGTCACATGGGACCCATTCAATTTCTAGCCTTAACCGATTGTTTCCTTTTTTCTTGTCTCATTCGGTCACATCTCAACAAACCCACCATCTTCTTCCTTCTATTTTCATGCAAGGTTCAAGCTGGCAAATCTTTCCTTCTTCTCTTTACTCGGTTCAAAATCTTCTATTTTCTTCCTTTCTATTCTTTCTTTTAATCATCCACATCACTTTCCTCTTTATTTTCATTCACATAAGCAAATCTTCTCCTTTAGTTGGTAGATCGACCAACACCTTTCTTTTCTTACTTTTTTTTTCTTTCTTGGCTTTCTAAAACCCATCATCTGTACAACCTTCCTGCTAGCAGCCTTCCTTATTTTCCCATCGACAATAGAGCGTAGCAAAGAGGAGTCCTTGTGATGGGATTTCCTTCCATTCTTCTTCTTCTTGTCAGCACATCCGCCACATTCGGGATTTCTATTTCCCTTTTTATTCCTTCTCAATCTCCTTCTTATCTATGCTGAGTCATAAGGATTTGTCCCTCTTTGCTATACAAGATTCAGCCAGCCGTTTATTTCTACAGAGATTTGGCTGAATCCCTCTCTCTTGAAGATTTCATTCTATTCTGATGACCACCGTCCCAGCTAGCACGTGGATTTTCTCTCTTCTGTGTTGGCATGATTAATGGGTGGATCAACAACCAACTATTACGTGTGGGTCCCTTCTTTCAGTTTGGACAATAATATTGCCGATTGTTACAAATGTGTTGGCTCTTATAACCCACTTAGTTGACTGCAAATCTAATCTTTCATGGGTTTGCAAATGGGCATTGACTTTCAAGATGGAACAATGGGTCCATTGAAGATTTTGTAAAATTAACCACCTTTACAAAAAATATTAGAAAAGGTATTATTTTAATTCAAATTCTCATAATGGATTTGAATTAAAATAATTTACAATGAATTCCAAAATTAGGAAGTAAAATTACAAACTTTCCAAATTTGACATCGTGGCCCACTTTCTCCAATTTTTATTCCAATTTCTTGTATTTTCCAAAATATTCTGCAAAACTCAAAAACATATTAAATATATCTAATATTTACAAAATAAAGACTAATTAATCTAATATATAAAGGGCAAAATGGTAGTTTTACGATGTTCATCAAATACCCCCAAACTTAGATTTTGCTAGTCCTCAAGCAAAACTAATAAAAAATCCTAAACGACACCACCTTTGTTGGTACTCTCGATTGCATTTAGCGTATGCAACAAGCCTTTAAACCTCTAGCTCAGCACTAGTGGACGAGTTATAATCTCGTGAAGGCTTCCTATGATGATACCCACAAATATCAAATTTTTCAGCAAAAACACAGACAAAAATCTAAATGTCATAGAACTCCAAAATTCTTTTTACAACACTTATACCTGGAGTGTTGTGTGTGATAGCCAATATTAAGATAGTCTTGTTTTCCAAATTGACACAAGTTTTATAACCACCATTGGAAAATGCACTTTGACTTCAAATCTCACTAGGTATATATCTCTCAGAAAAACTAATGCTCAGAGTTTTGGGTTTATTTTCACTAAAGGTATATGTGAGCGGAATTTACGTATTCAAATCAAAATTCTCACTTATGTATTAAACAAAGACGGCACAGATGAAGAAAATAATTGATCTCATGAATAGATATCACTTTCCTAAGAACGTTGAGTTAAACACCATTATTTCTCCTCCTCTATTCTCTACATGAAATACCTTATTTAGATTTAGGATCAATAGGACTTTCTAAAGGACGAAACGTGACTTAGGACCGGGTCATATCAAAGAAGGGATAAAAGACTCTAAAAATTAATACTTTCATAAGAAAATGTTAGAGGTCTTTATATTATGAAAGGGATATTTTTCGTCTAATATTTTTCACTTTTTTTTCTTCTTCAAAGTATTTATTTTTTATTTTTCAAATCTTCTTTTCTTTTCTCTTTCAACATCCCTTTGTGATGTATGGATGTTCCCATTTTTTTTTTTCAGTGAATCCTATCCCAAATTCTTCCCTAACCTTTTCTCATATGAAAATAGGTCATGGATATAAATTTTGGCTCAAACTCCATGTCCGGAGTTGGGTATAGTAGGTATGGCTAGTAAATAAAAGAGGTTATATTAGGCTCAACTCGGGAACTATCAAGATGAAATGACCAAAATAGATGGGCTTGAAGGCTCAAACGGTCCAAAAATGGCATATATCCTATTCTAATCTTCATAAGATGATTTCTTTGATTCGAATAAATTCAGAAAAATTTCAGGTGTACTAACTCAAATTTGATGGCGTTCTCAGTAATATGACCAAATCAAGGATAATGAGATCTCACAACGACTCAATGCGCTTATCAAATAAACAAGAGTTTACTTATAACTCTCAGAAGGATAGAATGACTCTAAAGCTCACTAGGTTTAAGTCTCTACCAGTATTCCTCTGGTAATCACTCAACTTATGAATATTTTTCTTTTTCGGACTAACATTAATATGGCTGTGTACATGTATTTCTGAGCATAAATTCTATAAAAATCTTTCTGGAAAAGTATGATATAAATATTTTTATTTACGTCTTAATGTTAAAAATGTGACTCTTTTTACGTCAGATCGTCAAAACGCATGATTTTCTTATACCTAAATTGACAGTCTTGTTAAGTGCCAAGGAGTCTCATCTTTTACTTACTCTACCCTTAAAAGATTAAGTCTGCCTCTCTCTGCTTAAGAAAACTATAACTCGTTTAACGTCAAATTGCCAAGACGTTTATAGTCCCCTAAGCGAAAATCAATAGATCTTTGGACACCAAGGAGTCTCAATCTTTCCAGACTTACTTTACCTTTGACTAAATCCAAATAAATTTGTCTATTTCCACTTATAGGTCTATGCTTTGCTGCTGTCACACAACGAACTCCTTGATCAACTATTATTCCATTACAATTCCCACGTCCACATTTGTGACAGATTCCTAGCCTCTTAGCTTTCCTCTTTGCAGCCAAAATGCTTCGAACACAAAGAGGTCTAGGTTGCTCCTCTTGGATTTCCAGCCTCCTCACCATCATAGCTAAGGAAATGATTTTCCTACACAAGTCTGGGGGAACGTGTGTTCTAGACAGACACAATGTGAACACAAAAACTCGACCGTCTACATGTATGACTCCTATCCAGTTCTTTAACGTCTGCTGGTCACAAAGGCAAAGATAGATGATAGATGATGATTTTTTTAAAAAAAAATATGGATGATAAATGACCTTAGTACCCCCAAATTTAAATTGAACATTGTCCGCAATGTTCCCTAATCTACACTGGCCAGGTGTAAAAGAAGAAATATTTTAGAAAATGCACAATAGGGGTTCAGACATACCGTGAAATGCATGAGGTGCGAAATGGACCAAATAAATAAATCTTAAACTGACTTGATGAAAACCTATACTAAACACTGAAGATTCAGACGGAGTCATACATAAACAGATGGATAGGTGGGTTTGGGTAATAGAAAGGATGAAGATGGGTAGGTGAGTAAATGGGTATGGGTCCTTAAATCAGTCTTGGTACACAGGATCGGTTGTTGCGACCTCGTTCTCTTCTTCAGGAATGGGAAACTCTAAAAATGGTTTTAATCATTACCCATTAACTTTGAACGCACAACCACTCATAGGATGCCTGATCTGTACTGTCCCATGTGGAAACACTGACGAAACAATGAATGGACATGTCCATTTGGACCTTAACTTTTTAGGAAAAAGATGCAATCTTGAATCGTACAACAAGACCTTCTGATCAACTGTAAAAGATTTTCTCAAGATGTATTTGTCATGAAACACTTTCATCCGGTCTTTGTACATTTTGGCCGTGTCATAGACTTCATTTCGTAATTCCTCCAGCTCAACCAGCTGAAGTTTCCAATGTTGTCCCACAGAGTCTAGAGCAAAATTGAACTTTTTGATTGCCCAATAGGGTTTGTGTTTTAACTCGACAGGAAGATGACATGCCTTCCCATAAACCAGAATGTAGGGTGACATTCCTATAGGTGTCTTGAAAGTTGTACGGTACGACCATAGTGCATCAATGAGTCTGGAAGACCAATCTTTTCGGGTTGGATTGACTGTCTTCTTGAGAATATACATAATCTCTCTATTTGAAATTTCCACTAGGCCACTTATTTGCGGGTGATAGGGAGTAGCCACCTTGTATATCACCACATATAATTTTAGCAAGTTGTCAAAACCAACTTTGTGGTCGTTGGTTTTGCATGCCACCGCTTTGACCCACTTTGATACATAGTCGACCCCTATAAGGATATATAGAATGCCAAAAGAATTAGGGAATGGTCCCATGAAATCGATGCTCCAAACATCAAAAAGCTCAATGGTTAGGATGGGGTTTAAAGGCATTATATTTCTACGGGAGATACTACCCAATCTTCGACATTTATTACACGAGATGCAGAAAGTGTGGGTGTCTCGAAACATGGAAGGCCAATAAAATCCATATTGCAAGATTTTTGCAGTTGTCTTTCTAGTGCTGAAATGCTCTCCACAGGCCTCATCATGGCAGAAACTTATGACACGTTGTTACTCTTCTTCTGGGACACAACAACGGATGATTTGGTCCACACAATGTTTAAATAGATAAGGGTCATCCCAGATAAAACTTTTGACCTGTACCAAAAACTTAGACCTACCTTACTTAGTCCAATGCGGGGGCATTTGACCACTAATAAAATAACTAACAATATCTACAAATCATGGTACTTGGGACACTGACATGAGTTACTCATCACGGAAGGACTCAATCATAGGACGGGTCTCATCAGTGAACTCAGTTATCAATCTAGACAAGTGATCTACTACCACATTCTCGGAACCTTTCTTGTCCCGGATTTCAATGTCAAACTCTTATAAGAACATGATCCATCGGATCAGGTGGACTTAGCATCTTTCTTAGAAAGGAGATGTTTAAGTGCTGCATGATCAGAATGGACAATGACCTTCGAATCCACTAAGTAGGAACGAAATTTGTCTAGTGCAAATACGACCGTCAACAGCTCTTTTCCGTGGTGGAATAATGAAGCTGAGCGTCATTAAGAGTTTTGCTAGCATAGTAGATAACGTGAGACAACCGATTTAACATTTGTCCTAACACGACTCTTACTACATAATTGGAGGCATCGCACATAATTTCAAAGGGGGCAGACCAATCAAGTGGCTATATTAACGGAGTAGAGGTCAGAGCGGTTTTCAATTTTTCAAAAGCTTGAACGCACTCATCATCAAAATCGAAACTAGCATCGTTGGTCAAGAGTGTACAGAGAGGTTTAGAAATTTTACTGAAATCTTTGATAAACCTTTTGTAAAAACCAGCATGACCTAAGAATGAACTGATCTTTTAAAATGTTTGGGATCTTGGTAAATTAGAAATCAGATTGTCTTTTGCTTTGTCTACTTCGATACCCTGTTCAGAGATAATGTGCCCCAGTACTATGCCCTGTTTCACCTAAAATGACATTTCTCCCAATTCAATACGAGGTTCTTTTCTTGGCATCTGATTAGCACAAGGCTCAGATGGTGCAAGCACTGGTCAAAAGTAAATCCAAATAAAGAGAAGTCGTCCATGAAGACTTCTAAGAAACGTTCGACCATATCAGAAAAGATGTTGATCATGCACCGCTAAAAAATGGCGAGAGCATTGCACAGCCCAAAAGGCAACGGTGATAGGCGAACGGATAGGTGAAGGTGGTATTCTCCTGATCCTCAGGAGCAATATCTAGTTATAGCCAGAATAATCATCAAGGAAACAATAGAATGCATGGCTGGTTAAACGCTCAAGCACCTAATTGATGAACGGAAGAGGGAAGTGATCCTTTTGAGTGACAGTATTCAGTTTATGATAGTCAATACAAACTCTCCAACCTGTTTGGATGCAGGTTGGTACCAACTCATTATCCTGATTCTTGACTACCGTCACACCCGATTTCTTAAGTATAACCTGTATTGGACTCACCCATGCAATGTTAGAGATCGGGTAGATACTACCCGCCTCGAGGAGTTTTAAAATCTCAGCTCTCACCACATCCTGCATCGCCGGATTTAGTCGTCTCTGTGGTTCTCTGGATGTCTTTGAATTTTCTTCCAAATGAATTTTGTGCATGACCATAGAGGAGCTAATTCCTTTGAGATCGGTAATGGATCATCCAATAGCTTCATGGTGATCTCTTAAAATAGTTAGGAGTTTAGACTCCTACTCAGAAGTTAAGTTAGAAGCTACGATAACAGGTAAAGTGTTTGATGATCAAAGAAAAGAATATTTAAGTGTCTCAGGGAGTGGTTTGAGCTCTAGCTTTGGTGGCTTCTCGACAGAGGGGACAGAACAGATTGACTAACGGGGAGGTTCAAATTTGGTGAACCTTCGCGCATATGGAGATGCGTCAAACATAACGTTCACTTCTTGTTTACCATTTTCATTGAATTCTGTGCTAAAAGTGGACAGAGTTTTCTCAAATGGATCATCACAGATGAAGTGAAGGAATTACTCTTAGACAGAACTCTAGATCATATTAACCTCGTATGGATCATCTATGCAGAGACGTTGTCGACATAGGCTAAACACATTGAGTTCTGTCGTCAATTCTCCGAACAACAACCTAAACATACCATCTTGGCAATTGATAACAGCTTTGGCATTGGCCAAGAATGGTCGTCCAAGAATAACCGGAATATGCCCACTTTTGTTTTGAATGGGCTATGTATCCAACACTACAAAATCGATCGGAAAATAAAATTTATCTACTTTCACCAGAACGTCTTTTATCACACCTCTCGAAATTTTTACAGAGCGGTCAGCTAACTGTTGTGTGATAGGAGTGGATTTCAGCTCTCCAATCTCCAACTGCTCATAAACGGAGTATGGCAATAGGCTAACACTAGCTCCCAGATCTAATAAGACCCTGTCAATTTTATATGTACCAATGGTGCATGCAATGGTTGGGTCCCAGAGTCCTTATGTTTAATCAGGAATGGCTGTTGGATGAGAGCACTTGCATTTTCTGCTAGAAATGCATTTGTGGGAACATTAGTTCTCCGTTTTTCCGTACAGAGGTCGTTGAGAAACTTAGCATATGAGGATATCTCATTGATGGCATCAAGTAGAGGAATGCTGATATTGACATGTTTGAATACCTCTAGTATGTCACCATAAGGCACCCCTTGCTTGGTGATGAGCCTCTGAGGGTACGGAGCCCTAAGTATGTATGGTTTTCTAGAATATGGGTCCGGTGTGATTTGGACTGAGGATGAACTCGGTGGGTCATCCTGATGCTTGGATTGACCAGTGGTCTGATCTTCCGGTTATCTAGGCATTTTCACTTTATTGTCTACCTGTCTCCTGAATCTCAAGGTAATAATGGAGTTAGCGTCCTCTGGATTAGACGATGAAACCTCATTCTAGCCCTTGGGGTTTGGGATAGGCTAACTGGGAAATCTATCTTTCTCCCTATCTCCTATTGTGGTGGCTAATTGCTCAAGCTGTGTTTCAAGATTGTGCACAGCCTGCTCGGTAGACTGCATGAATTGCTGCAACATATCCTCTAGAGATGGTTTACGTTGTTGAGATGGATCGGATTGATAAGACTGATTTGATTGGGCTGGATGATTTCGAGATGGGTGGAATGGCTGGTTCTGAGGTGGTTGATATGTTTGACCTTGATATTGAGGGGGTCCTTGACCTACTAGAGGTTGATTTTGACGCCAAGAAAAATTTAGATGATTCCGCCAATTAGGATTGTATGTGGCAGAGAAAGGGGTTCTCCGCTGTTTTCTAAAATTATTGAGTGCAATGGTCTGCTCGGTTGAGCACTCAACATTAGATCCGAAAGAAGGACAATTTTGGGCAGTGTGTCATAGGTTAGAACACATTGTGCAAACCTCAGCATGCATTCTTAATGATGGGTTCATCGCCTGAGTTATCGCTAAAGCATCGATTTTCTTTGTAAAGTTCGCAATTGCAAGCTTAACATCTAAGTCAGTACTAATTTCGTATAACCCTTCTCTCTTTGAGGTTTGTACTGAATTCTCTCTTTTGGATAAGTCTCATCGCTGAGGATTTTCCACCAATGATTCTAAAAAATTCCATCCATTGATTGCAGTTAACTTTAAAAATTCTCCACCCTTCATACATTCGACCATTGTACGGTCCGATATGGTTAAACCATCATAAAATAATTGCACGAGTTTCCCCGTTTCAAAGCAGTGGTGGGGGCATTTACTCAACGTATCTTTGAATATTTCTCATGACTCACAGAATTGTTCACCCTCTTTCTGATTAAAGTTTGAAATTTCTTTCTTGAGGGCATTAGTTGTAGATGAAGGGGAAAATTTATTCAAAAATTTGTTGGCCAGCTGATCCCAAGTTGTGATGGAATTTGTATGTAGAGAATTTAGCTAAGATTTCACTTTTTCTTTAAAAGAAAAAGGAAATAAACGAAGTTTAATAGATTCATCAGTGATGCCTTGAAGTTTGATGGTGGCGCAGATTTCTAAGAATTCTTTAACATGTAGGTAAGGGTCCTCATGATCAAGTCCATGGACTGCAGGTAAAAGATGTGACAAGCCTGATTTGAGTTCAAAGGCTACATTAGTTGCTGGAACAACTATGTCTAATGGTGTATTGGGTGTGATTGCTGAAAAGTAGTTTTAGAGGGTTTTCTCTTTGACTCTTTCTCCGGCCATTTTAGGTGATGGTGGTGGACTGTCTATGACTGAGCTAGACTGCGCTCCGGACGCAACGATCGGTAAATCGACAGAAAATGTAATTCGAGCCAAACGATTGTCAGAGTCACGACACCAATAATTCATACACGGACACGATTATTCACGCTCAACTAAATTCATACAAGAAAATGCCTAAATCTAAATCTGAATTGCACTAATGCAATCAAATTTTATTTAGCTAATAGGACCCTAAGGATTGTCTCTAGACTGGCTCCTACTTTTCTCTCCAAATAATGTAAGTCTCCGATGACAATTTAATCACAAGATAGCCAGGCAAGTTCCCAGGTAAGTAGGGGAGCACACGGCATCTCTTCTCAGCTTATCCTTAGATCATGCTCGACCTCATGTCTTGGTGACAAAACTAGCCTTAAACAGCATTATTGACGATAAACTATTCACCGGTCACAAAAGTTAATTTAGATCGAAAATGATCCTAATGAACATGAAACCCTAAAACCTAGCCTAATGATTCCTTAATTGATTTTATTAAGGAGATGCATGAACCAATTTTACTAATCTTATTTTTCTAAATATTGTGAAAATGCAGTCCTAAATTACCACACAACATTCAAACAAATATGCAAATAATAATAAAGCAATCTAAATTAATGCATGAATACAAACAACTTAGATGAGATGCATGGACAAATTAAATGCAAGCAATAAGTAAAATAAAATAAATAAAGAATACCCTAAATAAATCTATATGAATGCATGAGAAAAATAAAATCAAAGAAAAAATTAGGCATTCACCGTAGCCTATTATGCGTATTTCCAATGATTTTTAAGCGCGCAATTAAAACTCCTGCAAAATAGACAATACAAGCCTTAGTGAAGATTATAATTCAAAAAAAAATTGCATGATCCTTGTCTAAATGCAATTGTCCTAAAGTTATAACTAGTGGAAGAAATACAATATTTGTAACTTAATTAAAAGTTTTAAAACAAGTCAAGGCTATGAAAATTGGACTCCACCCCATTAAATCAAAACTTCGTTCCACGAGATTTTTTTGTTTTTTGTTTTTTATTACTATAATTTTTTAAATCATATTTAGAAACTTTCCAAAGTTAGATGAAATTCTAAATTTAGAAAACTTTTAAGTTTGAAAATTATCTAAAATTAAATGTCTCCAAAATTAGATAATTTCCAAAAATAGACTTTTGTAAAAATAGAACTTGCCAAAAATAGATCATTTTCTAAAAATAAATTATTTCTAAATTAAGACGTATCTCCAGTATTAGAAACGTTGTTAAAAAGAGAAACTATTAAATTAGAAAATTTCTAAGAAATAGAAAATCCTAATTATACAGTTTCTCGATTTAGTAAATTTCCAAATTTAAATTAATTCCAGAGTCATTAATATTTTTAAAAATTTCTCATTTAAGGAAACTTCTAAAAACAGATATTTCTAATTTTAAAGAGTTGCCTAATTTAAAAACTTCTAAAAATAGCATTCTTTCCAAAAACACATAAATCTAATGGCACAGAATTTATTTCGACATTTCTCCGGCAACGACGCCAAAGACTTGTTGTGTTTTAAATTTAAACATGAATTTTGTTTTAAAACATGGAGTTATAATCTTAACTTAGCAAAATTCTAGATTTATATATCCAATATTTAATTAATTATCTAACTTTGGAATTTAACAAAATATGAGATCTAATTTTATCATACAAACTATTGATTTATAAATTTGATTAAAATGGTGGAGTGAATTTAAATAACATCAATCTAATTTAAAATGCAAAGTAAAGAAACAAATAAAATATTTCTAACCTAGTTCTATCATTTAAAGGATTTTTATGAATAAATAAAAGAATAAAATAAAACAATAATAATGAATTATTTATATAGTTTACAATGGAATTGAGACAAGTATCTAAGGCGGTATGTTATCCCATCTAAAAATAAAATCATGGCCTAGACTGTGAAATCCTCTAAAATTATTAAATATAAATTCAAGTTTAGCATTTATTAAAATTCTAATTAGAAAAATTACAACATCTATTAAATTAAAATTTTCAATTCAAGCCTTAGGTTTGAGAGGAATTTACACTTGCGTTTTCCAAATCTAAAATAAATAATTCTTAAAAAGAACCTTAGACTGGAAAAGTCGAGTCTCACCGATCCTAACATTAGTTTTACTTTTCCTTGAAAATTTATTAAAATAACCTTTTTCATAACGTTAATAAGAATAATTAAAATAAAATTAAAATCATCATCATATCATATCAAATAATTTGAAAGACCATACATCTAACAAAGCTACCATGAATTTCATTTAAAAATTAGAATATAAGAAAATACAATTCTTTAGAACTTATTACATAAAAATAAAATAAATGACTTACAAGAAATCAAATATTTTTCTCTTTCCTTTAGCCATCCAAATTCAGCCCCTTCAATGCCTTGCTCGGTTCACCATTCAATGGACCCAAAGCCATCAATTTATAGGAGTGAAAAGAGGTGAAATAAGGCAAGCCACGTGGGATCCATTCAATTTCCAGCCTTAGCCGATTGTTTCCTTTTTTCTTGTCTCAATCGATCACATCTCAGCAAACCCACCATCTTCTTCCTTCTATTTTCATACAAGGTTCAAGCTGGCAAATCTTTCCTTCTTCTCTTTACTCGGTTCAAAATCTTTTTTTTTCCTTCCTTTCTATTCTTTCTTTTAATCAGCCACATCACTTTCCTCTTTCTTTTCATTTACATGAGCAAATCTTCTCCTTTAGTGGGTAGATCGACCAGCACCTTTCTTTTCTTATTTTTTTTCTTTCCTAGCTTTCTAAAACCCATCATCTCTACAACCTTCTTGTTAGCAGCCTTTCTTATTTTTCCATCGACAGTAGAGCATGGCAAATTGGAGTCCTTGTGATGAGATTTCCTTCCATTCTTCTTCTTCTTGTTAGCACATCCTCCACATTCAGGATTTCTATTTCCCTTTTTACTCCTTTTCAATCTCCTTCTTATCTCTGCCGAGTCATAAGGATTTGTCCCTCTGCGGTACAAGATTCAGCCAATCGTTTATCTCTATAGAGATTTGGCCGAATCCCTCTCTCTTGAAGATTTCATTCTATTCTGATGACCATCGTCCTAGCTAGCACCTGGATTTTCTCTCTTCTGTGTTGGCATGATTAATGGGTGGATCAACAACCAGCTATTACGTGTGGGTCCCTTTTTTTCAGTTTAGACAATAATGTTGCCGATTGTTACAAATGGGTTGGCTCTTATAACCCACTTAGTTGACTACAAATCTAATCTTTCATGGGTTTGCAAATGGGCATTGACTTTCAAGATGGAACAATGGCCCATTGAAAATTTTGTAAAATTAACCACCTTTAAAAAAAATTATAAAAGGTATTATTTTAATTCAAATTCTCATAATAGATTTGAATTAAAATAATTTACAATGAATTCCAAAATTAGATGGTAAAATTACAAATTTTCCAAATTTGACATTATGGCCACTTTCTCCAATTTTTATTCCAATTTCTTGTATTTTCCAAAATATTCTGCAAAACTCAAAAACATATTAAACATATCTAATATTTACAAAATAAAGACTAATTAATCTAATATTTAAAGGGTAAAATGGTAGTTTTACGGTGTTTATCAGTGGAGAACATGGTGTTATTGGAGAAGGCCTTATGCGTGGGAGAGGCTTCATAGAAAGTGAAGCTTAGGCGCATAAGGAATACATGATTTTGTGCTTGCTAAGTATTTATACGGCATTGCGGGGAATTGAAATAGAGAAGTATGGTGCTTTGGTATTTCACACGATATTATGGCAGAGTGAAATAGAGAAGCAAAAAAACACGTGAGACAACCTACGTGGGTAACAATGTAAAGACATCGGCCACCATAGGGTACGTAGAGAAGACACACATGGTGATGTGTGTGGTGTGGAGAACATATGTGTTGGAGGAGGCTTCAGAAGTTCTTTTGTTGGCCTCATATCACACGGAAGATACACACACGATGAAGTGCTCGAGTATTCTACACAGCATTCAGCTGATGCAGGGAAGCATGAGAGAACACCAAAGAATGGGAAGAAGAAGGGTTTATTCTTTTGGAATTGAGAAGGTAAGTAGAGAAGGGTATACAAAGGACTCAGGAACTAAGTTTGGGACTTAAATTCAAGGGAGTTATTCATATTGTACGATTATTCCCTCTCTTCTCTCAAAGTGAAAATCACGCTCCGTTGCCAAACCACGTAAATCTCGGTGTTTGTTTGTGATGTGTTTGTTTGATTATTTAATTATCATGCTATGACCATTTGTGCATCTATTCCTAACAAGTGGTATCAAGAGCTTTGATTTCGACCAGGGAGAAATCAGGAGTGGGTTATCGTAATATAGCACGTTGCTAGTAAAAGGAATCTTAGTAACCAAGTTTGAAGTGGAGTCCATTGTCATGGATCGTCTTTGGGATTGGTAGAATTCTCGCCAGGATGGAGATTGTTGTGATTGGTTCGAATCAACAAAGAAAGCACAAAGATTTTCTCTTCAGAATATCCAAGAGATGCGTGGGTTTAGGAGGAGTCCGAATCTCCAATATCATTGCATATAGCAATAAGGAATTTTTTTTCAGCAATGAAAAAGGAGATAATATTGGCATGTATTCGAGTGCATGGGTTGGACGTTTGCTTGTTGTGGATTGCTGTATGCGTGGAGTGCTAATATGTAGGACTGGATATACATGTTGGATTGCACATGTAAGGAGTTGAATATGCGCTATCCCTTTCGTATGTGGTGGGGTCATTTTGCATGCAAGGAATACACCATCTCATGCATTTGAAAGGCCTCTTATAAGGGAGCTTTGAGCGCATGCTAGTGTGCCTTTTGTTGGCCAAAAACAGCACGCCATACAAGAGAGAGAGAGACAATGAAAATGTTTGCGGGCTGTGGGGCAGCACATGGTAGATGCCTGGACGTGGAGAACATGATGTTGCTGGAGGAAACCTTATGCGTGGGAGAGGCTTATAGAAGATGAGGCTTAGGCGCATAAGGAATACATGTTGTGCTTGCTTGGTATTTCATACAACATCGTGGGGAAGTGAAATAGAGAAGCAAGGTGTTTGGTATTTCATATTGCATTGCGAGAAAGTGAAATAAAGAAGCAAAGAAACACGTGAGACAACTTGCGTGGGTAACAACACAGGGACATCAGCCACCACAGGGCGCACATGGTGATGTGTTGTGTGGAGAACATATGAGTTGGAGGAGGCTTCAGAAAAGGGAGTTCTTTTGTTGACGACATATCACGCGGAAGACACACACGATGAAGTGCTCGGGTATTCCACACACAACATTCAGGTGATGTAGAAAAGCACGGGAGAACACCAGAGAACAGGAAGAAAAAAGGGTTTATTCTTCTAAGATTGAGAGGATAAGGAAAGGGTATATAAGGGACTCAGGACTTAGGTTTGTGACTTAAGGGAGTTATTCATATTGTACAGTTATTCTCTCTCCTCTCATAGTGAAAATCATGCTCCTTGAACGTAAGCAGTTTTTGCCGAACTACGTAAATCTCGATGTCCATTTATGGTGTGTTTATTTGATTATATAATTAGTGTGCTGTGATTATTTTCTGCATATATTCCTAACACATTTACTGGGCTAACTCTTTCTCATTGCCCAAAGCCTACTTAGATGAGATTGAGAAGGTAATGAGAACTTTCTTATGGGGATCTACATCTCAAACGAAAATAACTTTGCTTGCCTAAGACCTATCCATGAGATTAATGAGGCATGTCTAATGAAGTTGGCCTAGAGGAATGCCACTAGAGAGAATTGTCTCTGGTTAACTGGGTCCAACAAAAATATCTGAGAGGTAAAAGCCTCTAGGAAATCCAACTCAATAGATCTTCTTCATGGGCATAGAAATCAATCCTGAAAATTCAAGATTATGCCAAGTCAATGATTGTTCATGCCATTGGTAATGGTTAGAAAACCAATTTCTGGCAGGATCCATGGCTGAAGCCCAGCTTCATCATGGTTGATGAGTTCGTTGAAAGACTTGTTTATAATCTAGCTTAGGTAGAAATCTCAAGGTCAATAATGGGCAATGGAATCCTCTTCCTCCAATTTCCAATGAACTACTAGAGATCTGGGAATTAATTAGTACTATCAACCTTCCTTACTGTGACACTGAAGATCAGATGATTTTGGGTCCCTGATGAGAATGGAGCTTTCTCTATTTCTTCTGTCTTCCAGGAGAAATACTCTTCAATCCCTGAACCAGGCTGGAAAAGCCCTGCCTTGTTTCCTGGGTGCATCAGTAAGCACTCCTTTTTGGCGTAGTTTTTCTTTAATGCTGGTTTAAAAACTGAGTTGCTACTTCTGAACCTTGGTATACCCTGCAATCACATTTGCCCCCTTTGCTGTTTTGAGACAAAGACTCGCCATCACCTTCTTCTTTGTCCCTTTGTACATGACTGCTGGAATTTGATTCTTTTGAAATTTAACTCTCCTTTTTGTGGTACTAGTATTATCAAGGAAGCTATTAATTTAATCAATTTCAGCACTGCAAAAAAAATGTCTTCTAGGCTCATCCTCTCTGCTCTTATATGGCATTGTTGGCACAAGCGAAACTCGAGAATTTTCCAACAGAGTTTCAGCTCAACTGCAAGGATATGTTTCCCGATTGTAAATGATATTAGGTCGACTGTTTTTCTCTTATCTAATGAAGAGCTTAGGATGGTCAATGGAACATTCTTTGCATTATGGAGCCTTCCTCCCCCAAAAACCATTCTACCAAAACCACCTAACATAGCAAATGTGGGGAAACCTGTACCTAATAGCAATGTAGTCCTATTTCATTTATGCTCATTGGAGATGCTCCTCATCTTGGTGTCTTTGCCTTGATTCGACTCATTCCACTTATGGTACCTGCCTGCTACACATCACTGGCAACGACAGATTTTTTTCCTTACTTCTTCGTATCCAGGTTAATCCTAAATTGTTCACTATGGCAATAGTTTCAGCTTAACCTTTTCCAATGCAACGATGTGGACATTATCAATGTGACCCCCTGCCCTTTTCCCATCGTTTAAAATCAGAGTAAATTTTTTTTTTTTGAACTAGAACTTAGAAAAAGGGGCGGAGACGCCACGACGCGAGTCGAGTCCGATTCCGCAGACCCGACCCTCGACTAGCCAACTCATTGTGTGCATGGATTCAGTCCATTGTAAACAGTTACACACACTGTACACTCCCATAAAATTTCTTTTGCGGACATGTTATAATAATAACAGTTATAGCAATTTAAGCAAAGATAAGAGAAATCCAAATATCATAAGTCAAATAGCAAACCACAACAGTTTAAGATTCTAGGAGTTGTTTAAAATTATTACATTCCAATCTCTCAGTCCTACAAATACATTAACACTCCAAAATATCAAAAGTAACATTAAGTCCCCTTCGAGCCTCTCTTGCTGAGTCCTCAATCAAGCATAACTGGCGCTAGGTCCATCATCATGTTGCTTATGTTCACATGCGTTCACATCTAAATTGGGTGGGGGGGGGGGGGGGGGGGGGGGGGGGGGAGGATTTATGGGCTTAGTCAACGCGCCCAGTAGAAGTTCCAAGTAATAGATATGCACGGGGGAATGTTAAAATCAAAAGTATACATATGCTTGTTTTGTTTCATAATAAAACATTTTTCGTAGAAGAAAACACGATAGATATTTTTCAAATATCAATATAGCATAATCTCAAAACATATAATCTCAATTACTTGCAATTTCTCAAGAAATGCTATGCCATGGTTACTATGCATCAATGAATGCCCATGCAACAATCATACTAGTCATCTTAGTGGCTAGTTCATCATTATTGGTCGATTACGTTCATCAGCGATTTGAGACGGCAACCACCAGGTGCTGTAACCCAACCACAAATTAACCGAGACTATCGGTGGACTGTGGACTCCTCCCACTACGCAGGGTTTCGGGACCTTCGCAGGAGCTCTTTGGCCCAAGTAATGCCGTAACATTACAATAAGGACATGGCCAAGGAATAACATTTATATAACTCATTAATATAGTACGTGAGACCAAGCGATGTCTGGACATTTCATTCTTGTCTCAGTAAATGCAATTTCTCTCCCATGCAAACCATGCATGAGGTATGTGTATGCTTATGATGACAAATCATGCATCATATAAATTTTATATCTTTCAACACAGGAAAACATAGCAATGCTCATAATTTCAAGTTACATAGAATTTTCATAGTTCATAACATATAATTTTTCAATAAATCAAATATATCAAGATACCATTTATATATACACTCGTGTGCTTCAACGATGTAGGAAAACTTACTTGTTTGATGATATTCACCGAAGGAGAGGATTACAAATCGACACATACAACGCCGGGGTCAATCTCGAATCCTTCGTTCATTTTCATACATGTCAAAATATCATAAACATGTCATCATACTATCCCAATTACTTGTCCTTAATTTCCAATCTAATTTTGTTGCTTTTCATTAATAATGTCTTTGTCCAAGGTTTAGGTCCATCTATATCAAGTATGAAAACAATGGTATCACTATCCTTAGTTTCATTAATAAGATCTAATCAAAGGTCGAACTTAAAGCTATAAAATTTCTATCCACCATAACATGTAGAGGGATTGTACAAAGTTATGAGGATTCAAGTATTCTCACTGGATCAGTCTTGGAACTAATTTTGAGACTAAAAAAGCCCTACATTCAATGGTTTTTAAGACAGTAAAACAGCCCTACATTGGCTGGTTTTTAAGAGTGAAAATTAGTCCCACAATCAAGTGTTTTTTAGAGTGAAAATCAGTCCCACAATCAAGTGTTTTAAGACATGAAGATCAGTCCTAAGGTCGATGGTTTTGTAACTTGAAAACAGTTCTAAAAATTAGCTAGCAAATGGATCTAAGATCAGCCACCAAAGAGTCCTAATTTCAGTCGATCACTCAAAACATCCACTTATGCTCATCATTTCAGCGTCCAAAAATTTACAGAAATCAGAAAAATAGTGATTTATTGACCTATCAATTCAAATGCACTGACCCTGAAATTTTTACTGGAGGTTCAACTTTAGGTTAGATAATCCCTGTTAAAATTTCACAGAAATCCGAGATCTACAGATAAAGATAAAAATCCCTCATTAAACTGCCGTAAAATAAATTTACAGTTCTAGACTATACATTCAGTTCACCTTGCGACCACGGTTTGAGGCATCAGATGGTATTGTTTGGCCCTAAAATTTTTATAGGAGATATATCTATTTGTGTAGATGAACATAGATATAAATTTTACAGCAATCCGATAAGTATTCACCGAGTTAAGATTTTTTCAAGATGCACCATACAGAACTGTCTCAGATCTAGACCTGGGCTTTGGTCTCAAAACCGATCATCAGCAGAGGCATCAAAACTGATCCAATCCCTCTGAAATTTCTACTGGAGTCTCATACGGTTGTAAACAATCTCCATAAAAAACTACACCAGAATCAGATGAACAGAGACCAATATATAGATTTTACATTGAAGACCTACAAAAATGTCTCACAAAGTTCATGTGTTTGGAAACCTAAAGTCCCCAATTTTTTTTTCAAAGTCCACATTCTTAATCAAATCTCTTCCTAATTCGATTACAGACTGATTCTAAGTTATTCTATATCCTCAATTAAGTCCTAACACTAAGGTATAAAGAAACTAACCTATTATGAAGCTTTTCCAAAAGATCTTTCTCTAATCTTTTCCAAAAATCAAATTGGGAAAAAAGAAGATGCAGCTGCTGCAGTTTCTTTTCTCTTCTCTTCCTTTCTTTCTCTTCTCTTCTTTTGGACAATGGAAGCTGGAGGAGGAGAGGAAAAGAGAGTAGAGAGGAAAGAAATTC
The DNA here is from genome assembly GCA_013350335.1 of Chimonanthus salicifolius. Classification (NCBI taxonomy): domain Eukaryota; kingdom Viridiplantae; phylum Streptophyta; class Magnoliopsida; order Laurales; family Calycanthaceae; genus Chimonanthus; species Chimonanthus salicifolius. Next base: position 30,460,506 of record CM023539.1, read on the forward strand.
AGCTCACTTTTCTCTCTTACTTTAGCCAAGTGAAGTGTAGGAGTGGTATTGCTTGCATGCATAAGGACAAGTGTCCTTATGTCATACCATGTGGAAGGCTATTGCATGCATGTATGAGGACAAGTGCCCTTGTGTCATGACATGTGTCTCTTGGTTGCTCCATGCATGCACTCTTTGCATGTGCTGCCATATGGCAAGGTGTTGCCAGGTGGCAAGGGTGCTGCCACCTCATTGCTGATGTGGCATGCTTGCCACATCACCAAATTAACTCCTTGTGAAATGAATTTCACTTAATTAAACAATGTGTACTTTAATTATTTAATCAATTTAGTTACCAATAATTTCATTTAATTAATTGCTCTCCTCTCCATATTTCAATTAATTTCTCTCAAATCAATTAACTCTTTTTTTCAACTCATCCAAAAATTCATTCTCTTAATCACTAATCCCAGATAGGAAATCCATGTTTATTCCATTCATTAGAGATAATTACATGGATTAACAAAATGAAAATCTTGGAGTGTTACAATCAACCATGCTTGCAAAGCTGCCTCTTAGCTGCATTTGGATGAAGGGTAAATTTTGCAGAGGGTTATCCGGAGTTACCCTTAACCAGGGGTTACCTGAGTATTATAAATACCCCTTACTTGGAAAGGATTTTCAAAAGTGAGAAGAAAGAGGTAAAAAGTTGATTTTTTACCTCTATCCCTTAGTTACCAATCAAGGGTAATGGGGGTTAACCCCCTATTATCCCCCATTACCCCATCCAAACGCTGGTGCAGTTGTACCCATATTGCCTCCTGCCTTCTCTAGAAGCTGCATTGTCCTACAGGTTGCTTCAGGAAGATGATCACAGAAAATTTGCATCTAACCAGCTCTATCCTATCAGTTTGGAACAGCCAGGATAGCCCAGTCAATGCGGGAACTGAGACTTTCTCATCTGCCAGTCAATAGGCTCTTTGACTGTTTTGGATTGACCTTGTTTCTTTCTTTGGGGCATATTATGTGTTCTCCGGGACGGACCCGGGCCAGGCATGGGCTAGACTCGTTATGTTTCTTCTCGTTTGGGCTATTTTGCTGTTTTTTCTGGGCTTGAGCCAATCCGTCGGTTTCCTGATTTGTTGCCTTTGGGTTTCTTTTCTGTTTTGAGCTGTATCATAGTTTCTTGGTCCTGACACGGGCTGTGAATTTCTTTTTGCATCGTAGTTTCATGGTTTTGTAGCTTGTATTTTTTGGGAGAGTTCCGCCTCATTTGAATGAATTACTAACCCATTATAAAAAAAAAAAAATACATACCTAAGCTTTTTCGAAACACAAGAAATTGCTAAACTGAATTTTACCCAATCATGGAAAATTGCTAAAATAGAAAAATTCCCAATGTGAGTTAGAACGAATTTGTTGATGTAGGTAATAAATTGTACATTCTTGCAGAAAATATTGAGAAAAAATCCAGTATGAGCGAACTAAGCAACTGCTATCTTCCAACTATACATGGGCGTCTCAAGTTTATGGTATTTGGCTGATTTAATTCCACACGGAGCTGAACAAATTTGAGAAGAGATTAGGCTTAATTTTGTTGCTTTATTTGCAGCTAATTCTAGTTTTAGCTAGAGGGGGAGAAATGAGGTGGAAAAAGTGGAGTGCATTCCAGTAGGATTCTGTTACAACCAGCAAATGGATCCTTTCCTTGAACTATTTTGGGCTAAAATTCATTTACCCATTGTGCCGACCCATAGGCTAATAAACTTAATAATTCGAACCCCAAAACAAATCATTTTGGGCCCTGTTTTGACAGCCCAAAATTCTTACAAGAATTAGGCTGTTTTCTGTATTTCCTACTAATCTTGGCACATTCTTCCTTCAAAATTAAATCTTATTTTCTTCTTAGGTTTTGCTTTGATGTCATCATCATAGTACAGCAAAGGATCCTCACTCTTTAGCAAGATGCTAGAACTAATACCAGGCATTCAGCATCATTTAGCATTTCCAAGACAGAAATTTAATGTTAATATGTTATTTAACATTTTATAAATGCAATTTGACCAACTTTGGAATTTAGGCCTTTGTTTTCAATCGAGGCCCCATTTCTCACAGTTGGGCCCGGACCTGAGCCCAGCTTCCTTCTTTCCTAATGGACCGGAATGGTCTCCTATCCTACATCAAGAATGTAAATACCATTATAGTCTGATTCTCTCTAAGTCGGCCGTTTTGAGTTAATTCCTATTAAGGATTCAACCCTGTCAAAGGCCATGTCTTCATTGCTTCATAATCATCCAACCGACTTCATTCCAAGACCTAGGTTGGTCTTTCCATTTTCCCATTTTCTTTCACCTTCAACCCTTTATTCTCCTCACCTCACTTGTTTCCGGTCTTTTTTTTCCTTTTTTCTAGCGGCAACAATAGAATTATATTATAAGAACGAAGGCAAATACAAGAAAAGAAAAGAGGTCTAACAGGATTAGACCCGAAACAAAAACACAAAGAGAAAAAAAGAAAAGATGAGAACATCAAGAGAAAGCCCAAACACTAAAACAACAAACTCCTCCAATCTCAAAGGATAAACACGCCAGAGGAGAGGCCAGTGACACCAAGCTTGGCAAAAAAGTCTGCCAACTCATTTATTGCTCCACCGATCTGTAAGAAGGAAACATCCATCCCTGAAACCATCTCCCTAATTTCCCTATCCACAGTGATCAGTCTCCAAGGTAGGCGCTTATCCCCCATTGCCCACTTGATTGCATTTGCCGAATCCCCCTTGATAATGAGTTTTCCTTCACCGAAAGATTTCCAAGTGACCAAAGCTTTTCTAATGCTAAGAATTTCCACCTCGTTGGAGTTTCTGATTCCCACCGACTCAGTAAAGACGATGGAAGTGGAACCCTCGTGATCTCTCAACACCCCGCCAATCCCAACAGGACCAGGAAAGTAGCAACTAAAAAAATTTCAATGGCAGGTATAAATTGCCGTGCACTAAGCTAGAATTCATTCTCTATTATTCCAGTCGTTTTGAGAAATTATGCATCATAGATGCCAATTGGTGAAGTCAGAAGTGACGGTACCATTCAGATACCTAAAGACATTATTATGATGCTGTTCATATACATGCCACGAGTATTATATGATGGACACAAGCCATAACATCACTGAAAGCTCAAATGAGAACTTCGGAAAGACATTATTCAAAGCAGTACCAATTCCACATTACATGCGACAAAGCTTACCTCCGCAGGCTCTCCACAATGTAGGTTGCATAGAGATCCCTACGTAACGAGGAAAAAGAACACAAGTAAATGACAACCTCCAAGTGAATCGGGGGCAACTGTCTTCATTATTGAACCAAATCCAACCCCAACACAACTTCCTTACTCATAAGATCTAACAGATTCGTGTTACCGTAACTTACATGGAATATTGAATAGCTTCACGGGCTGCAGATGCAGGAAGAAAATCATTAACTGCAACTTCCTTATTTTCATTTTTCTTGTCTAAAATTCCACATTTGTCAAAGAAAGCAATGCTATGAAGAAACAATAGCTGGAACACTTGGTCACAGTGAACATTGTCATACAAAGTCACCTGATAAATGCTTATCAATCATGGACAAAGTCAAGCATCAAGCACACACACGAATGAAGGTGGATAATTCCATAGGAAAGAAGGAACAGGTATATCATCTTCTCCTGTTTCAAGGAGGGAAAAGAAATGAAGAAATAGAAGGTAGCAGTTCAGAACTAATCTAATTATTTTCTGTAGAAAAGTTTTAACATAAGAGAGAATGATGGGTTGTTTGCCTGGTCCTGATGCAAATGTTGTATTTCTTTTTATATCCGAGGGAAACCCCACACCCACACAGGACGCCTCCAGTTTACGCCGCTAGGACTCGAACTGGCTACCTCTCGCTTCATGAGACGGAAAGTAACCAGTTGAGCTACCCAACGTTGAGTGATGCAAATGTGGGATTTTCCATCGTTCCTAGGTATTTTTAGGTTGAGAAATATCATTAAAACAAGTGAAAGGATAGAAACCTAAAAATTTGGCAGAAACCTAAGAAAGAAGATTGACTTTGGTAGGAGCTCATGTTGATCAAAGTCAATCTTCTTTCTTAGGTTTCTGCCAAGGATCCATCTCAATAAGAAGCACCAAATTCAAAGCAAAAGTGGAATCATGTATCTAAGATAACCCTTTTAGAACATCTCTATTCATAAAAGTCACAAAGAAAGTTATCGCAATCTTGCCTAAAAGAAGACTAATCTAGATTTTGGAGAGTCTATTCCATTCTCCAAACACAAGTCATAATGCTTGGTAAAAATGACAAATGCTGTTATAAGGACACAAAAGAAAGGAAGCATTGTATGATAAGTTTTTCTCCAAATTCTATGCAACTGAAAAATGTTTAATCAAAATGAATCCAAAGCAAACATTTCTTTTTCATCAGAATATCAAACGAAAGCCTCTATTAGAAACAAGGCAGATCTACTTCTTTTCCACACACAAACAGTTTCTATGAGATATTTCCCGAAAAAAAGGAAAATAATGAAAGAGTAGTGTGTTTTAGAACCATTTAATTGTGTTCTATAGAAAACTGCAACTCTTTTTCACTTGTTAATTGTATATCATACTGATAAACTTTTGACGGCATGGTGTTGAAAGAAATCAAGCTTATTTACTCTGCAAAGAAAAACTATAACAAGCAATAGAAGCACTAAATTGATGCATCTGCTTACTCGAAAATACAAGGATACAGTCTTCAAAGAAGCGACGAATTTCAGCCAAGCGATGAGGTGGGAGTTCTTTGATATCAGTATAGTGTCGGTATTCAGGGTCATCCGCGCACACCGCAATTATTTTGTCATCCTTCTCTCCCTGTTTCCATAAAATTTAAAAAATATGGAAGTTTCCTTTGGCCAAAGAATCCACTTTTATTTTAAAGGACCATACCTGATCAATCATAGGCATGAGGCCTATGGCTTTGGCACGGAGAAAACTTCCTGGAAGAACTGGTTCCTGGTGATTGTGACAATAGGAGAATTGTCGTCAAAATTTGAAAGGAAAAGAATTCATAAAAATAAAATATGGGAAAACAATCAATATTCAAAAAAAGCATGGGCTTATTCAAATAGAGAATCTATTAAAATAATTTTAATATTTATTGTTTCATTTTTGCGGTTTTTAATAATTTAAAGAAATAATGTAGAAAAGGAAAAACTTTTACCTATCTCTAATGCACATTCAAATATTACTTTGAGAATTCTAACATGGAAAGGATATGATATGAGAAAAAACTTTGTGAAATTTTAAAGATCAGATATTACTTTTATCTCACTATTATATCTACAAGTATCATCCTCTCTAATTTTGCAGCTAAATCAAAAGTACTTCGTTTTCTCATGCTATTGTCCATTTCACATTGTTAGAGAGGGTTATCTAATATTTTAAATTAGTATATAATTTCGAATAAGCCTAACCTACGGGGAGAGATGATACAACACACCACCCTTACCATGCACACTTTGGTGTGCACCAAGGGATGGGGTTCACTATTTTAAGTAGTGAAAGGTCTGTTGGAAAGGTCTCCTTTTGAGTATGTAGCCCACCAAAAACACCTTGATTAGAAAATCAAAGCATATTTTTGGAGGCCACAAAATTTAATTATAAAAATCATTTTAAGTTGATCAAATTTTGAAGAGCTTAAAAAATATAGCTTACTAAATCCAATCAAAGTGATTTTAAGTGACCCATATTAAGATATGCCTTCCCAATTGACACACTACCACACAAATAGTCAGCCCCATACCTAAGCAAGCATGGTAATATTGTTTCTCCAAGTATGTGGGTGAGCAAACTTCAATTAGATATTTCTATAAAAAAAATTAATTCAAATTTTGCATAGCAAAAGGAAATTTAATATAGACTCCAACCACCAATATATAATAGATATGTGTAATCATCATTGAAATTCTTAAAGTAGGTTTCTGATTTTCACTAAGTTTTATGGGATTTTAGTTCTTTTTTCTATATAAAAACTAAATTATTTGAATAATTTGTTTTGCCTTTTTTATCAAGGAGATGGCCAATTAATTAAGTTTAGGAGATATCCAGATCTAAAGTTAAATTCAAATTCGACATGATGACTCGGTTCGATCAACTTGAATCCAAATCCAACACAACACACGAGTAGATGCGGATGTAGATTTTGCGCAAATTTGATCCAAATCCAAGCCATTTACATATCTAGGCATTTGGCCAGGCATGGCTACGTATGTAAATAATAAAAAATCAAAGATTCAAAATAAACATTTTATAAAAGGAAAAAAGGAAATTTGGTAAATTGAATTTTAGTAAATTTGTAAGAACAACGTTGTAAATTTAATTGAGACACTCTCCCTCATGCATGATCTAATCAATAATTTTTCAGTTATGCTATATCATCAACGGTAGGTCCTATTAAGCGAATGACTTGAAATATTATAATAATTGATAAGTATAACATACCACCAAGCAGTGACACCATAATCCATGTTGTTTATTTGATGAATCTCACATTGATCGGCACAATTCAGAACATGGATTAAAATGCAAATTCTTTTCATCGAGCAATAAATAGTTACAATTTGGTCTCAATAGTTGGTCACGTGGTCCCCACATTGGATAGATTACATAGGAGAACAGTGGACTCCTTAGATGAAAGGCATGCAATACCAACAAAAGAAAAGTGATACATGCTACATTACTTCACAAAGCATGGTTTCATGTCGTTGCGTAAGGTGATGGCAACCAAAGGAAGAAGAGATGCATGGAACAAATGGCAATAGAGTAAAAGATTGAAAACTATTTGAGAGTTAAAAATAATTTAAAGTCGTCAAAATTTTGGATAACATGGGTACCCTCAACTCTATGTTGGAGGAGAGACTAATCCCATGAATATACAAAACCACCCACAAGCATTATGTATTTGGATAGCTTAAAAAATATTTTATTGATCCCAATCTTATATTTATGCTTAGACCTTTCTAAGAACTCTATTAGATTGGACCAAAGTGGACTCCACATAGCATATAAAGGTATAAAGAGCAAAACATAATTTAAAGCACCCAAAAACTTAGAAGCTTAAAATACATGGCTTCATTGATCCAATCAAAGTGGTTTTTTTAAGTCTCATAGGCTTAGACCTTTCCAATAGACCCATCAAATTAGATCAAAAGGGATTAGATCTTTTTAAAGGTGGTTTTTGTTGAGCCTCATACTAAAGTTTAGATCTTTTTAAAGGTCTATCATACCATCATATTGACCAAAGTAAACCCCACATGAAATGCAAAAGTTCAAGGATTTAAAAGTTATTTAACAACATAAAATTTGGAGAGTTTAAAAAATTATTTTTTATCCAATCAAAGTGTTGTTTTCAATCTCATATTTATGCTTAGACATTCCCTAACAAACACATTATATTAATTTAACAGACCACATAATCTAATAAATTAAAAAGGAAATCAACTTACAAATTTGAAAAAGGAAAAACTGGTATCCTCTTACAATTTTCTCTATTTTTTAGAGCACATTTTAAAAGCACAAACATTTAAATTTCTAAGTTGTGACCCACAAACAGCATCCCATTTAAATTCCTCTGTCATTTGTGAGTTTAGTGCAAAATGGACTTGCCTGAGAATTCTTTATTTGAGCAAGGGCAAAATGGTTCACGTATAAATAAAAATATTGCCAAAAATTCTAAGTCATCATCATCTCTTGTTGACTATTCCATGGGCATTTTTCCAACTTACACGTATAAAGGAATGATAGAAAATGTGATTCTCTTCATGTTACACAATGCTTGGCCCAATAACTTCAATATTCAATATCCATGGGGCCTCCGAGGCCTAATTTTCTTCATGCCAGACCATTCATATGGTGGCCCCATTGTGAATGGATCATGCTACAAAGAAATTCAATAGGCCTAAACTAAGATTGCAAATGGCTAGTTTAAACAAAAATACAGTAAGCAGATTGCATTTTCCTCCAAAACAAACAAAAAGAGGAAAGAAACAAAACAGAAAACCCTCCATGGATAGTGTTTAATGGAAGAGTTCAGTTACAAAGCCTATTCATGGTGAATCCCACAAAGCAAGTTCATGACAATCTTATAAAATAAATGATTATATTGCAGAAATGATGGCTCCAACAGTATGAAATGCTGGGCCCAAATGAAAACGATGTAATTCAGGATGTTTTTATAACACCTCTTTTATGCCTCCTGCCATTCAGTGAGTGCATGAAGATGGAGACATTGTGACTAAATTTTGAAATTGATAAGAGTGCAGCAAGATACCTGCATGATGACTAAGACATCCATAGGGTCACTATCCTCACAAAGTGTACGAGGGATGAACCCATAGTTGTGGGGGTACACTACAGATGAATACAGTACACGATCCACCTGCACATATAGAGATGCCACATTATATCCTTCAGTAGTAAACAGTAATGGTCCAGGAGCAATGGAGTTGCTTACCTTAATCAGCCCACTTTTCTTGTCAAGTTCATATTTCACTTTGCTCCCTTTTCCTATCTCAACAACCTGAAAATTAGCTACAGTATTTTAATTGAACACAAGGCAAAATAGGAAGTTTTTGCTTCGTCTAGGAACTGCTCATGTGGAGCTCTTCAGTAAATATGATCTTAATATTCAATTGTTAACAGTACCTCAAGCTTTACTTTGAATGTACAAATTGTAGTTTTATCTTGTGGTAAGGCCATTGAATAACGCTTTTGTCTGATTTAAAGAACATGTAGTTTCACTTCTGCAAACAAGACATGCAGATGCAAAATTACAAACTACAGAACAGTTCTTTGTTTCTTCTTGGTCCTCAATTCTACTAGTCTCTAAAACCTAACATTGATAGCCAAACAGGATTGGCCAAAGAGGGTTACAGTGGTTTCTTAGTTATCAGCCTATCCCAATTTTTTATGACTCTGAAATAAAATCATCTGTCTAAATACACATTCAGACACCAACACCAGTATCATATTTCTTCCTAGAAAGAAAATGACGAAAACATCCATGGCTCAATTGAAGAACATGAAGACAAATTTGAATATGGAATTGCCAATTTAGCTCTCCCAATTTATGAAAATATTGATCGAGGCAAAATGATGCTAAAATCATCAAATTGGACCTCCAAATTATTTAATAAGTGCATGTGGACCTAAGGACTCATTTTTGGTGTTTGGGCCTCCAAATGCCCTTTTCTAAGGCCCATATTTTGAAGAGAGAGAAACTTTGTGGAATTGCTAGCAAATGAAGTGGTCAATAAGTCAATGTAAGTGGAAATCCCTAAAGAAAGGGAGGAATCTTCTCCAAAAGTGCAAGCAAGTGCTGCCTAGGCTTGACTGACCATAGTGTTTATTTTTGGGTTTTTTTTCTCTTTTTAGTTCAATGTAAAGTAAGGTTGAGATTAATAGTTACTTAAGGAGGCGTGACAATGCATTCATCCATTGATGGTAATGTTGTAATTTTTCAAAGAATTCTTTATAAATTGAAGAGCCAGGAGCGACTGTAGGCATCCTGTTTTGAGTGTTTTTCAATCGCTTTATACAAGTAAAGTTCACTCTCTTTCTAGTTCTTTTGATTTCTAGCTTTATTTTGCATTGAATTCATTTTAATTTTGTAATTATTTTGCATTAAATTAAATTTTATTTGTTGCAACTTAATTCTAGTTTCAATAGAACTGTATGCATTTCATAGTGTGAATTTACGTAGATAAATTCCTATTTAGATTTTGAGCCTTTGATCTTTTCCGAAGTGAAATCGATCCTAGGTTTTATTTTCCAATTGAGATCCAGTTTTCTCAAATTTTGAGTGGATTAACAATTGGTGTCGAAATTGAAATAGATATTAGGATTTCTGGAGATTCTTAGAAGATTTTAAATTTGGGTTTCTCATCTCAATTAAGCCAAGTTTGGGATTTTCTCCCAAATCAAGTTGAAAACCTTGGAAGATTACAAAATTGGCCTCCATTAGAAAACCTTTATCTCCACCATGAATTAAAGGTTGCCAACATCCTTGAGAAATCCATGTCTCAACACCCTAATACAGTTGTCCATTTAAAGATGTACATCCTTTCGTTGGTTCCAACCCATACCTTGGAAATTTCTCCATCTAACTACCTGCCCCCAAATTTTCCGTGCATCACCTATAATCTAGTGAAATCTCCTTTATCTTTGCCAAAATCTGATGAAAGTAAAAACTCTGTAGATACCATCATCAACAATGTCATTTTCTCATTTATCTGGTGTTGGATACAAAACCAGTTATCTTATTTTTGTAAATTTTGTTTGGAAGGGAGCTTATACAGGCTTCTCAATCTCTATTTTTCTTTATTTTTTAACTAATGCAAGTGATAAGTTGAATCTACAACCAAAATCTTGTCGTACAGCACCTTCAACTATGCTACAAGCTCTTTTCCTCCCAGACTTAACTGAGACCATAGAATCTTCCATCCTCCATTTCTTTAAAAGGTTGCAAAAAACAGTTCCTTTCTTCCTTCCTTGAAATCCATATTCAATCTTTTCCATACCAAAATAACTTTCCACCTCAATGATTCAGGGTATAGAGGTCTCTTACCTTCCCTTTGCAAAGAAATCTTTAGTTCTCTTCCGCCTTTTTTAGCTTTTCCGATTGTACTTCTGCTTATCCTACTCCTAGGCATTCTGTTAAATGTACTGGCAGTGAATCAGGTATTTTGGGTTGCCCAGCAGGCACAGCAGCTTGATGGAAAGCCTTAAAGCTGTAAAGGCAAAGAGATCCAAGCAGACAAACCAAAAAACAGGGTGATGGGTGTCTCTCGCTGCTGCGGAGAAAACTGGGCAAAGAGGGACCCACAGTTGACTGAAAACCTAGGTCCACCTAGGGCGGAAATAGGTGGACCAAAGGTGAATATAGGGGTGTAAACCCGAGATGCAAAGGAGGAGGATCCGGATGGATCGAAGGAGAAAACTAAATCTGCAGCAGAAAAAATCGCCAAACCTGCCCAGGAAGAAGGGAGACAGTCGGCAGGGCTGAGACTTCCAGATCAGAAATCCAACCCTATGGATAGAAAGGGTTGGCAAAAACAGCAGGGGAGATGGGTCCCCGCCAGAAAGAAAGATCTTCCCCAGAAAAAAAACTGCTGCAGAAAGGAATATTAGAGAGCAGAGAAACCGTCCCTGGCTGATACCATGTAGAAAATAGAACAAAGAGAAGAGATTGGAGAAGAAATTCTCTCAATATTGTATTGATTGTGTATGTACACTGAATAGTTTTATGAATTTATAAAAGAATAAGAGCTAATCTAGGATCTAAATTAGGAAAAGAATATAGACAACTAATCAATTACGATTAATTAGACAACTAATGAGATTCTGGTCAACTCTGCTACGACGTGGGTCCCACAACACCATATGTGCTCTAATGTGGGTCCCACAACAGCTATATGGGACTATAAGGACATGTTCTGATTAGGCCAGTGGGTCATGTTAGAAATTTCCACTCGGATGAAGTCAGGTCAGGTTACAGTCAGATTGACCACCAAGGATAGCACCTATGGACTTGATTCATTTATTAAAGTTGGAAATGTCAACCCAAACATAGAATAACCTAGTTGGGTTTGGGACAGGTTGTCAGTACAAAATTGCTATTTAGCACACATGGAACTTCACTAAAGGAAACTGGGTTCTATCGATGAATCCAGATCCACACTGGTAGAGAGCATAGAAAAGAAGGGTATTAAAGATTATGAATACTAGAAGTTGGATCAACATTTCAGTAGATCACTCTATAGTTCTAAAACTCGAAAAGGACTAGTCTGACTCACCCAGTCAACTTGATGGGTAATTAAGTCGATTAAATTAAGAGAATTTTACCAAGCCTAGGGATTAACTCATTCAGTAACTTGATGAGATTGGAGTCAAGTTTTTTAATTATGCCAATTTCATAATCAAGTCAGGTATGCATCATGAAAAAATTGCATTGCTCAAGCATTTTACACAAAAAAGCCATGTTGGAATCAGCTACCTCTGACGAAACCCAGTTCCCATGTCAGAATCGATAGCACTCGTAGAAACCAGTTCCTGTGAATGCAGAAGCAGTAATCACAAAATACAGAGAGGACATTCAAAGTTAGCTTGTGAGATGGATTTGGGAACTGAAGTTGATTTTGTTCCAGCAAATTTCACTCCACACGTCATAATCTGCACCATCCTGGTCTTGGAATGTCAATGAGTTGCAAAAAAAATTCTTTTCAGCATTGATTTTTCCTCACTCTCTTCATCATCAAAGCCTTTCTTTTCATTTCAAATTGGCTTTTGGAGTTCGACTTTTGCACTCAACGTAATCACCAACATGTTCTCCATCACCCATCTCCTAGTACATTCTACTTGTAATCCTTCGTCTCTTTATACTAGAGCTGTTTGGACATTTACAGATGTGCCTAAACCAGTTTAACCAACATTCCCTCAGCTTTTCAGCTACCATTTAATTTCTAGGCTTTCCAGTGCACTCATTTCTAGTTCTATGTTTTCCTGCAACTGTTGAATTGTCGAATAAAATGATACTCTTCACTTGTTATGTATAGTTATTGAAGAGGATACATGTGTATTATGCATATCATACAGAAAATGAGTATGAGATTATGGAGGCTGCCCTAATCTACAGGTACATTATCGGTAAAACATATAAATAAAATGTTCTAATGCTCCCCTGACAGCGACACCAAACATTCATCTGAACATAAGCATCTCCATCACTATTGCTTTATCTACAAGTCTTTTCTTTATCACCCAATATTCAGCTCCATGAAATATACCCTCACAATTACAATCACCTACCAAATGTAATTCTGCAAAGATACCAGGTTGTAAGTCCCATTTTCCCAAGAAAACTGTAATTCTATCCTTGATTCTTCATGTGCCACAATGCCACATCCATTTGCATCTCAATCTGCATCCACATTCACTGCTTCTGTCACTCAGATGTTTCCCACAAAGTCTATGATCTGCCACATCATTCATACAACAAAAGAACCCCAAGCATTTGTTGCCAACTAAGCGAAACAGATTCTACTGTTCTGAGGATAATATGTGTTGATCAAAACCAAATCACAGGAAAAGGAAAAAACCATGGAGAAGATGAGAGTATTTCTTATTACGTCATAATGAAAATTACAGCAGCAATATCTATACATAATTACAATCAAGTAAAGAATCTCAAGTCTGTTAGGAGTCTTAAGCCAATAAGAACTCTCTCTCCTCAATCAACACTCACCTCAAGTTGGTGCGAAAATATCTATAGAGCCCAACTTGGATAATATCGCTTGAAATTTGGCAGCAGGAAATCTTTTTGTGAAATTAATTGTTTATCACTGCGAACAAAAATAGTACAAATAACATTAGCTTGCACCTTTTCTAGAACAAAGTGACAATTCACCACAATATGTTTAGTTTGCTCATGAAATATTGGATTTGAAGCAATATGAATTGCGACCGGATTATCACAAAACATTTGTGTTGGTTGAGTCAAATCATAATTTCACTCGTGGTTGAAGCCATTGCACGATACTCTACTTCTGCACTTAATCGTGCAACAACATTTTGTTTCTTACTCCTCCATGTTACCAAGTTACCTCCAAAGAAAGTACAATAACCTGTAGTAGATCTCCGGTCAACTGGGCATCAACCCAATTAGCATCAGTGTAAGCAGTAATTGAACAGTGACCATGCCTGCACATCCATATACCTCTTCCTGGTGAACCCATCAAATACTGCAAAATTCTATTCCTTCATGTGATTAACTCTAGGTGCATGAAATAAATCTACTAATCAAACTGACTGCATTCCGAGTAAGGGTTAAATAAATTAGTCGACCAACCAACCTTTGAAACTAACCAATATCATAAAATAATTCACCACCATCATCAAGCTTACCACCACTGTCGGTAAGAGTATCTGACGGTTTTAGTCCCAATTTCCAGTTTCCTGTAACATGTCCAAACCTTAGTTTCGTTGATGGCAATTTTCTTATGTAAAAGAGTCTTAAGCCTTGAAATTTCATGGTATCTCCTTTTTTTAGTATGCAATTTCTAATCTAAGAAAATACTTTAACGCTCTTAGGTCTTTGATGGCAAATTTCTTGTGTAGAAGCGTTTTGAGCCTTGAAATTTCATTTTGATCATCGCCTGTGATTACTACATCATCAACATAAACTAAAACAATAGTTGTACCAGACATACCTTTCTTGACAAACACAGAAGAGTCGGTTGCACTCCTTTTAAGCCCATTAATCATGAGAACAAAACTAAGTTTAGCATACCAGGCACTAGGAGATTGCTTAAGCCCATATATGGCATTTTTTAGTTTGCACATAGACTTTGGATTCTTGTGGATGACCAGGTGGAACAATCATATAAACTTCTTTTTCTAAATCACCACACAGGAAAGCATTTTTCACATCCATCTGAAATAATTTCCAACCATGATTCACTGCTAAGGAGAGAAACACTTAGAATGTGTTCATCTTCGCAACATGTGCAAATGTCTCTTTATAATCCTCTCCGTAAGTTTGTGTAAACCCTCTAATAACAAGTCTTGCCTTATGTCGTTCCACAATTCCATCACTCCTATTTTATTGTGTATATCCAATGGCACCCAACTGTTTTCTTTCCTGGAGGCAATTTAACAATATCCCAAGTTCCACTCTCATCAAGTGCCTGCAATTCTTCTTTCATGGCATTGTTCCAAACTGGAATGGAGTGAACTTCTCGTAAAGTCTTCGGCTCTTGTTCACTAGACACAACACTCAAGAAAGCCAAATGAGACTAATTAACATTGTCATATGTAAGATAAGCCTGCATAGGATAGGATACAACATGGTAAGTGAAAAAATCTTTCATTCTTTCTAAAGGACGAGTGTCTCTACTCGATCTTCGTAGGGGTAGAGAAGATGTCAGTATTTCAGCTATAGAACTTTACTCATTTTCTGGATATATAATCTCAATATTTTGGGTGGTAGTGACATCATTAGTTGAAGTAGGAAGAGGTATGAAATCAGACAAGTTCTCCCCTAGGACTGCTTCCCAGAATCACTTTGTGCTTGAAAATAAGATTCAGATTCAACGAAGCGTACATTACGAGAAACGATAATCTTACGAGATGTCGGGTCATAACATATGTACCCATTCTTTGTGGAAGAATATCCAAAAAATACACACCTAGTAGATCTGGCATCCAACTTATCACGATGAATAGCTTCTTGATGCATATAGCAGACATAATCAAACACACGCAAATGAGATAGGTCAGGTTTTCTATTCTTCAAAACTTCCCATGGAGACTTAAAATTGATTATTTGACTAGGAAGACAATTAATTAAATAATCGAGGTCAAAACTACATGGGATTAATACCTCTTCGGAACATGCATCTGAAACATGAGTGCTCTTGTGGTTTCTAAGAGATGGCAATTTTTTCTCTATACCACACCATTCTACTATGGTGTTCCCACATGACTAGTTTGGTGAATAATGCCTTGACTACGAATATATTCAGTGAAAGTCCCATTGGTATATTCTATACCATTGTCAGCCCTAAGAATTTTAATTTTGGCACTGAATTGAGTAGTCACCATGTTATGAAACTCTTTAAAAGCAGATAGCACCTCATTTTTTTATTTTAATAAGTATAACCAAGTAACACGAGATCGATTATCAATAAATAGCACAAAGTATTTAAATCTATCATATGAATCAATTGAGGTATTCCACAAATCAGAATGAATCAATTTAAAACACTCAACAGAGTTAAACATAGAGGTAACAAATGGTAGATGAGTTTGTTTAGAAAATTGGCAAATATTACACACACTAGACTCAATCGAAATATATGGAAAAAGACATGATAAAATACGGTTAGAAGGACGTCCAAGCCGTGTATGGCATGCCCTATCAATGGGATGTAGCAAGTATAACCATGTGAATAAGTATCTTCACCAATCGCCTTATTCGACTTTCGATCCTGAAAGACGACAAAGGTAGGAGAGCAAATGACATCACAATTCAAAGAATTAGTAACTTTTCCAACTGACGGGAGTTGAGTTGGGAAAGATGGAATAACAAGAGCAGTAGAGGTGACACTATGCGGAAAGAATTCAACTTTACCATTCCCTTACACAAGAACCATAGTTCCATTGGCCAATGAAATATTATGTCTATCAGACCTTTTAATGAAATCATACATAGAGGAAGGATTATTAGCCACAAGATTAGTGGCTCCAAAATCAATAATCCAAGAATTAACTTTAGAGGACGAAGTAAGATAAGCATGTAGATTACCTGAAGCATAAGTAGAGGCAGACTAACTTGGTTGAGAAGACATGGACTTACTGATTTGTTGAAGAAGATGACTCAACTGATTCATAGAGATTGATGTGTCTGCTACAATAGCATGATCTTTCTTTTTCTTCTCAAAATTTGATTTGTGGTGAGGATATAAGTCCCAACATCGATCGTTGTTGTGCCCATTTTTACACAATGATCACATATGGTTCTTTTCTGCTTTTATTTCGAGAAGTATTCTTTCTTTTCTCAGTACTAGAAGGTTTCATTCGATCATCTTTCTCAACCGCAAGTGCATTCGATTCAATTTTCTCAGATGAAGGTTGTAGTTCAGAATTCATAGTCTTTTTTCTAGTTTCTTGACGTTGAATAATAGCACAAATACTAGAAAAAGAGGAAAGCGGATCATCCATAAGAATATTGCTCTTGAAATGTTCATATTCTAGCTTCAAACTACTAAGTAATGAAAATATTTTATCTTCTTTGGCCCTTTTCAAAAGAGTTTTGAATAAGTTGTATGTGGTCGATAAGTGTTTTAAGTCATCCCACGTCTTTTTCAAATTCCCAAGGTGTTCACTAAACATCCTTTGCCCTTGTGTAGCCGAGGCAATCTCAAGTTTTAGCTCAAAAATATCAGTTGCATTATTCTGACGGCCATACAACTCAGCAACAAATCCCACAACTCTTTTGCTAAGTCAGAGAAGGTAAATATTCCAGCAATATGAGGTTCCATCGAATTAAGAATCCAGGATCTAACGAGTTGATCACTAGAGATACAATCTTCATATCCAAAATCATCTGGCTTAGGACAAACTTTTGATCCATCGATGAAACCCAATTTTTCTGCCGCCAAGAGATAGGGTTACAACTCTCGACCAAAGTACATAATTTATACCATTCAAGAGAACTAACGAAAGCTTCCATCTAGTATTAGCATCAAAGTCACCCACTGATAAAGAATAAAAAGTGATCAGGACACAAGGAAGAGATACCTCTTTTTTATGGCTGGTAGTGGGCTTTCCGTTGCTAAGGATTTTTTCAGTGGCGAGTCCGTAAATCCATTAGACCAAGTCGAGGACGATAGCAGCAATAAGAACTAGTGAAAAAGGAGCTGCTTCGAGAATCTAGGGTCACCAAGTTTCCCTGGGCAGACACAAAAAAGGATAGTAGACCCTGTAGATGTGACACAACAAGGTCGGTTGGGATGGCCTAGTGCAGACGCTGCTCACTGTGCAGAACTTGCCTTCATTGCAGGAGTGCCATTATCACGTTGGGACGGTAAATAGCATGTTGGTGATTGAGAGTGATATTTCTTCCCTCAGTGCTACGCTGAGAAACAAGCTCTCGGTGAAGTGAGCCAAGAGTTGTTAGACACCCAAGTGAATCCAGCCGTTTCGGAGATTGGTTTGGGGATTCAGGATCACGCCGAACAGAGCACACCTGAAGGATCCTACAAACGACGGACGAAGCACACGGTGCTAATCTATGGTTGCGAATGCTAGAAGGTGCGATGCAGGCGCCAACAGCTTGAGAGTTTTGAGACGGATGGGAATTCTGTCTTCCAGTCAAATAGAAAAACAAAGATCTTGAACTTCTCTCGGTCAACCTGTCCCAAAATACGTTCAGATCTGAAGGACAGATGGACGAATGGTAAGACCAACGGTGAGAAGGGAAGTACCAAGCTAGGAACTGAGAGGGGTGTTGGGACCTTCGCTCACGCCAGAGGTGATCGTAGGTCTCTACGACGGTGATTTGGAATTGCAGTGATCTGAAGCAAAGCAGCCAAAAAAAAACTTCAACGGCGATTGGAAATCTCCCAGATCTGGTCGGTGATCAACGGTGATTGGAAAGAGCCCAAATCTGGTCGATGAAAAAAAAAATAGGGATCCAGACGACATGGGAGGCAGGCTACGGAGATGTAGGCGAGGAAACCTCTCTGGTCGGTGCTAAAAATGCTCGCCTAGGCATGGGTGGAGGTTCTGCAATTGCAGGCAAATGATCCGACAATCTGTGGTTTTCTGCAAACTGCAATTGGAAGTCTAAACAGAATCATGAAAAAACACAGATGGATCTCCCCCAACCTTGCTCTGATACCATGTTGATTAAAATTAAATCACAGCAAAACATGTTGTTTACGTGGAAAACCCGAAACAGAGCACACCTGAAGGATTCTCAACGACGGACAAAGCACACTGTGCTAATCTATGGTTGTGAAAGCCAGAAGATGAGATGCAGGCACCAACGACTTGAGAGTGTTGAGACAGATGGAATTCTGTCTTCCAGTCAAATAGGAAAACAAAGATCTTGAACTTCTCTCGGTCAACCTGTCCCCAAATACGTTCAGATATGAGGGACAAATGGATGAATGGTAAGACCAGTGGTGAGAGGGGAAGTACCGAACCAGGAACTGAGAGAGGGGTGTTGGGACCTTCGCTCACGCCAGAGGTGATCGTAGGTCTCTACGATGGTGATTTGGAATTGTAGTGATCTGAAGCAAAGCAACAAAAAAAACTTCCAATCGCCCAGATCTGGTCGATGATCAACGGTGATTGAAAAGCGCCCAGATCAGGTCGAATGAAAAAAAATAGGGATCCAGACGACATGGGAGGCAGGCTATGTGGATGTAGGTGAGGAAACATCTCTGGTCGGTGTTAAAAGAACTCACCTAGGCCGTCGGTGGAGGTTCTGGCGTTGCAGGCAAATGATCCGACAATCTGTGGTTTTCTGCAAACTGAGATTGGAAGTCTAAACAGAATCAGGAAAAAACACCGATGGATCTCCCCAACCTTGCTCTAATGCCATGTTGATTAAAATTAAATCACAACAAAACACAAGGTTTTACGTGGAAAACCCGAAACAGAGCACACCTGAAGGATTCTACAAACGACGGATGAAGCACGCAGTGCTAATCTATGGTTGCGAATGCCAGAAGGTGAGATGCAGGCGCCGACGGCTTGAGAGTGTTGAGACGGATGGGAATTTTGTCTTCCAGTCAAATAGGAAAACAAAGATCTTGAACTTCTCTCGGTCAACCTGTCCCCAAATACGTTCAGATCTAAGGGACAGATGGACGAATGGTAAGACCAGCGGTGAGAGGGGACGCACCGAACCAGGAACTGAGAGAGGGTGTTGGGACCTTCGCTCACGCCAGGGGTGATCGTAGGTCTCTACGACGGTGATTTGGAATTGCAGTGATTTGAAGCAAAG
This sequence comes from Chimonanthus salicifolius, assembly GCA_013350335.1. NCBI lineage: Eukaryota > Viridiplantae > Streptophyta > Magnoliopsida > Laurales > Calycanthaceae > Chimonanthus > Chimonanthus salicifolius. Next base: position 30,480,067 of record CM023539.1, read on the forward strand.
CAACCAAAAAAAAAAACTTCAACGATCACCCAGATCTGGTCAGTGATCAACGGTGATTGGAAAGCGCCCAGATCAGGTCGATGGAAAAAAAATAGGGATCCAGACGACATGGGAGGCAGGCTATGTATGAGAGGAAACCTCTCTGGTCGGTGCTAAAAAAACTCGCCTAGGCGTCGATGGAGGTTCTGGCGTTGCAGGCAAATGTCCGACAATCTGTAGTTTTCTGCAAACTGCGATTGGAAGTCTAAACAGAATCAAGAAAAAAACACCGATAGGTTTTACGTGGAAAACCCGAAGGGAAAAAACCAAGGAGAAGATGAGAGAATTTCTTATTATGTCATAATGAAAATTACAGCAGCAATGTCTATATATAATTACAATCCAATAAAGAGTCTCAAGCCAATAAGAACTCTCTCTCCTCAATCAACAATATTCATCTATATTTTTTTCCCATTCACTAAATTAGATACATGTCATAAGAAAACGACCTGTCAAATTCAATCAAGCCCAACATCTCACTTCTCTAGTTATTACAAATGATGGCACAATGTAAACCTTTAGCTAAAGGTAGAATCTCTTTTTATTCTAGTTAAAAAAAAAAAAGTAAAAAGAAATTTAGAAGTACCAACATTCTAACCCACAACAATGTAATGTCATGCTTTTTGCTAACTATGCACCTTCAGATGTGGTGAAGGTTTATCATCAATAAAAGATTGTGAAGCATAAAGGTTACCTTATTACCCTCCATTTTATTTTGAGACAACAAAGTTTAGTATCTTAACTTAATAAAAGAACAAAGAATTAGAAACTATATAGAATCTTACGCAGTTAAAAACTGATGGTGCCCCAGGACCTGCATCCAAAATCGAAATTCAAGATTAGAAAGTAACTGAATCATAATAACTTTACTTTCATAAACATTCAATTTAATCAAGGGATGCATGTGTGAGTGTGTTTGTGTGTGTTTGTGCATGTGTGTGTGAGAGAAAGAGAGAGAGAGAGGGGACTGAAATTCAATACCTATCTCTAGATCATGCCAAGGGTGTGCTGCTACTTCCCTCCTAGACAAGCTTGAAAGTATTCTTTCATTCAGTGGTGGCTTCCCTTGGTTCGAGTCTGATGATTTGTTTGAAGTTTCAATCGGTGGAGTCATAACTATAAGCTGAAACTAGATAAAGTAATACATCTTAAAAATTAGATCCCTTGTGACTTTATATTCTGAATGAACATCATATGGCCATGAATAAAAAGTATTTCAAACACTAGCGTGAAGTTTGATAGAGAATATGTCTGAAGATGATATTCAAGGCAGAAAATATAATTTGTAGGAGTAACAAACATGGGTAAGTTTACCATTCAAAAAACAAACAAACAATAATAGTAAGTTTTCATAGTGACAGGTGTTCCTTTCTTTCAGGACAATAAAACTCAGTTTCGTCAAGGTCAAGTTCCAGTCAAGATTAAGTTCCACCCAGAAATTGACTAAAAAAAATTGCGGTCTTCATACAAAGTTGAACAAGTTCATAAACTCAGCTCAGAATTCTATAGTTCCATGGTACTCAAAAGATTTGCCAAGTATTAAGATGAAGCTAGTCAAGATGACAAACTATCAAGTTAGCCCATTAAATTTCCAAACAGGAACACCAAATTTCCTGCTCAATTCAACAGCCCCGTCTGAGGAACACTTCACATTATCATAGGTGACCTTTTGTCATGCGCCATGGTAAATATCAACATCATCATCTTCTATGTCAAATGGTAAATTGTTCCATGGTCCAACTACCCATATGACTTGCACCTACAACACACAATTCGCATCTTATGATTCATACAATATGTCAAGAGGAACAATTCATATCACTTTAGAAAGATTACCATTTCTATAGATGATAGAATTTTTTTTGGTAAGGTAATCCTATAGATGATAGAATTAAGAAGCTGTTTAGAATTTGAAAGCATTATGCGTTTGGTTTGATGGTTTTTAGGGCTTCAATTGTTGGGTGTCTTGGAGCTTCGGATTCTTGGGGGTTCTTTTGGAAGTTCAAACTTTGAAATTTGAGTTCTAATAGAAAAGTTATGTATTGTTTACTTCATTTTGCAATAAATATAAACATATTCACTTAAATATAGAAAGAAAGTTGGAAACTGCTAAAATTATTACTTAATTAGATATCTTTCATGTTATTTCATACATTTATATATTTTCTAAGAGAAAAAACTTATGAATCTTACAATTTTATGATTTACGGTTTATGATTTGTTATTCAATACATAAAATTTTAAAATATAATTTGATTTCCATAACATTAGTGCTACATGCTCTTGTCACATAAAGTATGAAAAAATTATATAAAACTTATTTTGAAATAAAAATTATGCATTTTACCCAAAATAATGAAGAGAAATAATCCCATGCTGCCTTCCTTATGGTGAAGGTGGCAACTGTTGGGATATGTTGGACCCACTCATGGAGGACCCTTTTTAGAAAATAATCAAGTTCTAGTCTCCCTTAATCACCCTTATTAGGAAGACTAGTGTTCCCCAAGGGATTCTTTAGTGGAACTAAAAGAAGCAACTCTAGGGAGGTTGAGGTGGTGATTCTCTCTATGGAAGCTGAGCATCTATCTGAGTTGGTTGGAATGTATAGAGCACTAATGGATATGAGGATCTAAGAAAACTCTCCAATCAAATTATCATGGCCTTTTGTAAGATGGGTCATGAGAAACCAATGGCTTATAATATCAAATTTTCAAGGTCAAAAATAAAAAATTTAGGATAACTAGACTGTTGTGAAGTTTTACACACTGAGTCTTCATTTTCTATAAAACTGCTCAACTGAAAAAATGATAATCAAACTCCCTAACTAGGTAAAAGGAATCACACTGAAGTGGCATTGACTTCATCTTGATAAAATAAAATAAAAATATTTGATTTTTTAAAAAAAAAAAAGGATGGCTCATGTCCTAGATGATACCTTTTTTTTCAAAGAGAAATTTATTCCTTCCCAAAAGCCATTGTTGCTAGAAACTGGCTGCATTAGACTCCTACTTGATCCAAGTGAAATGGCTTGGATTGATTCCTCCCAACTTAATCCAGTGGGAGGAATCGCTGCCAAACAGAGCATGAAGTTTTCCAAGGTGGATGATGCAGGATCCGTTTGATCAAAACAATAGACAAATCAACTTCCAAACAGAGAAACTACAATCAAGACTATGATTTCTATTTAAGGGACCCTAAATGAACTTAACAAAAAAAAAAGATTACTGATCAAGCGCACACCAACAGAGGAATTGAAACAATATAGCAAAGAAAAATAAGCTTTAAAAAGGCATTTCAAGAGCTTATAACATGAATCCCACGGAAATCAACACATTTTCCAAGAAAGACCAAACCAAACAAGAAGACCTTACAATCTAAAGTGGCATCTACGGATCTAGGACCGAAAAGGTATGACAGAGAGCTAAAAACCTCCTTATTGATCTACAAAATTCATATCAAGAGCACCAACGCAGCTCAAAACGGAATCACAAACCTTGAGAAACTTCAACAATATACCTTGCAAGAGCAGAGGTCAGAAAGAGAGTCGGAGAGAACAAATCTCTTGAAATAAGGAAAATTGGATATGTACATGTAGAGAAAGAAAGTGGTAATATTCGGTAAAGTCACTTTTGAACACACGTGAGATGTCACCGGTTTACTCGGTAATTTTTTATAACCTAGAGAGTCGGACTCGAGACGAAGGTCGTTCCCGCCTCTTCCGCCTGTCGTCTTCTAGTGACGACGTGTCCATTTGCTGACGTGCCCACATTTAGTGAAAAGCATCTGGTCTTATGAACTGCATCTTTTCATTATTTTATAGGAAAAATAGAATTTAAAGTAATAATTTAGACGCCCAACACACATACTTAACAATAAATTGGCAATCAAATTCTATTTGAATCAAAACTTTTGAAGAGTGTAAATATTATATTATAAGTCAAGATTTCATTATGAATGATAAATAGAATATAAAAAGGGCGGTTATACAGGCATTCGAGTTTTCTGTCAGACACCTGATTTCAGTTTTAGAGTATCTATTCACCATTTTGTCCTTTAGCTTTATAAAAAAACTATCATTTGACTGCAATGTGTGAACGAACAGTCAGTTCATTTTTTGTTCGTTCGGACTTTTGGATCGTTCAGACGCATATTTCAGTTTAAAAGTCCATCGTTAGGATGATCTGTCTTCGGACAATTTGTCATTCGAACGCACATTTCAGTTTAAAAGTCAATTGTTCGAATGAACCTTCTTATACTCGAATGATTGTTCGAACGCTCCCAATATAATGTCCGAACGACCAGTAACTTCTTATTTTACAACTTTTCACACTAACTTCTGCCATCTCAAATAATTACTCACTACAAACCTCACTCAATTCAAACCACATCTTGGAAATTACCTCATTTCTTAAGGAAATTCGTAAGATCTTCACACATTTTCACTGCAAACCTCACTCCATTCAAACCACATCTTGGAAATTACCTCATTTCCTAAAGAAATTCGTAAGATCTTCACAGCTTTTCACACTACCTTTTGCAAGTGATCTTGTCAGAAAAGTCAAAGATGATCTTCTAAATGTCAGTTGAAAACACATCCCTACATACAACCATGACACTTCAACACCAAAAATATCTCCACTTTCAAATGAGATGACAAATCGAGAAAGTATTCAAGTTCCAATCTGATTTCACATATTGGTCCTCCAAATCAGTATCTGATTTCAAATTTTGGTCCTCCAAATCAGTATTCAAGTTCGAATCGTTCACTGCAAACCTCACTCCATTCAAACCACATCTTGGAAATTACCTCCTTTTTTAAGGAAATATTATGGTCGTCTTCCTCAGTGGAATCAGCAGCATTTCCTTGTCTGGACTCCAATGTTTCAAGTAAACTATCAAAGGTAGTGACATACGAACGAGTGGAAGTTTTTTTTTTTGTTTAGGAAGGGGCACCGTCTGAATGAGTGCATTTTACCCTAAAATGTTCGTTCGGAGGATGAAATCAAGTTTTAGTTTTTTTAAAAGCGGATGGAGAAAATGGTAATTTTACCCAAATTTTCGAAATTGAGTGTCTATACGGCCACCCTATTTAAATTATTTTATAAATTTAAAATCTACAAAGTCTTCTTTATATTGACAAGTGTTGATTGTAGTAGATTAGATAGTGATATTGAACTTTTTCAGATAAATTATATTTATTTTTTAATTTTTTCTAACCATCATTGATTAATAAATAGTGTAGAGTTTGTATATGATCAAGGTGTTTACATTTATTAGAGCATATAATTAATTTTTGATACATATATAAGTCTTCCTACCTGCACACAATTTTATGGGAAATGACCTTTTAAAATAAAGTGAAAATAAAATTTAGGACTCCTACTTCTTAAAATAAGTTTCTACCCATCACTCCAACTTATTTAGACTAAAAGAGCTTATTTAAATAAAACATAATATGCATTAAGATTGATAGAAGCATCTGATTTGGATCGATATAATTCTAAATTCCTAGTTGGAATCATTTTAAATTTTAAAAGAAAAATTATAGTGTGACATTGCATCATGAATTAAATAAATATTATATAATCATCCATTAATTTGTACTGTTTTGATTGCACACTAATATGGGCACTTAGACACTAAATGTGTGGAATGTTCTTATCTTTTTCATAATATCTTTAAACTTTTAAGTTGATACTGTTTCTCAAATTTTAATAAATTATACTATTTTAAAAATAAAATTATAAAAGTGATTATGTTTTAACATTTTAACCTTTAATTTTGTTAAATCATTAATCATTTATGTTGATAAACAATTTTTACTTTTTCAAACAAATGTATGTATAACTTTAAAAAAAAAAAAAGAATTGAGTACTTAAATTGAGTTTACTTCAATTGCTTTTCCGATAACTAGAAATAAAAAACATTTATTTTAATCTATTTTTTAATTAAATTCTGCAGACCCTATTTTAATAAATTAGTATAAAACTAGAAAAAAAAATAAAAAACTCTTGACTCAGTCATACTTCAACTAAAATTAATAAAATCGGATCAATTGATTTGTACTAAATTTTAAGTTGAACGATTGGCACATTTTTCCCTTGTCCAATCACGTACTCTCATCCCCGATTGCGGGCCGGCCCACGTTTTAAAATAACTATTATTAACTAATCCCAGCCGTCCAGCCGTGAAGATGAGTTGGCCGTTGCGCTAGCTCGATTAAATCCAAGATTCCTAGGAGCAGAACATTAAAAACACAACGTCGCATGACTTTATTGGAACAAATCTACCAGTCAACTGAAATTTTGACCCAACGGTCACGTGGATCTGATGGACAAGGATTACATGAAAATTCGGTGTGCTTTCTCCTCCTATCCAAAAGGATTGGACCCAAATTCTCGATTTGGGCTGCTCATGGTTTCATTGCGTCTAGCTGAAAAATTAAATAGAATAGATTTAGTTTTGGTACCAAATTCTATTTCGGCCAAATCTGATCTCAGCCCCACCTATTTTGCTTTATAGAATTCATTTTTTATTTTTTTGAGATACATATATAAAATTGAACCATACAACTAAAAAAAATAGACTCTATAGACTACAATTGGAAAAAAATAAGTCTAAAATTAATTACGAAACTATTTGATTTTAGTGGTCAAAATTATTAAGTGACCTTAAGAACGCCAGGTGACTTCGACTGTTGAAATCAAGTGACTATGAATTGAATTTTAGGTTGAAATTTGTGAACATTGTAGTTTTTTTAAATATATTTTTAGTTTATATGGCTTATTTTTAATGTGTATGACAAAAGTTTAAAAGAAAAAGTGAAATGGACTCAGTGTACCTATGTGTTATAAGTTTTGAATAAAATGAGAATTCAAATTTATTTCTTAGGAAACTTTTTGATTCTTTATCTAATTCAACTTGTAATTAATTCTTATTAGAGTAAAATTCAGAACATTTTTTAATTCGCATTTGATAATTACACTGTTATGATTTGTGATTACAAACATAAGTAGTTATTTATGCTAATTTATATTTTATTTATGTAAGCTAGTGTAAAATGATGAGAATAATTAATTTAAATATATTTTTATAAGTTTGTATTATTGTTTTTATATTTTATTATATTTTTTTACTTTTTTAAAATTTTTTGCCATCTTTTCCGAAATTGAACACCATAACACCAAAATGTTCTGTCATAGAGACAAAATCGGAACAAGCTTCGAAACAGATCTCACAACTATGACCTTGACTCAAATTACAGGTTATAATGATCTGCCCTTTGTTCATGTGAAATTAAGGTGCTTATTTGTCTATGTAATACCATGATCCAGATTAGGCGTTGTTTAGCTTAATAATCTTAGTTGGACCGGTTAATCTCGAAGATTACATTTAGGCCATTGTGAAAAGCCCAGGTGTGGCCCAATCCGAGCTCGAAAGCTCAGTGATCCAGCTCGTCCAGCTGAAAGTGCAAAATGATAATTTACCGCTTACTGTTATTATTATATTAATTGTGTTATTATGTGATTATTATTGGTTGATATTATTTTCCTTAATCAAGGATTCTTATTTCTGATTTTAAAATAATTTTATTTTCAGAAAATGGTATTTAAAACAGTTCGTCAAACCCCGAAAGCGAGTAATAAATATTTTTAAATGGTTTTGGAAATGAGATAAATTTTTAAACAACTATAGTATGTTAGACCATTTTAAGTATGGTCTAGTTATTCTTTCAAACTCCAAAATGAGGACTCTAAATTGTTTTACTTAACATTTGTTTAATTAAGTAAATAGTGTTAAATTGTGATTTTTATTTAAATCAATGGTTTCTAGTAAGTTTTAAATCTCCAAATTTTTATGGTGATTAAAGTTTTTAAAACCCAACTTATCTATAAGGTTGGATTAAATTTGTGAGTTTTTAAAATCTTGCTTTGAAGTTAAAAATCCAGTTTTTATCAAATCAGGGGCCTTTTTGCAAAACCAGAAACCTTGGAGGACTTATTTGCAACCATACTACCGAACAGTGTAACCATTGTTCGGGACGTCAGCTTCGGCTGCATGCAGTGGACAATGGCCCCCTTCTTCCGGCCAAATTTCTATAAATTGGCCTCAGTTCTGCTGGATTAACTCCCTTCAAATCTTCATCTCTCCCTCTCAGTCTATCTCTCAGCTGAAACCCAACCCTACCGACCCTCTATGCTTCTCTGTTCTTCCCTGTTTTTACCAGCCGTAAGCTTTAAAGGAAAGGTTTTTAAAAGTCGGATTTTTAGCCCAGGAACTCCAGTGAAGGTAACCACTATCTTCCTCTTTCAATTCCAGTCGGTTTAGAATCAAGAAAAACCAGTTTTGGCCTTGTTTTGAGTGTGTAAAATCAGTTTAAAGTTTAAGGAAAAACCTGATTTTCTTTGTATCAGTAAGGTTTCAGTGTTAAAATCGGATGACCTAGTGAGCTTTAAAGCTCCAAACCATTCCCTATGGAAAGAGGACTCCCTGAGGAGTCCATCGGACCGGCTAGATGTAGAAATCGAATCCAAGAAACCCACTATTTCTGGATTCGTATTTCATACAGTGTCTGCCGTCACTGTTTGCTGGTGCAGACAGTGAGGAAGACGACTCTCGGACGGTCTGAGAGGACCCCTCGGACGTTCTGAGCTTCACTCGAAGCCCAGAAGAGCCCGATGCTAGCTTGACTCGCCCGGATGTTCCTAACAGAGTTCAGAAGGACCGAACCCCACTCGGACAATCCGAGCCCTACTTCGGATGTTCCGAGGTACACAGACCCACCGAGACCCATTTTTTTAGTTCTTTCGGTTCGGAAGGACTTCGGATGATCCGAGACCCGATCTTCGGACGATCCAAAGTCAGACCCTCAGTCCGAGGTCAGTGATTAGTTTAGGCAGTGGTTCGGATGATCCGAATCCACAGTACCTGGTTCCGAGGCTTGTTCTGAGGGACCCAGTTTTTGAATGTCTAATCTTATTTGATTGTTATTGATTGCATATGATGTTAGTACCCCTTTATTAATCTAAAAATGTACTAACCCTATTCTCTTATTACTATAGTGTATATACTATTGTATTCACTTCCAGGCCGACTCTATTGGTTGGGTACTGAGTGATTTCACTTCCAGGCCGACGTTATATTTGTCGGGCACTGAGTGACCTTGAGGCCTTATTCAAAATGTCAGGTCTAGTCCTATCCAGAAGACAACTGAGAAGTGACCTGAGAATCTAGACCTAACTCAATAAGTCAATCTGGTCATGCCCAGAAGACAATGTGAGTTTTGGACTGAGCACCTTATTATTATATCTTGTGGATTATTGTAGTTTAAAAATGATAGAAACTAAGTAGAAGACTCAATTCCATGTACCTTGGATATTTTTGGAAAAACAAGTATAATTTCGAAATACTACTTGTGTGTATGTATTTGATGCTATGTATGTGACTTATAATTGATTGTGCACTTGTTTTCTTGTGTACAGAGATCGCGATACCACACATTTACGGTGATGGAACTTAACTTTGCAGTAGATGTAAATAGGTTATATGAAATGGAATTGGAGCAATGAGTGGTTTCAAGTTGATGAACCCACCCATGTGCTTAGAAATGATGCACTGTTGTAAGAAGTACTTATGATGATTGTGAATATTATGATGTTGATCATATGAGATGTGTAATACTGTTTCCACGTGCCCTTGACTATTGAACCAATATCGGCCATGTGTGTGAGATGGCTTACGTCTACTGGACCAGGTGGGTCGACAGTGACTGACAAGGTGTGTCAGTATCGGTTTTGAGGTGTATGCTGGAGATGTACTTATAAGAATGTATTTTGACCGTGTCGGGACTTAATACAATGGTCTTAGCGTAGTCGGTAGGCGTTACGTTGGATGACAGCAGTAATGAAAGATGATGGAAATGATGATGAGATTTTACTTGATATTGTGAATTTATTATCAAGCATGAGACATTATATTGCAACTGTTGATTTTATACTAACTTGTTGTTTACTTAAGCTGCACTGTTATATTTCCTTCACTGGGTTAATTAGCTCACCCCACTCATCTTTTAGGAGATGAACCCGAGGAGGAGAACCCTCTATTTGAAGCTTAAAGTGGATAAACCGCGGCGTTGCTTTGGGATTCCCACTGAGGGGAATAATATTGTCTTTGCTTTTTGGTTCTTGGAACCATTAGTTTTTGTAAAGTACCGAGTGTGGTACTTGATTTGTATTAATGTGATGTACTAAGACTACTACGCTACTGTAGTTACTCTGACGTTCTTGAAATGATAATTCAGTGTTGGAATTATGTGTTCATTGTTGTATGTTTGTGTTTACGTTGGGTAGACTTATGACACATGTTTGAGTCCACATGTTGGGATCATGTGTGACCTTTGGGCCTAACTGTTGATTCGGCCCAGTTAGAATGCTTGAGTGTTGTCTTAGCTTTCAAAAAAAAAAAAAACAGTCCATTTCGGGCCCACCCCTCGGGTCGGGGCATGACAGTCTAAACCAGGCCTAAGCCCGACTTAAATAAATGGGCTTGAACAAGATTTTTGTCTGACGGGTTGGGGTCAGACTTTTACTTAGGTCAGTTTATGTTATATATATTTGTTTAAAATTTGAAAATATAACTGTACATATTGGAAGAAGACTTAAAAACTAATTATCTATTAAAATTCCATCTCAAAATTCAATTTCTAACTACTCACTTTTAATTCAAAATCACTGGCCAGCATATTTTTAAGGACGTCGGCCAACTTTGATTATCAAGATCAAGTGGCTAGAAATTATTTTTTATACTAAAATTATACATAGTAATAGGTATTTAAGTATGTTTTAAATTTGTACTATTAAAAGTTTAAATTACAAAATACAAATGTTAAAAAAAAAAAAATAGCGTTGTCACGGCCTAAAACCCCGGCCACGTGACTAATATATTTAAAAAGAAAACTTGTAATTCTCACTCATACATATCTTACACGTATGAAAAATCTCACGAGAAAGAGATTCCATGAATCTCAAGCTCTCTTGGGGCTTAGAGTCTCCCTTGTAAATGGGACGTTTTGACGAATAATCTCACCTGTAAATTCATATTTTCAACATCCATCCTCAATCTCATCATAACCATGCTCAAACCCATCTATTCAGACCCAATAAATAGTTCAAGTTCAAAGTTCAACTAAAGTCCTTAAGTACAATCCATATATGGTCCTAATATGAACCCAAGATAGTATTAATTACATTCAACTCCAAAACACAAATACATAAGGTCTACTGTAGTACAACATCACTTCCAAAAACAAAATATATAAATGTCTTCAAGTGAGTACCTAATATAGTCCATGGGGTCTGATGGACCCAACCTCCGAAAATTGTCCTGCATCTAGGAGGGGTCAGTAAACAACACAATGGGAATACATATACGTTCATAATTAAACACACATCCACATATTTAAATTCTAACTTATAAATATCACTAGTCATATAAATCACCACTCCAAACTCATTCCCATTCCAATATACATATTCAATTTGTTCCAACTGTCCCTTCATTTTTCCACCAGTATCCCACATCTCATCCTATGCGAGGCACATCACACATGCACTTCTACGCATAGCACAACCCCTACTCTTGAGCTAACAAGTCAGTGTGACGATGACTACTCATGTCCTTCTACACTTCTCCCCACTTGGGATGGCGTGTCACGGTGTGAGAGCGTGCCCTTCTATACAACTTATATATCCAACATATAGAAATAATATATATGCATACATACATACACACCCATATATTTAATACCAATGGGGAGACATGTTATCAATCATATCCATCATTACTCCCAATTTCATTCTCCCACTACTATTGTCATGCCCCACCCCGATGTGGACGAAACGTAGAGGATTTTTTTTTTAACACAAAGGGAAGGGATTACAGTGTTCTCTACACTTACGTATACATCAAAAGTCTCACGTAGCTCAGTGGAGTTTCAACATCAAATGTCCCACATGCTCTTTGCAAGTGGACTGAAAAATGTACTGTCATGCCTTGCCCTGACGTGGGCCCGGAGCATGGGGATTTTTCTTCTCTAACATATAGGGTGTAATGGCCCGCACCTAAGTGGAGAGGTGTAAACGAGAGCTTGGCCATAGAGAGTTGGTGCCAAAGGGAGCACCCAAAAAGTTAAACATTGCCTAGGACAATGAGTGGAGATGAGGATATAAGCTATTGCACCCCCCCCCCCCCCCCCCCCCCCCCCCCCCCTCCCCTCTTTCCCTCCCTCCCTCCATCTATCACAACATGTTTGGGCCTAAGGGTGACACTTGGGCCCAATGAAAACCCGTGAGAGTGTATGGGCCCCAAAGCGGACAATATAGTGCAAACGGGACGGGTCATTACAAATGGCATCAGAGACCGGTTTAACTTTCTGACCAGAAGCGGGAAGAGGAGAGTAGAACCGAGGACGATTTGTAATGACTTGACCCATGAACAGGGCTTAGGGCTCAACTCAATGAGGAATTGTCAGCTCTGGGCCCAAAAAAGAGCCCTTACGGTTTTCGATTGGGCCTGTCCCACACGGTAGTCCCAAAACGCGTCTCACGTGAGTGGAGGGGTGGTGGTCAGGGTCTCATAATCCACCCCCCTAAAACCTAGAGTCGTCCCCGGCTCGACCCAATGAATCAAGTGGAAGGCAGTAGGCTCACACAGTCCGAGTGCTGAACTCGGCTCTGATACCATTTGTAACGATCTGACCCGTAAACAAGGCTCAGGGCTCAACTCAGTGAGAAATTGTCCACTCTGGGCTCAAAAGAGAGCCCTCATGGTTTTGGATTGAGCTTGGCCCACACGATAGGCCCAAAATGCGTCTCACTTGAGTGGAGGGGTGATACCACTTATAAACCCCATGCGGAAGTCCCTCACTTCTTATGTGAAATCTTTTTCTTCCCACTCCCACTTCGCATTTCACTTGGATCAGCCATCATGGTCTCAGCCGTCTGGGCTAGGTTAGGGTCTCACACGACTCTTGTCCAAAGGGGGTGGGATTGTAATGGCCCGCACTTAAGTGGAGAGGTGTAAATGAGAGCTTGGCCACACAGATTTGGTGTAACGACCCGACCCGAGTTTTTGGGTAGATCTATGGACCTTCGAAATGGTTTTTGGGGTTTTGGTAGCAGGTGTTAGTGTGTGGGCTCTCTAACAAGCCCAAGTTTCCTAAATTCGAGCTTGAGAGCTCGAGGGCATTTTGGTAATTCTATGTTATTATGATTATTTCCCAAGAAAAATATTTGAGAAATCACATAAAAACTTAGAATTTGAACCATTAGATCCCCAAAGTATGCACCCACATTCTCCTCTGTTAAATACACAAGTAGAATGTTGAAAATCACTCAATGTTTGGTTTTCAAAATTTTTCTCGGGATTTCTCAATTTTTAAAATAATATTTTAAATTATTTTTAGTGTTTATTTTTCACAAAAATCATATTTTCTAGACCAATGTTTTGTTAAATAATTTAATAAAATTTTCAAAAGAAATATTAGAAAAAAAATCCAATTTTTAAAATCCCCAAGTTTATTTTAACTTAAACTATTCTTTTCTATTATTTTTATTATTTAAAATAAATAAAATAAAAATCAAGCTTCAAACCTAAAACTTTTTGTTATGATTTATTTGATAGAGTTAAAAAAAAAAGGATTTGCATCAAAATACTCTAAAAGTCGTGTGGGCCTCATGGGACCCACACTCCACACTCCACTCACCCAAGCCCACTCTTTCTAAAGAAATCCTAGCACCACCTCTTTCCTTATCTCTTTCTTTTCTCCCTCCCTCCTTATTCAAGAAGCCCTAACCCTAATCACTATCCTCTCCCTCTCCAAACCCTAGCCGCCACCACACCTTCTTCCTCTTCTACTTCATTTTTTTTTTAAAACAATGACTAAATATCATTAAGAATGAAGAAATACAAAAAGTACAAAGCGTAGTCCGAGTATAGGAGATACATACTCAGAGCCAGCAAAGAAAATAAAGAACAAACAAACAGCGAATAAAGAGAAACAACCATAAGCATCCCCCCAACAAGGATCCAAAAGAAGCCCCCAACCCCAAAAGTACAATGCTAATGGGAAGAGAAAAATTCCAAAGATGGGGAATGTGAATCAACACTCGCTTTCGCTAAAAAATCTTCTACTTCATCTTCTTTTTATTTTTCTTCTTCCTTGTCCCTCTCTCTGTATCTCTCTCTCTTCTCCTCTCTTTCACTTGATTTTTCTCTATATCTTCTTCTCCCTCTTCCCCTCTATAAAGGCCCTCTCTTTTCTCTCCCTCTCCCTTCCTTTCTCCACTCTAATCGGCCACCATGGCCGCCGCCCCAACCCTTGGCTGCCCCTTTACACGCCCAACAAACCCTATTTTGTTTGGGATTTTCGACCCACTCCTTTTACAAAAAATGTTTCTCTTGGCTTTTTCCTTATTTTACATATTTTTTTTTCAGTTTTTTGAAAATTCTTCAAAAAAACACATTTTCACCGAGTTGACTTAGTGGAGTCACCACTGAGTTGGGAATTAGCAAGGCCCAAATTGTTTGAATTTCTGAAAACCCTTCTAACTCCTTCATTTCTTAGATTTTCCCCAATCCTTTTAAGCTCAAATGGTGCCACCTCAACTCACTCGACTCACCCCAGTCGAGTTGACTCAATCAAGACCCAAGTTCCACAGTTTTTTGTACCAGCCACCGTTGTACCTGTTTGGACTAGCAGATCTCATCCCGGCCTTCCAGTAGTGACTTGGGGTCGACTTGATTTCAACTAGGACTCGACTCAATGCTTGACTCGGCATGATTTAGTCACCAACTCGGCGCCTGAATTTTTAAGTGGACCGTAGGAGCTCCGTGCACTTTTCATCAACACATCTAGGTGAGGGGACTTATCACTTTTTTAGCATGCATTCACATCTATTGAACCTTTAACCTTGGACATGGAGTGACTTAAATGTGGCCCTTTGTTTATTAAACCACTCTGTAAAGGAACCATTGAATGAATCTGTGGTAAGGGATCCATTCGGGTGCACTCATGTCAACTATATGCTATTAAGTGGAAAAATTAATTCTAATCGGACGAATGTATATTGAACATGAAGCCCAAAACTTATTGATAACATGTGGCGTATGTAATTATAACATGTGAATGAATTTATGATGAGAATAAGATATGTGTTGGACGTTGAACTTGATGCTTGGGACTTAATGATATCTTGTCTTGTATTTATTTATAATATGTGAATGAGATCATGATGAGTATAGGAATTTGTATTTTGAGATCTTGTCATATGCTTATGTTGTTTTACATGATCATGACATCATGTGCATGCATTGGAGGAATTGTTTACGTGTTTACATGTTTATGATGACGTGATGATTTTGGTTGTTGGGAGGACTTCCCCGTTACGCTCCAGCGGTCGAGATCCCCATAGGAGATGCATGTTTTCCCGTTACGATCCGGTGGTTGAGGTGCCTGCCCTTAATATTGGCTTCCACGTTATGCTTTCCCCGTTGCATTCTGGCGGTTGTGTATTGTATGGTCTCCTGTTTATATTGGTAGGGAGACTAGAGTTGTAATACCCTGCCCCAAAAAATCCCACATTGCTAGTGGCATTAGAAATTCCCTAATATATAAGTAGTAGCCTTCCTCCTTCTAACAGAAGGCCCTTTGGGAGCAACAATGGGTTAGCTTGCCAAAGCAAAGCCATGTGGGCTTGTGTGTGTGAGTCCAAAGCGGACAATATTGTGCTAGCGGGACGGGTCGTTACAAGAGTTGTTAGAGGACCATTGTGAGTTATGGAGGTGATGCCTCAGATTGGTCAGTGGGACAATTAGTTAGTGGTACAGTGGATTACTCATGTACATATACATCTAACCTATTAAGATGTTGATTACATTTCATACTTATGATATATAATTATGTTGCTGACATGTGATATGCTTTATCCGTTTACTAGGCTGGTTAGCTCACCCTTTACCTTTCAGGTACCCCAAACACCAAGGGGCCAGGTGGGCCTTGAGCAGGCCTCTTGTGGAGGAGCAGTAGTAGTAGAAATTTGCTAATCATGCTTATTCCTTGTTGAGATACTTTGTTTGTATGAACTCTATTCGAATGTTGTTTGTTTGGATAATTGTATAACCCTATTTGAACAGTCTATGGTTGTTTGTCATATTTCCTAGTATTATGACTTATGGTTTGTCGAGCGGGAGGTAGTTACCCATTTCAAAAAAAAAAAAAAAATAC
Source organism: Chimonanthus salicifolius (assembly GCA_013350335.1). Taxonomy (NCBI): domain Eukaryota; kingdom Viridiplantae; phylum Streptophyta; class Magnoliopsida; order Laurales; family Calycanthaceae; genus Chimonanthus; species Chimonanthus salicifolius. The sequence continues at coordinate 30,496,388 of CM023539.1, forward strand.
CCGATAGCTGTCATTTTGTGAGGTTTGTGAAATTTCGAAGATAACGCGCCCGTTACGGGATGGGACGTTATAGTTGTTATCAGAGCACGGTTTAACTCTCAGACTGTGCATGGCACATAGATGGATGTGATGATAACTAGAGATTAAGTTCATCCCCTGTGTGATATGGTACATTGAACTGGGTTCTGGGGTAAGGCGTAGACACCCTAAGTTCGTGTGGTGTGCTTAATGTGCTATCTTTCAGTTAGTTTGCTTGAGTCATATCTAGTGGTGGATTCTCGCTCGATTTAAGGTGGACCGGCGTTTGATTCGTTTGTTAGTTGGTGGCAAGGTCGATTGCTCGTTTGAGTGTGTGGCGCACCGTGGAATGGTCACGAGAATTGTGGGACTCGAATCTCTAGGTTTTGAGTCAGATTGGTCCTACTCCCTACGGTAATTAGAGGTGTTTCTCGGTGGGACCCATATTACTGGGATGTCCTCACCTTAGAGGCATGTCGATGGTATTTTCAGAGTGGTTGAGTACCGTGATGGAGTCGCAGGGTCCTCAGACTATGTTTGAGTGTTGTCATTGTTATCTTATAGCTGTCAAGCGGGCAGGAGCGCTTGAGGTTATCTAGGCATTGGTGGGAAGATTGTGGGTGTTTTAGTATGTGATGGTGTAGCGATACTTTATGACTCGCGTGACTGTTTTTTTTTTGTGATGTATGATTGAGGTGAAATTGTTTGAGGGTCCAATGTTGAGAGGAGGTTGTTGTATTGTGGGTCTACCACTTGGGTTCGTAGGAGACTCGTGTTTAGAATGCGAGGCCACCGTATGTGGGCCTCGCTTGTGGCCATATATTATGGAGATAGATTCATTAGAAATCTATGGGCATCTACCAAGTGAGTCCGACCGAGTTACTCTGTAGTTGGCCGATGGAATTCCATGAGAGGTTGATGGGCTTCGTATGTTTGAGTTCTTAGTTAGGCCCATTTTGAGCTTAGGTGTAATGACCCGTTCCAAAATTTCTCTATTTTTTTAGGAGACTTTCAGATCTCTAAGCTGTTATGGGACTTTGGTGGCATTGGGAGAATGTGGGTCCTGAGGTGGGCCCCAATTTACCTGTTTTCAAGTACGGAGACTCGAAGGGTAATTTTGAATTATTATACATTTTGTCAAAAAAAAAATTGGAAATCACACGTTTTTCTGTCTCGACGTTCGACGTTTGATTTTTTTTGGGTTTTCAATTCATTTTCTTGAAAATGCAATAGCTATTCTTTTTGAAAATTTGATTTAACGCATTTTAAGGTTCAAAATAATAATAATAATAATAATAATATTAATAAATAAAATAAATTCAATGATACAAAAGATTGTGGATTTTGATTTTATTTTATTTTTGTTCATAATTAAAACCCAAATCCTAACCTCAACCCTAAGTGACCCATATAAATATTCTCTTTTGCAAAACCCTTGCCTCCGTCCTCTCATGTCTCTTCTCTCCAATCCCTCTCCTCCTAAGCCCAAAAACCTTAATTCCATTGTCTTTATCACTCCTTCCTTCTCTCTTTTGATTAGTATTCATCTCCTTCCTCTTTTCTCTCCTCATCCAAAACCCTAACTCCAAAAACCCACCATAGCCGTCTCCGCCTCTCTCCTCACCCGAAACCCTAACTCCCAAAACCCACCATAGCCACCGTCGCCGCCGCCTCTCTCCTCTGTTCTTTTCCCTCTCCTCTCAAACCTAACGACTTTTGTGCTGCCACACCTCCTTCTCTATCTACCTCGCGCCATCGTCTTCTCTCACCTCAGCCAAGTCAGATCTCACCAGATCCATCCTCCTTGATACCAAATCTGCAGTCCCCTTTCAGTTTTCCCCAATTCTTTTTTCTCCTCTCTTTCGAGCCTACTGGGTCAACTAAGCAGCCCAGTCGACTCAGTCGGACTGAGTCTTGGCTCTCCTTGTTAGCAGGCTCAAGTATATAGGCCCTGCAGAGCTAGCCCAGTCCTTTCGGTCCAGCCCAGCTCTATCTAGTTGTAGACCCAGGATCAACTCGCCTCCGGCCCAATCTTTGAGCCCAACGATCTTAAGCCCAACTGGTGTAGGCCCAACGATCCTGGCCCAACCAGTGTAGGTCCAAGCCTAGTTCAGCATATCCAGTCCGGCCCAACCCGACATCTCAACCTAGCAGTCAGGCCCGACCCATTCCAGGCCCGTTTCTAGGCCCGTCATGGCCCATTTTAGGCACGTTTTAGGTTCATTTCTAGCATGCTTTGTGGATCGTTCTGGAGTGTTTTTGGCCCATTTGTGGAGCATTTCTAGAGCACTTATGGACCATTTGTGAGCCTATTTTCGGTCTAATTTGTGGGATCGTCCCACTTTTGCAAACCTGTTCCAGTTTCTCGAGCCCAATAGCCGGTACATCGCTTCCTTCAAACCTGCAGCCTGCTTTATCTCTTGGATTTTAAAAGCATGAATACAAATGAGGGGACTTATCACTGTTTTAGCATGCATTCAAATTTTTAACCTATAACCTTGGACATTGAGTGACCCGAATGAGACTTTTCATTTATTAAGCCACTCGGTAAGGGAACTATTGAAATGAATATGTGGCAAGAGATCCGTTCGGGTTCACCCATGTCAATTATATGCGATTAATAGAAAATTCTAATTGAATGAATGATTATTGATGCTTGGAAATTGTTGAAAACATGTTTGTGTTTAATCATAACACATATATGATATTATGATGAATGAGACAAGTGTTGGATGGATGTTGAACACAATATTTGGAAGATGTTATGATGCATTGCGTGTTTACGCATAAGATACAAGTGTAATCACATGTTGGATCTAGAGGTATGTGTTTAAGCACTGTTGTGTATCGTTGACCGCATGATAAGGCATGTTGTTGATATTGGTGTTATGTCAGAACGTATTTGTGTTGTCATACATGATCATGATACCATGTGCATGCATGAAAGGATTTGTTTATGTGTATACATTCATGATGATGACATGAGTTTGGTTGTTGGGAGGACTTCCCCGTTACGCTTAGGCGGTCGAGACCCCCACAGGGGATGCGGGTTTCCCCGTTGCGTTCCTGACGGTTGAAGTGTCTGCCCTTGAGATTGGCTTCCCCGTTATGCTCTGGCGGTTGAGACCCCCATAGGAGATGCGGGTCTCCCCGTTGCATTCTGGCGGTTGAGGTGGTTGTGTATTGTGTGGTCTCCCGTTTGCATTGATAGGGAGACCGGAGTTTGTTGGATGACCCGATGTGGGCTACTAAGATGATGTCTTGGATTTGATCGGTGGATTATTGATTGGTGGTGTAGTTGGATCTCGTACATATGAGAACCCTAATTATTATGATATTTTTGCATTCATGCATATGATATGTATTTATGTTGTTGACATGTGATATGCATTATCTCTTCATTGGGCTGGTTAGCTCACCCCTTACCTTTCAGGTACTCTGATTGTGGAGGACCATACGATTCCTTTAGTAAGACGCCCGGAGAGGAGTAGTACTAGTTAGAGATTCTATGATCATGTTTATATTTAGTTTGATAGACCTTGTTTGGTATGAATTCTCTGTATGATGTTTATTTTGGATGACAATACGACTATATTTGATCAGTTTATGGTTGTTTGTTATGTCTCTTAGCATTATGAATTTGTGATTTGTTGAGTGGGAGATAGTTACCCCATTTAAAAAAAATATACCCGATATCCTTTCTTTGTGTTGATTTGAGATATTTCGGAGAAAACGCTCCCGTAGCAGGACAGGGCGTTACATTAGGACTACGGGGAGTGCCTGGGGGTAGCTCTAGAGGTTGTGTTTCCGGCTCTAGGAGTCCTGCAAGTCCAGTGTTATGGCTAGAGGTAGGTGTGGCTTTGCTAAGGGCTTGTTTAGGTCAGACTGGTAGGGTTGATTATTGGGACTCAGGTGAGCCCGGTGTATGGTCCGATTTCGATGTATGAGTAAGTTGGGAGCTCGATGCTTTGAGTAGGGCACATAGTTGTTTCTTAGCTCTTGACATGTGTATTGCCCGTTTCCAATGTTCCCCCTTTGTTTTTGTCTTGAGTTTCGTTAGGTGTGGACCAAATGTGTGGATCGTACATTTTGACCTTTGGAGTTAGCGTTGGAGGTCAGTTTACAAGTTTTGGAGATGTCAGAGTTTGACGTCATCTTGGGATGGATTAGTCTTCCTCCCTTCAGGTTACCTAAGACTGTTGTTGTAGGCGGGTGATGGGTCAGTTCCTCGCTGTGGATGCATTCGTCGAGCAGTTTACAACTTACAGTCTGAGTGTGGAGGAGTCGTGCAACTTGGTGGCTAGCTTGAGTTAAGGGAGAGTTTTGGTCATCAGATGTTGGGATGCCTAGCGTTGTACGAGCGTTTTCAGATGTCTTTCTAGAGAAGTTCTTTGGATTGCCCCACGTTAGGAGATAGGGTTTGTTGTGGGTCTACTCCCCTGGTGCGACACCTGATTCTATTAGTCATTGTCGGGTGGTGCCAGTAGGGGTGTTGGAGCTGGAGAGTTAGCTCGGAGAGTTAGAGTCACTTGGCTACAATTGACTTAGGGAGTTAGAAACCCTTGGCTTCATTCGGCCTAGCACTTCATCTTGGGGTGCACCGGCGTTGTTTGCTATGAAGAAAGATGGCTCCATGAGACTGCGTAATGATTATCGATAATTGAAAGTAGTTATAGTGAAGAACAAGTATCAATTGCCAAGGATTGATAATCTGTTTGACCATTGCAAGGATCCGCGTGCTTCACCAAAATAGACTTTCGTTCGGGTTACCATTAGGTGAGGGTGCGGGAATGTGACATTGAGAAGTCCGTCTTTCGCACTCGTTTTGGACTCTTTGAGTTTGTGGTAATGCCGTTTGGGGTGATTAATGCCCCGGCGACATTCATGACCTAATTAATAGGATATTCAGGTCGTGCATGGGCCGATTGTAGTGGTGTTCATTGACGATATCTTCAGATATTCAGTATCAGAGGAGGATCATGAGCAACATCTGAGAACAATACTTCATGTCTTGAGGGATCACAAGCTTTGTACGAAGTATAACTAGTGTGAATTTTGGTTGCCAGATGTTCAGTTTATTGGGCACGTGGTGTCAGCTGACGGTGTGGCCGTGGATCCGCCTAAGGTTGAGGCTATTTTGAGTTAGGAGCGACCACGGAATGTGCCTAAAATTCACAACTTTTTGGATATTGCGGGTTACTACCGGCGGTTTATCAAGGATTTCTCCAAGATTACCACACCCATGACCAGGTTAACCCGTAAGGATGTGCGATTCATATGGGACGAAGCTTGTGAGGCGGCTTTCCAGAGGCTGAAAGAAAGTTTGACTTCCATTCCGGTATTAGTAGTGCCAGAGAGGGGCCATGTTTGCAGTCTACTGTGATGCTTTTGGTGATGGTTTGGGTTGTGTACTGATGCAGGATGGGAGAGTGGTGGTTTATGGTTCGAGATATCTTAAGACCCATGAACAGAATTATCCTACTCATGATTTGGAGGTAGCGGCTGTAGTTTTTGCATTTAAGGTTTGGAGACTTTACTTATATGGTGAGAGGTTCGAGGTTTTCTAAAGCCATCATGGCCTCAAGTATTTTGTTCACTCCGAATGAGTTGAACATGAGACAGAGACGGTGGATGGAGTACCTTGGCGACTATGACTTCTTCTTGTCTTACCATCCCGGTAAGGCGAACGCAATTGTTGACGCCTGGAGTCGCAGAGTGAGAGGAGCCCTGTCAAGTCTACTCGGAGGGTATAAGGCATCTAAACTTTGCAGCATAGTTGTCTAGCAAGAGGTTTATGATAGATTCTTGGGAGCTCAACAGTTAGATGAGAGGTACATCACTTTGAGAGATATTGTGACAAGTGGTAGTGGAACCTTGGATAAGCTGTGAGACGAGATGGTGGTTTGACCTTTCAGGGCAAGCTGTTTGTACCCATATCCGGGCAGTGTTGTGAAGAGGTATTGCAGCGCTTTCATCACTCCAGCTTCGCTGTGCATCTGGGACACAAAAAAATGTGTCGTGATTTGCATCAATAGTTCTAGTGGAGAAGCATGAAGAAGACAGTAGAAGAGTTGTGACCCACTGTTTAACTTGCACCAAGGGGTTCAAGATAGATCAGTTGAGATTCGTTGGTAGGTTGCAGCCTCTTCCAGTCCCCGAGTGGAAGTGGGACCACATCACTATGGATTTCGTAATTGTTCTGCCAAAGTCACCTTGAAGACATGATGCAGTGTGAGTCATAGTAGATCTATTGACTGCGTCGGCCCATTTTATTGGTATGAGGACGACGGATTCTCTAGAGACTTCGAGTCAGCTATATTTGGGAAAAGACGTTGGACTATATGGTGTGCCTATGTCGATTATTTTAGTTCAGAATCCGAGACTCATTTCTTAGTTCCAACGGAGCTTGAAAAAAGAGTTGGACACACAGCTGTGTTTCAGTACAATGTTCCATCCACAGGCAGATAGTCAGTCGGAGTGGATCTGACGTGGACCATTCAGATCTTAGAGGATATACTCCGAGCTTGTATTTTGGATCATGGTGGTAGTTGGAGAGTTAGCTACACTTGGTTGAGTTCGTCTACAACAACATTTACCAGGCCAACATCAAGATGGCTCCATATGGGGCCTTGCAGGCCAGACCGTGCAGATCACCCTTGTGTTGGGCCAAGATCAGTGATATAGTGATGTCAGGATCGGTATAGTCAATGAGACTACTAAGCACGTGAGACTGATCAGGCAGAGATTGTTGACTGCCCAGAGCAAGCAGAAGAGTTATGTTGACTGTCGGACGAGGGCACTAGAGTTTGCCGTGGGGGATCATGTTTTTCCTTCGGATTTCGCCCCGTCATGATATTCAAAGGTTTGGACACAGTGGAAAGCTATCACCCCAGTTTATTGGACTGTTTGAGGCACTAGAGAGGATTAGAGAAGTGGTCTATAGACTTGCATCTCCTCTTTCACGTTTCAATGCTTTGGAGGTACCATGATGATCCATCGCATGTGATTAATTAAGAGGACGTGAAGCTTAGTGAAGAAGTCGCCCTAAGGAGGGACCAATATATATTGAGGATTTAAGGGTGTAGAGGCTTTATAGCAAGACTATCCGCTTGGCTTTAATGATTTGGCAGCGCAAAGGGAGAGAGTCTTCTAATTGGGGAAATAGAGGCAACAATGCGGAAACAATTTTCAACTTTGTTTGAGGCTAGAGGTATGAGTGGTAATACATTGACCCAGATTAGGCATAGTTTAGCTTAATAATCTTGTTTAAACCGATTAATCTCGAAGATTACGGTTAGGGCTTTGTGAAAAACCCAGGTGTGGCCTAATCCGAGCTCGAAAGTTCAGTGATCCAACTCGTTCAGCTGGAGGAGCAAAATGGTAATTTACCGCTTACTGTTATTATTTTATTAATTACGTTATTATATGATTATCATTGGAGATATGTTTCTCCTTAGTAAAGGATTTGTATTTCTGATTTTAAAATAATTTTATTTTCAAAAAATAGTATTTAAAACCGCCCGTCAAAACCCCAAAAGGGAGAAATAAATATTTTAAATGATTTTGGAGATGAAATAAATTTTGAAACAAGTATTGTATGTTAAACCATTTTAAGTATGGTGTAATTATTCTTTCAAAGCCCAAAAATGAGGATTTCAAATTATTTTATTTAACACAAGTTAAATTAAGTAAATAGTATTAAATTATGGTTTTTATTTAAATCAATGGTTTTTAGTAAGTTTTAAATCCCCAAAATTTTATGGTGATTAGAGTTTTTAAAACCCAACTTATCTGTAAGGTTGGATTAAAATAGTGAGTTCTTAGTTAAAAATCGGATTTTATCAAATTAGAGGACTTATTTTAAAATCGAAAGTTTGGAGGGGCTGATTTGCAACCAAACGACAGAATAGTGGTTACACTATTCGGGACATCGACAGCAACTGCATGCAGTGGCTCGATGGCCACTTCTTTCGGGCAAATTTCTATAAATTTGGCCCTCCATCAGCAGATCAAACTCCCGCTGAAATCTCTATCTCCCTCCGAGCTACTCTCTGGTTTTCTTAGCTCTCCCTCTCAGCCTCTATTTCTCTATTTTATTCACCCGTAAGCTTAGAAGGGAAGATTTTCAAAGACCGGATTTTCAGCCCAGGAATTCTAGTGAAGGTAATCACTGTGTTCCTTTTTCAATTCCAGTCAGTTTAGAATCAAGAAAAACCAGTTTTGGCTAAGATTTGAGTGTGTAAAACCAGTTTGAAGTTTAAAAAAAACCATGGGACCTCTTGTACCCATGAGGTTTTGGTTTTAAAATCCGTTGGCCTACTGAGTTTTAAAACTTTAAATCACTCTCTATGGAAAAAGGACTCCCGGAGGAGTCTATCGGACCGGCTAGATGTGGAAACCGAATCCGGAAAATCCACTGTTTCCAGATTCGTATTTCACACAGTGACTACCGTCACTATTTGCTGTTGCAGACAGTGGAGGAAGACGGCTCTCGGACGGTCCGAGAGGAACCCTTCAGACGATTCGAGCTTCACCTGAAGCCCCGATGTGCCCAAGGCTAGCCAGACTCGCCCCGATGTTCCGAGCCGAGTCTGGAAGGACCGAATCCTACTCGGACGATCCGAGCCTTACTCGATATGTTCCGAGGCACCAGACCGACCGAGACTTGTTTTTCAGATTTTTTTGGTTCGGACGGATCTTCGGACGATCCGAAGTAGGATGCGCAGTCCGAAGTCAGTGACTAGCTTAGGCAGTGGTTGGGATGATCAGAAGCCACAGTACCTGGTTCCGAGGCTTGTTCCGAGGGACCCAGTTTTTAAGTGTTAAAACTTGTTTGTTTATTGATACATGTGAAGTTAGTACCCCATTAATAAGTTAAAATTGTACTAACTCTCTTCTCTTATTACTATAACGTATCTAGTATTGTATTCACTTCCAGGCTGACTTTATTGGTCGGGCACTGAGTGACTTCACTTCCAGGCCGAAGCTATATTTGTCGGGCACTGAGTGACCTCGAGGTCTTACTCAACATGTCAGATTTGGTCCTATCCAGAAGACAAACGAGAAGTGACCTGAGAATCTATACCTAACTCAATAAGTCAATCTAGTCATGCCCAGATTGGACTGAGTACCTTACTTTTACTCTATTGTGGATTATTGTAACTCAAAATGGTTAGAAACCAAGTAGGAGACTCAATTCCATTTACCTTGGATATTTTTGAGAAAACAAGTATGATTTCAAAAATACTACTTGTGTGTATGTATTTGATGCTATGTATGATGATTTATGATTGATTGTGCACTTGTTTGCTTGTTTGAACAGAGACCGCAATACCACACATTTATGGTGAGGGAACTTAACTTTGCAGTAGGTGTAAACAAGTTTTTCTTATGAGATGAGTCTTGAGCAATAAGTGGTTTCAGATTTGATGAACCCACCCATGTGCCTAGATACGATGCACTGTTGTAAGAAGTGCTATATAAATTGTGAAATGCTTGTGATGTTGATCATATGAAATGTGTAATACTGCTTCCACGTGTCCTTGACTATTGAACCAATATCGGCCATGTGTGTGAGATGGTTTACGTCTACTGGACCATGGGTATTGACAATTGCTGACTTGAGGGTGTCAGTATCGACTATGGGAGAGCCGGAGATGTACTTGCAAGGATGTATTTTGACCGTGTCAGGACTTAATACGATGGTCTCAGCGTGGTATGTAGAAGTTACGTTGGATGACAACAGTATTGGGAGAGATGATAAAATGTGAAATGATGATGAGATTATACTTGAATTTGTTATCAAGCATGAGATATTATATTGCAACTATTGATTATTTGCTAACCTTTTGTTTAATTAAAACTGTACTGTTATATTTCCTTCACTGGGTTAGTTAGCTCACCCCACTCACCTTTTAGGAGATGAACCCGAGGAGGAGAACCCTCTGTTTGAAGCTTAGAGTGGATAAGTTGCGACATTGCTTTGGGATTCCCACTTAGGGGAATACCCTTGTCTTTGCTTTCTGGTTTTTGGAACCATTTGTCTTTGTAAAGTACCATGTGTGGTACTTAGTTTGTTTAAATGTGATGTATTGAAAACTACCATGTATCCATAGTTACTCTGATCATGTTTTAATGATAATTCAATATTTGGAATTATGTGTATTGATGTTTATGTTTGTGTCTCTTGGGAGGGACTTATGGTATATGTTTGAGTCCGCATGTTGGGATCATGCGTGACTTTTGGGCCTAACTATTGATCCGGCCCAGTTAGAATGCATGAGTCAGTTTAATTTAAAAAAAAAAATCAGTCGCGTTCCGGGCCCACCCTTTGGGTCGGGGCGTGACATGAGTTCAGTTTGAATTTCGAGGACGAAATTCCTTAAAGGGGGTAGTGTTGTAACGTCCCGACTCGAGTTTTTCGATTTTTGGGAGATCTGTGGACCTTTGAAATGGTTTTTGGGGTTTTGGTAGAGGGTGTTAGCGTGTGGGCTCTCTAATGAGCCCAAGTTTTCCTAAATCCGAGCTTGAGGGGCATTTTGGTAATTGTATATTATTATGATTATTTCCCAAGAAAAATGTTTGAGAAATCACATAAAAACTTAGAATTTGAACCATTAGATCCCCAAAGTATGCACACACATTCTCCTCAGGTAGATACACATGAAGAATGTTGAAAATCACTCAATGTTTGGTTTTCAAAATTTTTCTCTAGATTTCTCAATTTTTAAAACAATATTTTAAATTATTTCTAGTGTTTATTTTTAACAAAAATCATATTTTTTAGGCCATTGTTTTGTTAAATAATTTAATAAAATTTTCAAAAGAAATATTAGAAATAAAATCCATTTTTTAAAATCCCCAAGTTTCTTTTAACTTAAACTATTCTTTTCAATTATTTTTATTATTTAAAATAAATAAAATAAAAGCCAAGTTTCAAAACTAAAACTTTTTGTTATGATTTATTTGATAGAGTTAAAAAAAAGGATTTGCAACAAAATACTCGTAAAATCGTGAGGGCTCCCATGGGACGCACACTCCACTCACCCAAGCTCACTCTTTCTAAAGAAACCCTAGCACCATCTTTTTCCTTATCTCTTTCTTTTCTCCCTCCCTCCTTCTTCAAGAAGCCCTAACCCTAATCTCTATCCGCTCCCTCTCCAAACCCTAGCCGCCACCACACCTTCTTCCTCTCCTAACCCCGTTCGGCCATCTTCTTCCTCTTCTACTTCATCTCCATCTTATTTTTCTTTTTCTTCTTCCTTGTCCTCTCTCTCTTTTCTCCCTCTCTTTCACTTGATTTTTCTCTTTATCTTCTTCTCCCTCTTCCCCTTATAAAAACCATCTCTTTTTTCTTCCTCTCCCTTCCTTTCTCTCCACTATAATCAGCCACCATGGCCGCCGCCCCTTTACCCGCCGAATAAACCCTATTTTTTTTGGGTTTTTCGACCCACTCCTTTTACAAAAAAAGTTTCTCTTGAATTTTTCCTTATTTTACATTTTTTTTGATTTTTTTGAAAATTCTCCAAAAAAACACATTTTCACCGAGTTGACTCAGTCGAGTCACCACTGAGTTGGGAGTTAGCCAGGCCCAAATTTTTTGTATTTCTGAAAATCCTTCTAACTCCTTCATTTCTTAGATTTTCCCCAATTCTTTTGAGCTAAAATGGTGCCACCTCAACTCACTCGACTCACCCCAACCGAGTTGACTTAGTCAAGACCCAAGTTCTACAGTTTTTTGTACCAGTCACCGTTGTACCTGCTTGAACTAGCAAATCTCATCCCGGACTTCCAGTAGTGACTCAGGGTCGACTTGATTTCAACTCGGACCCGACTCAATGCTCGTCTCGGCATGACTCAGTCACCAACTCAACGCCCAAATTTTCAAGTGGACCCTAAGAGCTTCGTGCATTTTTCACCAACACATTTAGGTGAGGGGACTTATCACTGTCTTACCATGCATTCACATCTATTTAACCTTTAACCTTAGACATAGAGTGACTTGAATGTGGCCCTTTTGTTTATTAAGCCACTTGGTAAGGGAACCGTTGAATAAATCTGTGGCAAGGGATCCATTCGGGTGCACTCATGTCAACTATATGCGATTAAATGGAAAAAAATTTGATTGGACGAATGTATATTGAACATGAAGCCCGAAACTCATTGATAACATGTGGCATATATAATTATAGCATGTGAATGAATTTATGATGAGAATAAGATATGTGTTGGACGTTGAACTTGATGCTTGAGACTTAATGATAACTTGACGTGTATTTATTTATATTATGTGAATGAGAACATGATGAGTATGGGGATTTGTGTTTTGAGATCTTGTCATATGCTTATGTTGTTTTACATGATCATGACATCATGTGCATGCATTGGAGGAATTGTTTACATGTGTATATGTTTATGATGACGTGATGATTTTGGTTGTTGGGAGGACTTCTCCGTTACGCTCCGGCGATCGAAACCCCCATAGGAGATGGGGTTTCCTCGTTGCGTTCCTGCAGTTGAGGTGCTTGCCCTTGAGATTGGCTTCCCCTTTATGCTTTGGCGGTTGAGACCCCATAGGAGATGCGGGTTTCCCCGTTGCATTCCGGCGGTTGAGGCAGTTGTGTATGGTATGATCTCCTGTTTATATTGGTAGGGAGACCAAAGTTGTTAGAGGACCATTGTGAGTTATGGAGGTGATGCCTCAAACTGGTTAGTGGGACCATTGGTTAGAGGTAGAGTGGATTATTCATGTACATATACATCTAACCTATTAAGATGTTGATTACATTTCATACTTGTGATATATAATTAAGTTGCTAACATGTGGTATGCTTTATCCGTTTACTAGGCTGGTTAGCTCACCCCTTACCTTTCAGGTACCCCAAACACTGAGGGGCCAGGCAGGCCCTTTGAGCAACGCCTGGGGAGGAGCAATAGTAGTAGAAATTTGCTAATCATGCTTATTCCTAGTTGAGATACTTTGTTTGTATGAACTCTATTCGTTTGTTGTTTGTTCGGATAACTGTATAACTATATTTGAACATTCTATGGTTGTTTGTTATATTTCCTAGTATTATGGACTTGTGATTTGTCGAGCGGGAGGTAGTTAGTTACTTGTTTAAAAAAAAAATACCCGATATACGTCATTTTGTGAGGTTTGTGAAATTTCGGAGATAACGCGTCTGTAGCGGGATGGGACATTACATTTGGTGCCAAGAGGAGCACCAAAAAAGTCCCACATTGCCTAGGACAATGAGTGGAGAGGAGGATATAAGTTAATGCACTCCTCCCATCTAGCACAAACGCGTTTTGGGCCTAAGAGTGATATTTAGGCCCAATGCAAACCCGTGAGATTGTATGGGCCTTAAAGCAGACAATATTGGGCTAATGGGACATGTCATTACACATGGGTAACTTACGGTGGTTTCTACATTCACTCGTACATAGGAAATCTTATCGTAGCTTGGCAGAACTCCATTTATCGAAATGTCACACATGATTTTTGCAAGTGGACTCAAACATGTACTATAGATGTAAAACCATAATACATCAGAGTTGATCAACAAAAGCATAATGGTTTTATTACACAAAAAATTAGCTATTCCAAATCCCAGTATTACAACTCAAAATATACAGTCTTCTTAACAATGGAAGTTCTCTCCTAATGGAGAAAAGCCTAAGTCTTCAAGTCCCTTCGCTAAACACAGGGGTCTGCCTAACCCGTCTTATGGCGGATATACTGAAATCGTAAGGGAATGAGCTAACTAGTCCAATAAAGAGAAACAACAAGCATACATACAACATGTTATTAATCAAGCATATTATATAACCTACTCATGTTATGAATTAAATATGCAACCACATGGTCATAACATAGGGTCAACACCCACACACCAAAGCATAGTTGTAACATAGGGTCAACACTAGGCCTGTAAACGGACCCAGATCTGGCCCGACCTAGTAGGCTTGTTGAATCGCTCGCGGCCTGATCCGATAATATAAGGTCCGTCTAGACTTGAATCCGACCAAGCCCGACCCAATAGGCTTGTTGAACCATTCGTGGCCTGGCCCGATAATATAGAGTCTGTTTAGACTTGAATCCGGCCTGACCCGATAAGCCTGTCGCACCCTCTACAACTCGTTAAAGGCCCGTTTGCCTGTTTGATCCAGCATATAGCCCTAGTTGTTGCTTTGATGCTACTAGACCCAATATAAAAAAAATTAACCTTAATTTTTATGCTACTAGCCCAATATCCATTTTTAACCTAAAATTTTGTACTAATGGACCCAACATCTATTTTTGAACCTAAAATGTTATACTAATGGACCCAACATCCATTTTTAACCTAAAATTCTGTGTTAATGGGTCCAAACATCCATTTTAACCTAAAATTTTGTGCTAATGAGCCCAACATCCATTTTTTAACCTAAAATATCAAATGGCTAAATTTTGAATTCCTAACAAGTGTGTAGTACCATATAAGCTACAAACAATAGGAAAGGGTGCATATCTCCCAATAAGATCTCTTTCATCATTCTTTGCACAAACTGATCATCATAGATTTCCACCAACATCTCTTCACAACATCCATTAAATCAAAGAATACGGATTGATACCATTGCAACAAATATTGTCGAGATTTTCATTTTTATCACGGAAATCTCAGCAAAATAACGTTATCGCGATAAAAACTAGTTTTTTTAATCGCGGATACCGTTAAAAATGGAAATTTTCCAGTAAAAACACGTTTTTAAAGCGAGAAATGGTAAAATCGCGATAAAAACGCGTTATTACCATTTACCGTTTTCTTTTGGATGCTCCTTCACTTCTGCATTTCCACTTTCCACACTTTCGCACTTACATGTTTCCGCTCTTGCACAGTTACGCAATTCGCCTTTCAGGAATTACTATTTGAGTGGGGATTTTTTTTAATAGACAGTTTTTTTTTATTTAGAATAATAATTTTGAAGTTTTTAAATTATAAGTAAAAAAAGAAAATAATTTTTTTATGAAAAGAACTTGTTTGATAAATATTAATATACAAATTTAATTTATCATCAATTTCATGATAATTAATAGTATTAGTGGACTTATATAACATATATAATTAAAAATTACATTCTAACATGAATATGATTATTGAATAATATTCATGAGATTGAATAATAATATTCTATTCTATAAAAAATTATATAAGTGTCTGTAGATTTCAAAAAATAAAATTAATGTAAAACCCATAAACATAATTCGAAATAGAGTATTAATCTTTACATTCCACATTTAAAATGTGGAATAAAAAATAATATTCTACATATAAAATTATTTTTAAGTCCTATCAAACATCAAAACAAATAAAATAGATCTATCATTTGATGGGCGATGTGCTTAAGTATATAGGATAAAGTGCCATACTCCAATATGATAATAATCATTTAACATTCTTTTTTCACCTTCGCTCTTTATATTTTGAAGCAAATATCCAAATTAAAATGAAAATTATAAATATAAAGTAAATGAATGAGAAGTAAATATTTAATTAACCCCACAATCATTTAAATAAAAATTAAAAATATTAAAAAAGTATGAAATTCCAATCCTTATAACAATATCTAAATGTTTAGCAAATTGTGCAAATTGTGTTAATCTATATTTTTTACTATAATATATGTTAAAGTTCTAAAAATATTATATTTAAGCAAAAATTCTTTTTAAACATTAACTAATTGTTTATTTATTTATTATATTTATATTTATTATTATTTAAATATTTTTATTTTCCTCTAGATTTTCCCGTTAAATTATCGCTAAAATCTGAGAATTTGAAAATATTATGTTATTTATAATTACTATTAATATCCCGAGAACGAAATTTGTGACATTGGTTGATACCAAAATTAGGAAATGTCATTAGTTCCAACAAGGTTTAAAGAGAAAAAAGGCTAAAAAAACCTTATTAGTAGCATCAGTTTTTCACCGTTCTTCACTTTCCATGAATAGTAGCACATCGAGTTCCCAAACTCATTCGATGGCTTTCACATTCCTAAAAATGAGTCATGATGCCCATAAAATCTCATACATAAAAAAAAAAAAAAAAAAGCTGAAAAGGAACAACCATCACTTCTTGTAAAGTAACAATCAAGAGAATCCTAGCATGTCTCACCTAAAACATGTAATGCCCCGCCCTTTTTCACTCACTTTCCTTTCCTAAAATCAGAGTCTATTTTTTTTTTTTTTTTTTGAAATTAAGAGTGAGACAAAGAGCGGGATGTCACGACGCGAGTTAAGTCCGAACTTCTAAAGTCCGACCCTTAACTGGCCAACCCTATGTGTACATGGACTAAGTCCATGAAACGGTTCACACATAACAATATAAACATGCAAAATTAAAACTATAACTGCAGAATTATAATAGAACCCAGTTCTATTCCATTTTTTATAGCAAAGTACGTAAAGTCCTTAATCATAATTAACATAGCATAATTATCCAAATAAACATCCAACCATAGTAAATTATCTAAACTATTACATGTCCGAAGTCTAGTTACTCAAATTACAAGTCCATAAGTAACTTAATCAAAATATAAATTAAAAACATCCAAGCTTCTATGGTTTGCCCTTTTTACGTTCATCGTTCCCCTCGTTTCCTGTATCATCCACTAGGGTAGAAATAGGGCGTTAGAACAACGCGCCCAGTAGGTATTCCAATTAGGGCTAACACATGGTTAGTACAAAACATGCATAATATCATAATGTCAAAAACCATATAAACCATGCCATGTCATGATGTCAAATGCAATGAGTCCCATCCATCACAAGTACATATAAGTACCCCACATAGGTCTTTCGGACGCCCCGATGGAGTGTGGCCCCTCCAGTTTCTTCTTGATGGAAAAACACATCAAGGTGTCCCACATAGGTTTTTCGGACGCCCCGACGGAGTGTGGCCCCTCCGGTTACATATCCTTAACCCCATGCCATGCATGAGATGCAAATGAAACACATACTATTTTATATCATAAACATAGCATTGAAACTCACATTTGAAACATATCCTTTGCAATATAAAGTTCATCAAAATAAGATAAAAATATTGTACATAAACCCATGGTTTCAAAGAGGTGGAATCCTACCCAAAGACCACTAACGTGTCCTTGTGCTTTCGTCCGGCAACCACACACGATCGTACACACCTTGTAAGGTCCCGTTACCTTATAATACATCAATCAATTAAAACCATTTTCCATTTGATTTCCTATTATGTTTAAGTCCACAAACCATTCCTCATGGGTTCGGCCATACACCATGGCCGAACCCATGGTCCATTATTTCTACTTAATTACCATATTGCCATCCATAGCTATCATTCCATTAACCCAACCCTTCATACATTAAAAACCATAAATCATTCCCCATGGGGTTCGGCCACACACCATGGCCGAACCCATGGTCTATCATTTTTCACCTATTTACATCCTTGCCATTTATACAAATCCATAACCAAAACATTCCTCATGGGGTTCGGCCATACACCATGGTCGAACCCATGATCCATCACTTTCACCCTTTATTACAACTTTGCTATTGGTCTAATCCTTAGTTAACTTTTCATTTATTTTAATCTACCATACATAGACCCTAAGTCCACCAAATAATTCCGTGTATGGCCGAACCTATGGTCCCTTATTTCCATTTAAACTACAATATTGCCATTTCCTCCATTACTTTATGTTTAGGTTCAAAACATAGGTCCATAAACATCTAAGTCCACCAATAACTCTTCATGGGGTTCGGCCATGCCATATGGCCGAACCCATGGTCCATAGTTCTTCACCATTTCTAATGTTTAACACCATTTAAATCATTAACCTTCATCTATTATTTTCATCCATTAAAATTATTAGAACAGTCCACTTAAATTCAATATCTAAAACCCTAAGTCCATATATACTCCTTGGTGGGGTTCGGCCATACCACATAGCCGAACCTCACCCTTTGGTTTTATGCCCTTCTTTCCATTCTTGATATCCATCTAAAAATAAATCAAAAATAACCTTTCTCATGGGGTTCGGCCATACAACATGACCGAACCCTATGATTCATCTTTTGCATCATTTTGATCCCTTTAAAGTCCTTAATTTCTTTCCATGGGGTTCGGCCATGGTGGTTCCTTATTTTTCTTAAAAATCTCATACTACCAAGATTAAGTCCTTTGGTGGTTCTCATACATATATCAATTTAAACCTTTTAAAATTATAAACATAACTCTATGATTTTCATCCTCCAAACTTCCATTAAAAATCACCAAAGTCCTTCCATGGGGTTCGGCCATATACCATGGCCGAACCCTATGGTTCCTTAATTTAAACAAAATTATTGAAACTACTTACCGGTTCCACGACTCCTCCGGTTTTCCTTCGCTTGTTCTTGCTCTTCCAATATTTTTTTTCATTCTATTTGATCTTTCACACTTGCTGGCTGCCTTCTCCTTCTCTTGATGTATGCCGTGCACCCCTCTATGTCTTTCTTTTATAATTTCCAATCAGTCCTATCTTGCTGAGATAGCAAGTAATGATTTCAGCTGTGTAATATACATAGAAGTTGCCGTGCGCCCCTCTTGTTGCCTCTCTTTTATCAACCTTCCAATCGGTCCTATCTATAATTAGAAGATGCCAAGATCCCTTCAAATTAGCAATTGCCTTGCCCTTTTCTTATTTTGTGTATGTCGTTTTTAACCAAGGAAAGGACACCTTTCCAAGATACACTAGCGCATAATCTTGGATATGCATATCTCTCATGCGTCCAAAGCATTCTACATTTAACTTAGACATCTTCTTTATTTAGTAATCCCCTAGTATCACTCTTAACAAAAGAAAAGACCATCTTAAACATGTCAACGTGGATTGCATATCTATTCCATATTACAACTCCTAAAATCTTTCCATCAATACCTTCCATGCACATGCAATCTTCCAAGTTCCTTTATGCGCATGACAATTAATCCAAATCCCTTATTTATATATATATATATATATATATATATATATATATTGCATTACTATATTAATTCATCCCCATTTAATTTAAATTGAACTCACTTGGTGGTCAACCAAGTTAACCATGACCCATTGGGTCTCAATTGGGCGTTTTGACCCAAATAGCAACATTGATCCAATTAAATGCGCCTTACCCATTTATTTCTATTGAAACCATTTCCACAATCTGTTGGGTCTTAATTGGACAATGACCCAACACTTTACCCATCTAAGGTCCATAACCGTTAATTCACAATTAAAATGGCAAATTCCGTAAATATTTATAACTTGAAAATCCGGAGTGTTACAATACAACCCTCTTTTTAAAATTTTCGTCTCGAAAATCTAGTGAAGTAGGGTTTCAAACATTTACATAAATAGCTCAGGATGAGCTGTTCTCATTTCTGACTTGAGGTCCCAAGTGGCTTCCTCAATGCCATGTCGATTCCATACCACCTTGACAAATTGGATCGCTCGGTTCCGTAATACCCTCTGTTCTGTGTCCACCACTCGAACAGGCTTTTCGACGTATGTCATGTCGCTTTGGACCTCTATGTCTTGTATGTTCAGTACATGAGAGGGATTAGGATTGTACTTCCTCAACATCGATATATGGAACACATCGTGTAAAGATGCCAACTGTGAAGGGAGTGCCAATTGATAAGCCACGTCCCCCATCCTTCTTATGATTGAAAATGGTCCCACATATCTTGGCGACAATTTTTCCTTCTTTCCAAATCTCATGTGTCCCTTTCGTGGCTAGACTTTCAAGAACACCATGTCCCCCACTTCAAATTCAAGGAACCTCCTCCTCTTGTCAGCATAGCTCTTCTGACGACTCTGTGCAGCCAATAGATGCTGCCGTATTACCTTTGTCTACATTGTAGTCTCTGTAACTAACTCAGGGCCAATCAATGCAGGCTCACCGGCCTCTGTCCAGCACACAGGTGATCTACATGGTCTACCATATAATGCCTCAAATGGAGCCATCTGGAGGATTGCCTGGTAACTGTTGTTGTATGAGAATTCTACCAACGGCAAGTGATCCTCCCATCCACCCTTGAAATCTAGCATGCATGCTCTCAGCATATCCTCAAATGTTTGTATTGTCCTCTCAGACTGCCCATCAGTCTGTGGATGGAGCTGTGCTAGTCAGTAGGTCTGTTCCCATGGCCGACTGCATGCTCTGCCATACTCTGCCGGTGAATCGACCATCTCTTTCGAACACAACAATCCGAGGAATACCATGCAATCTGATGATATCCTTGATATACCGCCGTCCCAAAGTCTCAGATGAGTCTGTCATCTTGATGGGAATGAAATGTGCAGACTTGGTCAGTCGGTCTACCAAGACCCATAACGCATCGTTGCCCTTTGAAGACCTTGGCAACCCTGTCACAAAATCCATGGAGATGTGCTCCCATTTCCATTCCGGCACTGGTAAGGGTTTTAGTAACCCTAGTGGCTTTTGATATTCCGTCTTAACCTACTGACACGTTAAACAATGAGCCACAAATTCTGCCACATCCCTCTTGAGTCCGTGCCACCAGTAATGTCTCTTCAGGTCGTGATACATCTTGGTGCTGCTCGGATGAATAGAGAGTTTGGTCTGATGTGCCTCAATCAGTAACTACTTTCTGCAGCTCTTAGGCACATATATCCTTCCTCGGAATACAAGACTTTGTCCTGGTCGTAACTCCCATTCCGGTATGACTTCACCAGTAGACATCTTGGCCCATATCTCCTCCATTTCGGATTTATCCGTTGTTCATGTTCAATCTTGTCAAGTACCACCTAATTACATCAAAATCACTCATACCAACCTATGAGTTTCATCTCGCAGAATTTACTTTGTCTCTCTTTTTCTCGTGAATCCATTTGCGATCTTATGTAGATCAATGTATTCTATTTCACTTTACCTGCTACCAAGATATTTTCCATACGTACTCGCTTAATACGTTCATTCGTCTACTCTCTGTGTGAGGTAGCCTGCCAATACGAGCCTATGCTCAAGTCTTTTGCTGATTCCATTTTAACTAGGTTTCTAGCTGCACTCTCCTAGAACTCCATCGGCTACCTACAGAGTCAGCTGGCCAGTCTAACTTAGCAGTCACCCATAGCTTCCCATTCGAGTTTCACTAGACTCTTAACTTTTTCCTAAAGTACATCTCCTAAAGTAAGCATATCTTCATTTGTACATAAGTCACAATGCGACTAACACCTTTTGTTCAAAACTCCTACGATACTAATACCAGCATCAATCCAAACCACCATGGGAATCATCAACCACGGTTATACACATCCATCCCTGGTACCACTCTATTAGTGAGTATCATCTATCCATGGTTAATAACCATCCATGAATATAACCCTCCTATGGGTATAATCCATTCATGGGCATAATTAATCCAGGGCACATCATCTATCATGAGATATTCTATCCATATGAACACCACTTGAATGAATCAGTACATGACTGTGGCACCATTAACAAATCATAAATGTATTCCGACCCCTAGCAAGACTTAGGACCCATGACTTACTAAGTGGAAGACCCACGTCCAATGTGATCAAGTCTACCCTGCCCTGCATCCCTTCACCCAAATGGTGATTCAGTCAAGCTTTAAGGCGGTCGGACCGCGTCTAACGAAGCTAGCACCACCCCCATAGGGTAAAATAGTAACTAGCTTTGCACAACCACGCACATCAAGTGTGCAAAATAGTCGTGAGAGCACCCTCCAGCGCATAGCATGCGAGGGACCCACTCCTCAACGGCAACCCTACGGGACCAAGTCTCCGTATTTCATATCGAGGTTCCCACGGTCTCAATCATCAATATCACGTGAGGGACGCACGCATACCACGTCTCAACATAATTAAGTAACCTTGTCACCTACATCTCAGTGCCAAAGACTTTATAAACTCTTAAGTTTCTATACTTTATTGAAAATTATTCAAACTTCCATCACAATACAAGGGTTGATAGGATTAGAACAAAACCTTTCAAAACGTACTCACAACCCTTACAAAATCTCCCCTTTCCCCGACATTATCTTATCACTCCTTAGCCTAACCTTCCGTAGAAGACCCTGCATCATCATAAAAATCGAAGAAGTTGTCAGGGCATGTCGTCGACATGTGCCCCAACACTCCACAAGTCAGACAGGGTATTATTCCTTGTTCCCCAATGTAATGACAGTTAGTCCTCTCCTTCCCGTGCCCGTGAAGTCCACAAATAGGGCAAATCCTATCAATAGGGTGGGGGCAATAAGTACAGTTGTGCCCCTCCTGATTGCATAATTCACACATATAATTTGTCAACTCATCTGAAGTCAGAGTAGCCGGAGTATACTCGGGCGGGCCTATCTCCCCTTCGGATTCTTCTAAATTTGGGACATCTTCCTCGTCCTCTTCGGGTACAAGGGCTGGAGCAAACCCAACATTGTATTCAGCCGATTCTACTTCCATGTCTTGACTGATTACAACTTTATTGATGAAGTTTGGCGCGCTGGAATCATCAGAAGAAGAAACCAAATCTATCGGACAGGTAGGGGTTCCCCTGTCCCACAACTCTGTATACTCTTTATTGCTTGACATATCTGTATCATAACAATCGAAGTATATCAATGCCAACAACAGTTTTAATCGAACTAATCTTTGCTTTAGGGAATTTCTCTATGTATCAAATAATGTCTCTTGTTTGGGGAATTTGCCAAATAAACATCTTGTGTTCCATGGCCTTGGGGAAATTGCCAAATAAGCACTCTTTGTATTTTTTTGTTTTTGGGGAAATTTCCTAAGTATCAAGTGTTCGTTTTCTCCATTTGGGAATATCGGGGAAGTATCTCCTAATTTGCTATGTTTGATAAATCCAATTATGGTGACTGTACTTCCTTTGCTATCATTTCGTGTTGTTCTCAAATTGAATGTTCCGTCTGAGTCTAACGAAGTAAATTAATGCACGGGGACCGGATTAATTTACTCCGAAAGATTCAATCTTTCTGGTTCGCTCTGATACCAACTGTAACGCCTCGACCTTTTTCAGTCGCTTTCCTTTCCGAAAATCAATAAATGGTTATGACCCAAATAGCAACATTGATCCAATTAAATGCGCTTTACCCATTTATTTCTATTGAAACCATTTCCACAATCTGTTGGGTCTTAATTGGGCAATGACCCAACACTTTACCCATCTAAGGTCCATAACCGTTAATTCACAATTAAAATGGCAAATTCCATAAATATTTATAACTTGAAAATCCGGAGTGTTACAAAACAATTCCTCAGCACCTCTTGTACAGTAACAATCAAGAGAATCCTAGCACGTCTCACCTAAAACAATTCCTCATCAGATACTACTTGGTTGAGTCTCTATCCTGACTGTATAATCAAGTGTTACCTCTACTTATCTTAGATCACAGCATGACTAATCCACCAAACTACTATAGAAGCTTATAGTCCTCATTTTCATTCTGAACAAATGTGGATGTTTGAAAAGGAATTTGCAATATTTGGTGAAGAGTTGGTGGTCAGAAGCTAATTTTAACTGAGATTTCATCTCATGAAGAAGAATAGATTTGTCAAAACTAGAAGTAAGGGTGGAGGGAAAAACAAATCAGCCCATTATTGAGCAGCAAACTTTGTGAAATCTGTATAAAATAAATCAGCCCATTATTTTGCAGTAAATAATTGTTAAAATTGATTCGTGAAGATGTTTCATAAAGATAACTTAGGTATCTGCCAGCATGGGTAGCACATTGGTTAGGAATGTTCTCTATGAGAAACCCTTGTACTAATTCTAATTATTCTTGACATGATGTAATGTTTACAAGAAAAAGATGACTAAGGTAGAAGAAGAAACAATATTAGCCAATGTAGTTATAGATATAAGAAGAAACCATGGGGAAACCAAAAATAATTTTCTTCATTATCATTACGGTATTAACTATGATCAGAGAGTTCTCCTTAAATGCATGGCATAAGAAATGAAGGTTGGAGGCCTTGACTTGAATTCAAGATGAAATTGAACACCAACGAAGAAAGGTGACTAGGCAGTTCAACAATCTGTGAAAATAAAAAAAAACATACAAAAATATAGGGCTGAAATTGTTGGGTCGAGTTTTTTAAGATCCAACCTTGCCCGAGTTACTAATATATGGAACGTGACCCAACCCGACTCAAACTTTTGACTCGGGCATCTTGACCCTACCTGACACGAATTATAGCCCGACTCAACCCGAAACCTGATCGACCAGCATTTTGAACCTACTTTAGCTTACTTTTTACCGGGTCGGGTCGGGTCGGATTAACTTAAAAATCTCTCAACCCAACTCGAACTGAATTCAATACCGGTTTTTGACTTCTCAACCCGACCTGACCCGCTGACCAGACTTTCATGACCCAACCTGCATGATTTTTGGGTCGGGCCAAAACCCGAATCGAGTTTCACCCATACAAGAATACAACCAGACTCTCCACGTCCGATCCAGTTTTTTCTGTGGCGAGAGAGAGGCTAACAGTTTTTCTGAGGAGTGCCCTAACCTAATAACGATATTATATATAGGTCCATCAGACCGTTTGTGTAACAGCTCGGATTTTCAATTTATTATTTTTATGAAATTTATCCATTTTTAATTGTGAATTTTAGATTTGATCTTAAATGGATAAAGAATTGGGCCATGACCCAATTAAGACCCAATTGTTTGTGGAATTGGTTTCAATAAATTAAATGGGGCTGAAATTAATTTAGTAGTGCAATCCATGATTATGCGCATGGAGAGAATTATTATAGATTGCCTTGGCCGAATTTTAGATAATAAATATATAGGTTATGGGCATGGATTAGTATCCAAGGAAACTATCTAATTTAAATAGAGATAGGATTAAAAGAAGGTTCTTAAATAAGGAAGGGAGGTCGGCACTCACTAAACAAGGAAGGGGCGCACGGCCAAAGGGGAGGGAGTGGCTATCTTAAGCACTTCCTAAATTTGGATCAAGGAAAAGATTATAAAAGGAGAGAATGACTAGGGGCACACGGCTTTACCACCCTTAGCCGAATTTTATTTCATCTCTCTCAATTGTCATTCTTGCCAAGATCAAGAGCAAGAGAAGAAAAGGCAGCAACAAGAAGGTGTTCTTCGTTGGAGAAAAATTAAGAAGAAAGAAGAAAGATTGGAAGAGCAAAGAGGTTAGTATCTTAATTGAATAATTTTATTTATGAAACCAAAGAACCATAGGGTTCGGCCATAGTGTTTGGCCGAACCCCATGGAAGAAGTTTGGATGATGATTTAATAATTTAAATCGAAAAGAAAGAACCTTAGGGTTCGGCGAAAGAAGTGTTTAATTCATGGGTTTTGGAAGATTGAAAATCATGGAGAGATTTGATTTATTTCATTGGGTTTATGTTCTTAGATTTTAGATCATGGAAAGACATGGTGATTTCATGATGGTTTGAATGATAAAAACCATGGGAATTTATGGTTTAGATTTATAAATTTGAATGATGAAAACCCATGGGAGAGTTTGATAATTTTAAAGGGAGATATGGATAGGGATGTGGGTCGGCTATGGTGTGGCCGAACCATGATTGTATCATGACAAAAATATTGATCAAAAGTAATGAAAAGAAGGGGTGAGGTTCGGCCATGGTGTATGATCGAACCCCACCAAATATTTTATAGATTGGTGATTGATTTTAATGGATCTAAACTAATGGCCAAGATCATGAACCATAGGGTTTGGCCATGGTGTATGGCCGAACCCCATGGGGTAGTTTTGGATTGGTAAATGTATATTGGTTGCTTAATATGGAAAGCTTCCAAATATGGAAGGAGTTGCTAAATTGGAAAGCACTCTAATTTTGGAAAGAGGGTTTCTAATCTAAGAAACCTTCCAATTATGGAAAGGTGTAGGTTATTTATAGAAACAATCTAATTATGGAAGGGTTTACTTAATTTGGAAACCTTCCATTTATGGAAGGAGGTTGATAATTTTAGTAAGTTTAATTTATGGAAACCTTCTAATAATAGAAGGTGGAGTTTAATTAAGGAAGATTGGATTTAAAAAGGGAATAAATGGATTGGATGCCATGAGTGAGGTTTGGCCATGGTGTATGGCCAAACCCCACTAGGATTTATTTTGGAAACCTTTTTATTTATAGAAGGTTGTTTAATTAAGTAAGTTTCTAAAAATAGAAGGGGAGATTAACAAGGGGAAAGTTCTATTTATGGAAGGTAAACCATGGATGGCATAGTTGTAATTTCATGCCAAAATGGAGAATCATGGGTTCGGCCATAATGTATGGCCGAACCCCATGAGGTCTTGTATGGACTTAGGTTGTTAAGAAATTATTATGGATCATGTAAAGGGTGAATGATTTTAAAAGAAGCTATGGGTTAGGTAAGCCATGAGTGGCAAAGTTGTAATACTTGTTAAAAATGGAAGTTTATCCTTGTATGGCAATAAGGTAATTATATGAGGAATTATTTGGAGAATTAGATGTTTAGGATCTATGTATTTGGATCTAAACATGGGAATTGATTGGCGGACCTAGGGTTATGTATTTTGGATTGAAATAAATAGAATATTAACTAAGGTTTGGACCAATGACATTTTGGTAATTAATGGAATAAATGAACAAAAAAGGGTGAGGCCCGGCCATAGGTATGGCCGAACCCCACAAGTATGGTTTATGGACTTAAATGTGGTAAATTAAGTGGGACTTGGTTTTGATTTATTATTATATTATAAGGTAACGGGATCTCGCAAGCGGTGCGCGATCGGTGATCGAATCTTGGACAAAAGACGCAAGCACGCATTAACGGTCTTTGGTAGGATTCCACCTCTTTGAAACCATGGTCTATGTACTTTGTTTTACCTTATGTTTGATGAAAATATGTTTCAAAGATATGCTTTAGTATTGATTTTCAAATGCTACGTTTAAGCTGTTTAAATAGCATGGATTGATTATGTTTCAAAAGGTGATTTTAAATGCTATGTTTATGTTATTAAAATAGCATATGTTTCCATTGGCATCTCATGCATGGCATGGGGTGGAGGATTTATAACCGGAGGGGTCACACTCCGTCGGGGGGTCTGAAAAACCTATGTGCGGTACCTTGATGTGATTTCCATCAAGAAGATTCCGGAGGGTCCACACTCCGCCTGGGCGTCTGGAAGACCTATGTGGTGGGTACATTTATGTACATGTGATGGGTGGGACTCATTGCATATTTGTCATCATTGCATGGCATGGGTTTTACCTGGTTTTATATATTATGTTAAAATATATGTTTGGTACTAACCATGTGTTAGCCGTAACTGGAATACCTACTGGGCACGTTGTTCTAACGCTTTACTTCTACCCTAGTTGATGATACAGGTATTCAGGGGAACGATGAACGTAAGACGGACCAGGCATAGGAGCTTGGAATACTTATTTTACATATTTTGAATAAAGTTACTCATGAACTTGTATTTGAGTATTTGGATTTCGGAATGTAATAACTTAGATGGTCGAATGATTTATTTCATAATTATGATGTTTTAATTATGGACAAGGACTTGACGTACTTTGCTATCTGATTGGAATAAACTTGGTTCTATTATGTTTCCGAATTTTGATGTTATGATTCCGCAGATTATGATTTTTATTTCCCATCTTGATATTGCTATGTGTGAACCATTTTATTGGACTGAGTCCATACACACATAGGGTTGGCCAGTTAAGGGTCGGACTTTGGAAGTTCGGACTCAACTTGTGTCGTGACGTCCCGCACTTTATCACTCTACTCTGTTATAAGAAAAAAAAAATATATACTCTAAATTTACGAGAAGAAGCGAGTGAAAAAGAGCGGGGCGTTACAGTTTGCAGACGGTCCACAGCTTGTCCAATAATAACTAGACTCTCCAAGTCCGATCCAAAATGGACTCTAAGGAACTAGCCCATTTTTTTAATATTAATTAGGCCGGACCGGACCGTCCGCCGGGCCGATCCAAATCCGTTCACAGGCCCTAGAAAAGGGTGTTGGTGGTCGTCGTTCTTGATAAGTGTGGCATGAATGGATTTCAGCTCTTTAAATTGGGAGCAGCCCTTGTCTTGCAAAAGAGAAATGATTGGGAATTTGCGAGACCGGGATGGAGGCTGAGGGGCTTGTGTAAGCTCTAAAGAAGTGGTTTGATACGTAGAAATGACCAAATATGTGAAGAGAGATGACCTCATTTGAAACAAGTCAGCAACACTTTGGATTAAGTCATTAAATTAAATTACTTTTAGAGGTAGGTGCAAGCAACTTTGACTATTGGACATTTTAAAAACAGAAATGAGGGTAAATTTGATTTTATAAATAAAAAAATGTAATAAAATTTGTTAATATGAAATAATCAAATTTGTTCATTTTCTTCTATTCTATTTTCATAATTGTTAGAATCATACATGGCTTCAAGTGTAGCTCCAACCAGAACTCAAGCCCATCTCTTTTTTTTTTTTTTTTCTCAAAATATCAAATTTGAATTTGAATTTGAATTTAGGTTGACTTTAGTAGGTGAAAGTCTGAATTTGATCCAAAAGTTCAAATTTAAACTACAATACATAAAGTCTAACTTTGTAATTAGCCCTATATACAAATTTTAATGTATGTAGTAGATAATTTATATTTTCTAGAATAATATAAAATTGAACTCATTTTAAAATAGAAAGAAGTCCGCCCACATATAAATTCCAGGCTTGAAATTAGAATCGGATCTTATAAGTACAATATGGAACTAGTTCAAATTAACCATATTGAATATTCGAGTTCGATCTTAAGCTCAAGCCCCCAACCTTTTACTCACTTACCAAGTCCATACTCAATCTAAGCCCAAAATTTTGCACACCCAATTCAAGTTGCAACCCTCTATAAGGTTTGTTTTGTAAATCATTTCATTGATTGCGAACATGTCATTAGAACGAGAACAAACATTTAAATATATATTCCTTCCGTCCTATTTTAGTTGTTTCATTTGAAAGATTTGTATTTTTTAACGAATTCTTTATATAAGGCTAGTACTTCACATGATCTCATCCATTTTCAACACACTTTATACTATTCTAATATATAAGATAACTATTTTGGAACAATTACAAAATTTATATAAGACAACTAATTTGAGACAGAAAGAGTATTATATTTTACTCATTGAAAATGTTATCTTGAAGAATTCATAAGGAATGCCCATTTGTTGAATATCATTGTTTTACTAGTCCACCAATGACAATTCTAAATAATTAATGAAACACTAAATATTGGTTGGATAGCCATTCTACCATATTAGTTATGTTGTCTTGCCAAACAGAATGTCTTAGAAAGAAGTCACACCAACACTCATTCTCTATTCCATTCTCACTATTTCGCCTACTAAATAGCCCCTGTACGAGACTAAATTTTAGGATTTGATGCAACGATTATTTTTACAGGAGGATAGCTCTATTTTTTATTTATTTATGTGACAAAAATGCTATACTAAAATGATGATTATCCGCCGTACTAAAAATTTAACAAGTCACTTTTGTCATTTAAAATATAATGGAAATAATGGGAATAATGGGGATGGCCACTTTATAAAAAGAAAAAGAGATGTCTTTATCAATCCCTTATATTTTATTTTAAAATAAAATTACTACACGTGAGACCACATTCAGCCTAACGTGGCTTTAACGACATCTACTCACTCAATTGCTCCTAATAATATTAAGGTTGCATTTGGACGAGAAGAAAGTTTTGAAAGGATTTCTAGGAGATTTCGACGAGGAGAAAGTTTTGAAAGGGTTTCTCTAGGAGATTTTTTTTTTTAATTTTATTTGACAATTACAGGAGAAAAGATGTAAGAAGAAAATAAAATTCTATGTGACAAAGAAGTTGCTTTTGTAGGGTGACTGTAAATACGAGAAACTTAATATATTATCTAGGGTTGCAGCTTGGGTCGGGTTTTGGCCCGACCTTACATGATCCGATTAGAGAAATCATGCGGGTCAAGTAGAGAATTTTGAATTAGCGGGTCGAGTCAGATTGATAAGATAAATACCCGCATGAATTTCGGGTCGGATCGAGTTGAGGATTTTACAAGTTAACCCGGCCCGACCTGACCCAACCTATTTAAAATTAGGCTAAAATGGGTTCAGAATTCAGGTCAGGTCGGATTGTGAAGTTCGTGTTAAAAATTCGGGTTGAGTTGGGTCGGGTTCTATATATATTAACTCGGGTCGGGATGAGTTTTAAGGAACCCGACCCGCCCGACCCGAGTTGCAGCCCTAATATTATTTTCAATTTTAAAAAAATTGAAGTTTCAGCCATAAAATTTTTGAAAATTCACCTAAAAATCCCAATAACTTTTTTAATTTCAATAAAAAATTCTAAGATTTTGAATAATTTTTTTAGATAAGTCAAGATATATTATACTAAATAAACTATTTATATATGTTTTGATTGAAATAAAAAATAATTTAAAACGTTCTCTAAGAATATTTTGATAGATGGTTTAATTTTTAAAACATTTCACCATTTTTTTATATTAGTTCAATAAAAATAAAACTTTATCATTGTAGAAAATAAATTATATTCTAATTTTTATTAATAATTTGACATTATTTATAATATTTAATTGATGATATAGATTTAATCGATTTTGACTAAAGTTTAATTCAATTGAATTTAGTTAATCCAACTTTATGTGATTGTTCGATTTTTAAAACATCATTTCGCTTTCATTTTTAATTTAGTTCTCGTTTTATAAAACCCCTTCGATTGTAAACATTCGGCAACTTTTTGGAAAATCGAAATAATCGACTTCTCTGTTTTTTAGAACCATTTTCTCCCCCTTCTTCTTCCTTCTCTGTCTGGACTGCTCCTTCTGCCTTTCTCCCTTTTTCTTTCTTCCTTTGTTCAAATTCCTTTATTAGAGTACCGTTCCCAGACAGTGATCAGGAACG
The DNA here is from genome assembly GCA_013350335.1 of Chimonanthus salicifolius. Taxonomy (NCBI): domain Eukaryota; kingdom Viridiplantae; phylum Streptophyta; class Magnoliopsida; order Laurales; family Calycanthaceae; genus Chimonanthus; species Chimonanthus salicifolius. Next base: position 30,527,404 of record CM023539.1, read on the forward strand.
GCTTGTTTCTTTCCACCCTGCCAGCTGTCGCCTAACGGTTCGCATGTCACCCATCGGACGCTGCCACTCCAGCCTGCCTGTGCGACGGCGGAAGACCTTCGCCTTTTCCCCAGGTGACTTCGATCTTCACAAGCCGGGTTGCTACCCTCTTTGATGTCCGCTGCAGCCACCTTTTTGCCCAGATCTGACTACCCCTCTCCCTGCTGCTTGACTAGTGTGTCTCACCATCTCTGCACAGCCTTCCAGTCATCCGCTGCAATAATTTACGCACCTGATGTGGGCTTAGAGTCAAATCTCAAGAGAAATCAATCTGTAGACTGTAGTTTTAAAGTATGGTCTCTGAAAAATCTCGTGTAGTCGATCATAGTTCGTGAAATAATTATACCTTGGCTAGGGTTGCTAAACAATATCCGAAATGAAACACAAAAGTATGAGAATTCAACTATGATTAATGGAGTCTAGATTAAGGTATCTTTTAATCCAATTGATTTTAATGATGCGAAAGCGAATGACTAAAATAGATTAAAGAGAGGTAATAATAATTTTAATCTAAAGACCATAAGCCCTGGAAGAACTATAATCACCAAGAGTTACTTGCAAAAGTTTTGATCCTAGTACAAAGACCAAGAAGGCTTTCACTCATGGCTGAAGCCAGGTGTGCACTTACACTTTAAATCCAAGATTCTTTGTTCCAAAAATTCAAAAGTATGTAATAAATTAAAAAATTACAATGAATTTATAGGAAACAAACTGCAAAAGACCAACAAATCCCTACCATGGTTGACCAAGCCATGAGAGATTTGTGGGATTTTTCTAATATAAAAACCTAGAAAATAAATAAAGATAAAACCATTCTAGGATTGTCTGGCTCATGTGGGATCAACCCTAGATTTATTTCTAAACACTCGAAATAAAGAAAACAAGTAAATATCATATCACTAAAATATTGGATTCACCCATGTGGAATCCAGTCACTGGAGATTTTATTCAATTTCCACTTGAAGACTTTCTGTTAGTGCCCCGGCTTGCCAAGTCACCTATTTGTCAAATTCATGACCTCAGTGAAGCATTGCCTTGGAAGATTGAAGCCAATGAAACAAGCCTCAAAGCAATAAAGATCAATTGAAGTTTCCAAGTTCATCACATGTATGGAAATCGCATAGGTAAATTGGCCATAAATGATCTTAGGTGGAACCCACACCTTTAGTGGACCTTGCCTAGGCTTAGTGGAACAAGTTGGTAAATGCATAATCAAGCCTTAGTGCACCTTGGACAAACTCAGAACCAAATGGGACAAACATTGAAAATCTGGTAAACTGTCAGGTCGACATGTCGTGTCCACCAACCCATCGGTGTGAGAGGACTGACCCATCATGGTCATCGACACAATGATCGGATTGATGAGGGCTTTGGATTGGAAGGCTTATCATTCAAGGTTGCTCTCAGATCGAGTGTATTGAGTTCACCGACCCCTTAGTGAGATAGGACAGACCTATCGAGTCCATCGATACATCGATTGGAAAATTCGAGCTTCTAGTTTGAAACAGACTGTAAAACCAGGTTGCTCTCATATCGAGTGTCTCGTGCACATTGACACATTGATAATGATAGATAGGCCCATTGGTGAGCACGACACGTCGACCTGGGTTGAATATGAGCTTTGGAGCTTAGAACTTTGGGGTACTCTCAGATAGACACATTGAAATAATCGACCCATCGAGAGTACTAGGACCGATCCATCGATGAACAGACATGTCAACCTGGAACTGAAACTCTGTCTGCATGTCTACCTCTGTGATGTGACAGAGCTGGGGACTACTCTGATTTTAAGGGGGTAGATTGTAATACCCCCACCCACCTCAAAGAAAGTCCCACATCGGAAGTGAGGTGGGTGGGTTGGGTGTTAATAAGAGGGAAGCCCTCCTCTCCCATGTGTGAGGCCCTTTGGGCCTCGCCATGTGGGCCAGGGCCTAAAGCAAAATTTTAAGGGCATGGTGGGCCCAAAGCGGATAATATCACACTGAGAAGTTGGGGTAGGGTCATTACAATGGTTTCCAAAGGGAGAGTGTGGACAAGACCTTTTTTGTCCAAAAGACCAATAAATTCATCCTTATTGCCCAAATCTATGTTGATGACATAGTGTTTGGATCAACTTGTGAAAATGCCACAATTGAATTCTCCAAACTCATGAAATCGGAATTTAAAATGAGTATGGTGGGGGAATTGAACTACTTTGTTGGTCTTCAAATTGAGCAACATAAAGAATGCCTCTTTATCTCTCAATCAAAATATGCAAAGGAACTTGTGAAGAAATTTGTCCTTGATGGATGCAGTTTTCGACTATCCCCATGAGCACTACAATCAAGTTATCCAAGGATGATAGTGGAAAGGATGTGGACCCTAGCTTGTATAGAAGCATGATTGGGAGTCTCTTGTATCTCACAGCTAGTCGGCCGAATATCTCTTTTAGTGTTGGAGCCTGTGCAAGATTTCAAGCAAACCAAAGGAATCACATCTCAAAACTGTAAAAAGGATTATCAAGTATGTGGCCGAGACTACGACCTTGTATTGTGATAACACAAAGTGCAATCAACATCTCAAAGAATCTTGTGCAACACTCAAGGACCAAGCATATTGACATAAGGCATCATTTCGTCAGAGAGTTGTTGGAGGAGAAGACTATCGAGTTTGAGCACATTAGTACGGAGAACCAATTGGCGGATATCATGACCAAACCCTTGGATTCAACTAGGTTTCTCTACATTAGGAAGTCCATTGGCATTTGTGTTTCCCCTTAGTATTCTCTACTACTTGTTCTTGCACTTATATTTGTACATTCTTTTGTTTTTCTCATCATGTGTGGTGTGGTACATCTTCTCTTCTCCTTATCTAGTCAAACAATTGGGACTTGTTGAAGCACTCTAATTGGCATATTATTTGTGTTTTGGACCCATTGTCAATTTATGACAAAAAATGGGAGAATGTGTCGAAGCTTTGAACAAGCTTAAAGTATGAATTGAGGGGGAGAGATGATGTTAAGTGCTTAAATGCATATGTTTTTATCGACTAATGGTTGAGGCGGAGACATTGTGCTTCCACCCAGTGTTTAAATGTTTACTTACAGGTATACTCATCTTGAGGGGGAGCAATGTGAAGGAACTTAGTGTCTTATGAATGTTATTTGAATTTGAATCTTGTAATTGTTGTAATTATTTATTCAAATGAGTTGTAAGGGTTGGGATTTGTGTTTGTATTCATTAGCTACTAGGTTTTTGTCACAAATTGACAAAGGGGAAGATTGTTAGTGCCCCGAATTGCCGAGTCACCTATTTGTCAAATTCGTGACCTCAGTGAAGCATTGCCTTGGAAGATTGAAGCCAATGAAACAAGCCTCAATGCAATGAAGATCAGTTGAAGTTTCCAAGTTCGTCAAATATATGACAATCACACTGGTAAATTGTTTATAGATGACCTTAGGTGGAACCCACACCCTTAGTTGACCTTGCCTAGGTTTAGTGGAACAAGTTGGTAAATACATAATCAAGCCTTTGTGCACCCTGGACAGACTCGAAACCAAATGGGACAACTTGCTTAATTGTGTTACATTGTTACATTAATTTTTATTAATCAAGTTATTTGCGAAATGTTAGAAAAATTGGAGATTGTCCTATTTAGCCCCCCCTCTCTAGACAATCCATTCTAGCACCCAGGACTTTCACTTTCCTTGCATGCGGATTTGCGCCACCTCACTCCTTATCTCCAGTGATTTTCTGACTCTCCATTCCCTGTCTAGAACTGATGATCTGGACCGTAGACTTATCACTGTAGTGTTGCCCAAAGAATTACCCAAGATGGGGGATTGAATTGGGTATTTGACAAATTTTTCCTTTTCCTTGTGATTTCCACAAATTCAAAGCAAGAAGAGAAAGATTAACAAATGAACAAATAAATTCAAGTAAACTAAGAGAGATAGATGAGAATATATATAGAATTGAAACCGTCGATTAAGAGAGGTTCGGCAAACGACCTACGTCCTCGAGTCAAGAGAACCCATTGGGATTTGCGACACACTATTTGTCATTCTTAATGGTAAAGCACAAACCGATACAAAAGCTCCTTACGGGAGGAGAGAGACCCAAGTCAATAATATGAAGTCGAAAACACTCTTCTTCTTCAATAATGTTGCTTTAACCCTTTACAAATTTGATACCATGTACAACGATCAATCTTGAATAACTCTTGATGATATAAAATTGATCAAGCTTAAGAGTTAATCAATGAGAGAATATCAATAGCTCAAGTAGAGATATGAAAGTTATTTGGGGATTTTGAGCAAGGTGAGTAAGAGAAGAATAAATTTCAAGATTGGAAGTTATTGGAGAGTAATAAATCATTTTTCTCTAACATAACGTGACCGTTGGAGACTTCATTTAATGCTCCATAACGTGACTGTTTTTCGTAGATTCGGTCGACTGGATTATCATTCGACCATCTGAATGTCCAAAGATAGTATAATAGTTCGATGCATTCGGTTGTCCCAATACGGAGATACGCTCATCCGGATTTATCAAAGAGCACATCTTTGTTTCCATAAAACACTTTGGTCGACTAGATTTATACATTCGATCGCCCGGATTTATCAAAGAGTTATTTTTCATTCTTGCATTTAACTTAGCTTGATCGAACTTCTTGCATTCGTCTGGATTTATCTAAGATAAGAGTACAACAGTTTAGCACATTCGGTCGACCGGATATTTTCGGTTCGTCTGAGTTTAGTAAAGTTTGTATCTCAGTTAAATCTTTTTTATCATGTCCATAATGATTTTAAATGAGTGAGCGGTAATATCCAAGAACCTACAAATGTATAGTCTATTGGTTTCTTAAGGTCCTAGAGGTATCACTTGAGCTATGATGTTCAGTCATTGAATAACTTTACAATAATTTTAGAACACGCATGCTCTAAGAATAAAGACACTGATATATAGCCTTCAATGCTTTAATCTTCATGTCATGACCCTTGTGATCTTCAATAAGTGCTTGCGAGCTTTTCTTCATAACTCATAGTGTGATACCCCACTCAAGAGAGGGGACCCAACCTTGAAAGCTTGGAGCATCCCAAGTGAGAAAAATTCCCAGAATGTGCTGGAGTCCCACATCGCCTAGAGCCTTGGTGCTCCTCTGGTATATATGGTGTGCCTTCCTCTTTCCAATACAAGGCATTTTAGGAGCATTCCTTAGGTCTGCTCGCCATAAACAAAGCCGTGCAGGCCCTTCTCCTGGCCCAAAGCAGACAATATTGTGCTGGAAAGACGGGGCGTTACAGTTTGTACCAGAGCACGATTCAACACTCAGACTGAGGGTGTGGGCCTGTAGTATGTGTTTAGTGGATAGAGTTGGGGACGACTCTGGTCTTAAGGGGGGTAGGTTGTGATACCTCACCCCGAGGGGGCCAACCTTAAAAGCCAGGAGCATCCCGAGTGAGAAAAATTCGCTAGTGTGGGCACATTCAGGAGTCCCACATCGCCTGGAGACTTGGTGCTCCTCTGGTATATATGTGTGTGGCTTCCTCATTCTAGTACAAAGCCTTTTGGGAGCATTCCTTGGGTCTGTTCGCCAAAAACAAAGTCATGCGGGCCTAAAGCGGAAAATATTGTGTAAGACGAACAGGGTTTTACACATAGATAGCTTGTATAGGACTAGTTTGATATCCAATACATGTCTCCTTCACAGCTAAATGTATTCTTTGTTTTGACCTGGAACTAACGCACATTATACCTAAACACAGAGTGTTAGCACAGTTCATCAATTGCTTTGTTATCATCAAAACCACCCAAGAATCATGGGTTGCAACCTTGGGGATCACATGTTGGAGAGAGTTTTGGAGACTGGCTTAGAAGAGTGGGCTTAGATATGGATCTAGCTTGCTTATGGTTTGGGCTTAGACTTACAGATTGATCTAAGTCATTCGGGTTTTTTGGTTATTGGACTTGAGCTAACAAATTGACTAGATTTATGAAATGGAGTCCAATGGTGTTTGTTTTGATCAGATCAGGTAATGGAAGCCACTCAAATTGTCCTTGTGATCAAATCCACTAAAGTCCACCGAATGTGAATCATCAGTTTATCCGAGTGTTTGATTAAGGTGCATAGTCAATTCATCACTAGTCTAAGCAGTTTTGGTCTTTGGACTGAGTGGTCATGGAAGTTGAGGGTTTATCCAATACCTCTTCCATGGGCACGGACCACTTTCTATTCACCTATTTCCGAATCATATTTATTGGTGAAAACATATAAAGTTTTTCAATTCATTTTTTTTTATCATAAATAGAGATTTGGAAATATCATGGCTTTCTCTTATAGTCATTGTTCTAGCATAGATCAACTCAGAAGGTAAGTCCTTTCATAAGAGCACGAGGTTCTGATACCAATTGAAAGTTCCATATTTCAATATGCTAGAACAACATGGTTGACCCTAGAGGGGGGTGAACAGGTCAATCCCATTTTCCATGGTGTTTACAAATTTTCTTGATTGTTTTAAGTACAGCAGAATATACATCAAGAGATTTGTTTAGTGTGATAATTTTACTAAGCGACCACACTAAGATTATGACCCTTTACATATTGTTTGATTATCGATGCTTGTGTACAATGTATAAAATAAGATAATCAATATGCAAAGTGATGTGTGTTAAGAATAGTACTTAAATACTAAATATAAACACATAAAGATCAAACACCATAAGACCATTTTTAAAGTGGTTCGGTTCGCCAACCTACATCCATTGTTAGGACTCGCTCAACCTTAACCTATCCCCAAATCCACTAAGTGGGGACTTGCACCCTCACAATTATAGTAGGAATTTCACCTCACTCAATTGGTTAGGAATTTCACCCATCACTGTAGAATAGGAATTCCACCTATCCATTTGACTCTGAATTCCACTCACCACTGTACCAGAGACACCGCTCCAGATTTTTTATAGTGGTTCCGAAACCAAGCTTCCTTAATCCACTTTCGGAACAAGGTTTTAAAAGAAAATTAAAACCAAGAACACTTGCCTTTTTAGTTCTTTCTCTTGATGTGTGCTTCATGAAGATCCCGCCCAATGTGTGCCGACGCTCCACCTCGTAGCCGCCGTATAGCAATTACAATCTAGGGTGACAAGGAAACTGGTTTTTAGCATGTTTTCCTAGTTTGTGGTCCTTCTCTTTTCCTCCCTTGCAAACTCAATCAACAGATTGGTTGTTTATGGTTTTTCTCTTTTTCTCACTGACAAACTCAATCAATGGATTGGTTGTTTATGATTTTTCATCCCTCCTCTATCTCACAACTCAATTCATCTGATTAGTTGTATTTGATTCCCCAAGTGTAAGCACGAGAGAGAGAGATCCTTCTTTTGACTCTTGTTTAAGCTTACTGATAATGATGAGGGTCCAACTGATCTTGCCGAAGGATACCAACTGGTTGCATAAAGATTGGTTTATATAGAGAAGGAAACCAGTTGTAGTAACGATAATCTACCGATAGGTCGGTCGCACCGAGGGGTCGGTGACTAGAAATGTTACCGTTACAGACCCGACGGTTGTGCATTAAGTGCACTCTCAACTGTAATATTCTTTTATAGACGACACATCGTTGTCGCCGATGGGTCGACATTTATGGCACCGAGAGATCGGTTCATATGAGAGGATTGGTCTTGGGGAAAAACATGCTGACAGTAGTTTCTAGTCTAGAAACATTTTACCTAGAATGACCTATCGCCCTTTACCGAGAGGTCGGTCCTGGTACTCTCGATCAGTCTTGAACTACCGATATGCCTGTTTTCTCAAAAGCCCACCTAAGTTCTAAGTCTAGAACTCAAACATCTTTATCGACGAGTCATTTGACCACGAGGGGTCGTTCATTTCATTACCAAGGGGTCGGTGCATACAAGACTCTCGATCAGAGGCTTACCCAGAATGACAGTTCAATGATCTAGAACCTATGTCAATCTGGTCGACTAATCTTTGACCACGATAGGGTAGATCCTGTCTCCATCGAGGGGTCGGTGAGAACGATTGGTCAAGCTGACAGTGAAACCAAATACATATTTCCAAGTTGGGTTAATTCACTGTCAAGCTTCCTCTTTAGGCTTCTTTATGGTTTACAATTTGTTCAACTAAGCCTAGAAATGGTCCTCTCTAAAGTGTGAGTAGCACCTAAAGTCATCTATGGGCACATACCAGTTTTGTGATTGCCATAAAGATGAGCTTCAATCCGGTGGAGTATGATTTTTACTCTTAATCACCTTAAGTCTTCAAGCTTCTAGCAAGTGCTTCTTTTCGAGTCATGGAATTGACAAACATAGGGATTTGACCAAGCCAAGGCACTAACACATCTCATCCGCGCGTCGCGGCCTCCTGCACGTGTCACCAGATCTGCTCTGTTTCTCCCAGATCTGACAGCTCACCTTGCTGCTTGAACTCCTCTCATGAGTTCTCTGAAACCCAGTTTTGCTGTCGATCTTCCCTACAAGACCCATTTGCTGCCGTTGAGTCAGATCTGCAACCCGAGAACGGGCTGCCCTGCAATACCCTTCATGTTATTTGCAGGTCGTGGCCGAACTGTTTCCAACTTTGCTGCTCCCGCCTATGAACGCTGCTCAGGCCGATCCCGCTACCTTCTGTCTGAGATCATCACCCTTCTTTGAGCCACCTCTGGCTCTCCTTCATGTGCTATCGATCTCAAATCTGTTCTAATCAAAGATCCCAGATCTGATACCCCCCTTCCTTCTTTTTTTTTTTAACTTGTTCTTGCTTGGTTGGTTGCTAAACCGAGAGACGGACTTGGATTGAAGGAAGCCCTTCCCAATCTCAGATTTGGCTGTTGGTTGGGTGATGAAGGTTCTGCCCCTCTGTGCTTGAGCTCCTCTTTTCTTTGCCCGCCTCTAGCTTGTTGCACGTCTGCAGCTGCTGCAGCCACTCTGCTCAAACAATGTGGCTCTCCTACGTACCACTGCTAGTGCGCCTCCACCTGCAGCCAACACTTGTAGTTTTCTTCCTCTCTGTGATTTTCCCAGCCCTGATTCTGAACCCAGAGCTCTGATACCATTTGTTGAAAAATAGATCCAACACACATACACAAACAAACCACATATTCACAAGCACACACCAAGCAAGAACATGAAGAATACAGGATATACGTGGTTCGGTAACGTTGCCTACGTCCACAAGGCGTACAAATATTCCATTAAGAGGAAGAATGCTTAATACAGGCTAAAAGGATTACAACAATCCTACCCACCTTTTCTCTCATTCACTCACCTCTCTGTTTCTCCCCAAGAGAAACTGCAGCAACCAAAGAAACCCTACAAAAAGAGACATTATATAGTGTCTTACAACAGATAGGGCCTGGGCCTGAGTCTGGGCCCATCAGACAAGTCAGGCCCAAAAAACTTAGAGTCATAAATCCAACAGTTTCACCCTCTTCCTCGCATTGAAATCATCATAAGGAAAATGTCACATAACGCATGTACACATTGCACAACCAATCATCACATACGTCGTTCATCACAGATCATACCATCAACACATTACATGACATCAACTCCCACCACATTCGATCATATATAATTCCAATCAAAGCATGTTCAATCCAAAGCACATCAGATTAACCATAAGCTCAACGCACTATATTCAATCAATTCAAATGTTTCTTTAAATTTCTCACTCAAAATCGATTTCAAGCTCCCTTACGTGCTTAACGCAGCAATATATTGAGTATGCATTCTAAGGATCCATATTCTTATTCATATAAGCCATTCTAGTGATTTAATTACCCCTACCTCAAAGTCGAGATAAATCCATATTGATTCGTGGTTGAGTCGTAGTCTGAAACCCAAGTCGAGGACTGGGTTCTGAAGTCGGTCGATCTGCGATCAAGCTATTTGTGAGAAAACAGTGGAGGGATTCAATGATTGGAAGAACAGAGAGTTAAAAGAGTGTCAATAAGACCCGAGACTCAAAAAATTCTTCTCAGAAAATATGTTTCTGTAAGCTCCTTTTTCAGTAAATTAATAAAAGGGACTATGATGAAGGTTACAGTAAAATGGATTATTGAGAGGGAAAATGGAAGAGAAAGACCTAGTAATGTGGCTGCTACTTTGTCCCAAAATTGCTATTCAGAATTTCCACTAACATAGACATAAGTAATTATAAAGATGATCAATTGACAGAGAAAACAATTTAAACTCTTGAAAACATATCACCGATCCACAAGGATCAATTTACCGCAAATTTCCACCTTAGACACAGACATCTATAGAATTCATAAAGGTAGTCCAAAAGAAGGTGGTCCAGGGACTTCATCACCTAGATGAATAAAGCAATTCATCTTTCATAAAAGTGAAGGGTTTATCAAGCTTTTAGTGTCTTTACAGTAATTATGATTGTCAAGCAATAGGGAAAAGAAGGGGATGAGGGTTCTAGAGGCATAACGTCTGAAGAATTTCAGTGGAGAGAAATGCCAGATGTGCCTCTAGTAAAGACCTTCTAACATTGCTACAGAGAGACGAGATCTGCAGGGTGTCTTCTTCAGTTTAGTTGGAGTGACTTTGCATGGAACAACAAAATGTTGAGTTGAGAGGGCTTGCTCGACCAAGTGCAAGAGAAAAATAAGGAATAAAGAGAGATTGAGAAAGCGGAAGAGAGGTCCGGTCTGACCAGCCAGGAATCGATGGGATTGTATGGCTATTTATAGGCAAAAATGGGGAAAGAGAGATCGACATCAGTTTAGAGAAAGGGATAGGAAGGGACGACAGTAAGGAGAGAGGAGTGAAGAAGAGATGTTAAGGAGGGAGGTGTTTTTGCATGAGAGTTAGAGAGAGAGTGGAACGGTCATGTAATGTTGGGGAATCGTGGGTGGCCATGGAAGGGAAAGGGTCGATTGGGGATGCCGTTGCTGGAAGAGGAGGAGACGTGCAAGACAGAGGGCATTCTGGTGGGTACTACCATTTGAAAGAATTGGGAAAGGATTGAGTGAGGGCGTTGGGGATTAGAGAGGGCTAGTGGGTAAATGGGCTAGGCCCTTCGTTGGATTCGGGTCTTCTTCAAGAAAGGAGAATGCCAAAGGGAATTTGGGAGGATTCTAGGGTCGGGTGATCGAATTTATTATCCTCTATATTTATTTAACTTATTTTAATTGTTTAACTAAAAATTGAGATTCATTGGTCAAATTGATTAAATAGATTCCTATTGTTTATTTTATTCTTATTAAATATTTACTAAGTCTATTTTTTTTAAAAAACTTAATGTTAATGCCCCGGCTTTGCCGAGTTCCTAAGTTTGTCAATTCCATAACTTGGGAACAAAGCACTTGCTAGAAGCTTGAAGACTCAAGGTGATCAAGATTGAAGATCATGCCCCCCGGATTGAATCTCATTGTTATGGCAATCACAAAACAAGTATTTGGTCATAGATGAAATTAGGTGGTACTCACACCTTAAGAGGATCATTCCTAGGCTTAGTTGAACAATTGGTAAAATCATAAAAAGCCTAGGGAGAAAGTTTCACAGTGAATTGGAAGCGAACTTGGAAATATGAATTAAGTTCACTGTCATATCGACCAATCGTTCTTACCGATCCTTTGGTGGAGATAGGATTGACCCATCGTGGCCAAAGACTGGTCCTCTAGATTGACAAAGGTTCTTGAATATTGAACTGTCATTCTGGGTATGCCTCTAATCGAGAGTCTCGTATGCAATGACCCCTCGGTGATGAACTTAATGACCCCTCACGGTCAACGACTCGTCGATGATAACTTATGAGTTCTGGAACTTAGAACTCAAGTGGACTCTCGAGAAAAAAGACACTTCGGTAATTCAAGACGGATCAAGAGTACTAAGACCGACCCTTCGGTAAATGGTGTCTGGTCGTTCTGGGCAGGACAAGTTTCGGGACATGAAACTCTGTATGCATGGTGTTGCCCCAGATCGAGACCCTCGTATGGACCGACCTCTTGGTGCCATGACTATCAACCCATCAGTGACACCGACCTGTCGACTGGGAATTAATTATGTCATTGGGAGTACATTTAATGTGCAACGGTCGGGTTGTTGAACGATAATAAATATGAATACCGACCCATCGGTGCCTCCGACCTGTTGGTACTGGACCATTTGAAAAACTGTGTTGATTCCTCTATAAATATGAGAGTTGCGTGATCATTTAATCATCTTTCTTGAACTGAAAAAATTCACATACTCTAAGGAACAATCAACTCTCTTGTGCCTACACCTGAGAATCAAATACAACCAATCTATTGATTGAGTTAGTAAAAGAAAGAAAGAGATGAGAAAAGAAAAGATACAAACTAAGAAAGATGTTGGTAGAACCAGTTTCCTTGTCACAAGGAAATTATGATTGCTCAACGACTGCTATAAGGTTGAGCGTTGGGATTAACTCGGACACTCATTGGGTGGATCTTTGATAAGCACACATCTTTGAGAAAGAGCTACATGGTAAGTGCTTCTTGATTTTAATTTTGTTTTAAAGCCTTTATCCTATGAAAATGGATTAATGAGGTTTGGCTCCGGAACCACTATAAAAAATCTAGAGTGTAGTCTCTGGCATATGTGGTGGGTGAAATTCCCAGCCAATTCAAATAGGTGGAATTCTTATTTTACATGTGGTGGGTGAAATTCTCAACCGATTGAGTTAGGTGGAATTCCTACTCTAATTATGAGGGTGTAAGTCCCCACTTAATGAATTTGGGGATAGCTTAAGGTTGAGATAGTCCTAATAGTTGATGTCGGTTGGCTAACCGAACCACTCTATATCTTGTGTCCTTGTGCTTGTGGTGTTAGAGCTAATTCTTTGTGTTGATTGCTTAATCACATTTGCTAACACACGCGTTTGATTGTTATATCCGTTGTGCTAATAATCAATCAAGTAATTTTTAAAATGACCAATGATTTTCAGATTGACCTATTCAAACAACCCCCCCCCCCCCCCCCCCCCCCCCCCTCTCCCCCCTCCTCTAGGGTCAATCGTGTTCTAGCACCCTAAGGGAAAACTCTCAATTGGTATCAGAGCCTCGTGCTCTTCATAAAAGATCTAACCATCTGAGTTGATCTGTGCTAGAACAATGGCTATGGGAGAAAGTCATGTTATTTCCATTCCTCCATTCGTTTAAATGGAATGTGCTATGACACATGGAAATTAAAGATGTAAATTGTCTTTATTTCCATTGATGGATATGGTTGGAATTAGGTGAATAGAAGATGGTCTGAACCTGTGGAAAAGATATTTGAGAAATCCTGAAATTCCATGACCACTCTGCCCAAAGACCGAATAACTTGGACTTGTGATGATATGACTATGTTTTTAGGAAATGGTGAAGCATTAAGTAGCCATCAACAATGTTGTTTCTTGGAATGAAATTGGAAGAATTATGAGATGTGAAACAGCAAAAGAGGCATGGGAAAACACTTGTAGGGATTGTCTCTTCTAGTTCAATGGATGGCTTCATCTCTCTTGACAAATAGGAGAATCGAGAGTGAGGTAAAAAACTGCCTCAGTACCTCCATTGAAAGTGTCCAAGTTTTATCCTCTAGAGAAGAAGAGGGTGTTGGAAAGGATCTTGATAAGGATGGTGACCTCCAAGTATCCTTTGGAACATTGTACAAGATACTTGTTTGTACAAGTAGGTTTGCACCCTAGTATTCGATTATACTTGCTTCATCTCATTTCATATGCCATGTGACTTGTGCATCATTTGGAAATGAATGAATTTTGTGCATTTGTCTTCTATAGGGTGTGTATGTGCTTACAAATGATCTTGTGCACATACACAGTATCGTTTTATTCCAAGTTGCCTAACCTGTATTTTATGTGGAACGAAACTTGCTCCATGCTCGTGAATGGTATTGTGGATCAAACTTTGATCAAATGTGCCTTAGGTAACGCATTCATGTACCAGTTCTTTCAAAGGGTGTAACTCATTGGAGTGTTCTTGAAAGAATGGTAGGGTTGTTTATGATGTTTTAAGTATTAACATGATAAAAAGCATGGAAGTTGTGTAGGTGGTTTCATACCTCATTTCCATTATGGGAAATGAATGTATGTCTTGTGTGCTTGAACTCTCATTTCTATGTAATCTTTATTGGAATACTTTTGAGAAATGATTGCATGTTGTATGCTCTTGGTTTTCATTCCTATTCACTTTATTTGGAATACATTTTGAGGAATGATTTTTTTTCACAAGAAACCATGTCTTAGCTAAAACCTGAGAATGCCGCATCTCATGGTATCACACACTTGGGCAATGTATTTGAATTGGTAAATTAAATGTGCCTAAGGTTCTTGGGTTAGATTGGATCCATATTTTCAAAATGGACTTATAACGATATAGTGATCCATGATCCATGTTTTTGTGCCTACTTTTAGAGGGTTGTATTGAAACTTCAAATGGCACAAAACCTATGTGAATGTATATATCTACACTGGCATTCAAAGGTGTATAAGCAAAGCATGATGCATTGTGAACTTGCATACATCACAATCACACACACCCTATCATCCCTTGATCATCAAATCTTATAGGGATGATTTGTTGACTTTCCAATGTTCTAGTGATGCTCTTTATTAACAAATCTATTAGACATTGGAATTGTGATTTGAGAAAAGAAAATTAATCATCTCCAAATCTGTCTCGGTTTGCATTCATGGTTTAATCCTTCTTTTGTGCCTTGAGATTTGTCACATAAAGGATTGAATGCAACCTTGGGACTTCACCATAGAGGATTGGCTTTCAATGAGCAAGAAATGACAAAATCTGGATTGATTGGCATTATGAAAGCCATTTTGATTGGGAAGTCCAAATCCGAGGACTTGGTGCAGTGTGCTCTCAATTTTTGAGCAAAGGAGAGCAGGTCTTGGAAATTGATTGGAAGAAATGCCTCCATCTTTCAAGGTTAAGGAATTTCCAAGGGTTTGAGTTTTGTGATAAAACTCAAACTATTTTTCAGATCATCTTCTTTGAATCTGAAAAATCTGGGCTAAGGTAATTGTTCATTCTTATACTCTTTGCTGTAGTATGATATGTTGAATGAATTAGTTACCTTGGTAGGTTGATGCATTGTACTTGAATTAGTATAAATCTATTTATCATACCTATGTTTTGAAGAATAGCCAGAATTTCTTGTAAACCATACAGTTTTGGTTTTGGATTCACTGGGCTGGCTGGATTCTTCATGATTTCGTGAACTCTGTGCATACTTGCATTCGTACGTTATGATGTTCATGATGTTCTTCACTCATATGTTCTAACATGGTATATTTACTATATGAGTGATTCCCTCCTCTAGCATGCATAACTTATGTTTTCAAAAGTATGAATATCTTTGAAAATGCATGTGGCTCATGCTTTTCATTCTTACTTCTCTTAAGTCCAACAATTGGGACTTGTTGAAGCACACTGATTTTGGTGTTTAACACTCTTTGTCAATTTATGACAAAAAGGGGGAGAGAGTTAGAAGCTATAAAACTTAGCTTATTCATAGGGGAGATGAGTCGAAGAGGCTAGACAATATAGCTTTGAGAATGGGGGAGGAGAGTCCAAAAAGGGAAGCTAGGTAAGTTAGCTTGATCCCGTTGGGAGAACATCTTTAAGACAACACAGATCTTAAAGGGAAAAAAGAAGAAAAACAATAATGCAATGGCAATTTGCATTGTACTGTGGGGGAGATCATTGCTTGAATGCATGTGAAGCATGCATTGATCAATGGAAAGATTAAATGAATTGGAACTGAAGTGAACTCATGGAAGCACTAAATGTAAGTATCATGGGGGAGTACTTGAAACCCAATTCCTTCAAAATGAAAGGAAAATCGATGTCTGCCTACTAAACCTTTGTCAATTGTATGACAAAATAGGGGACAAATTAGTAGAAGTTGTTAGACATCAAAACCAATTAAGAGGAGTAATTGGTAAAATAGGGAGAAGCAATGGACATGGGAGAATGTCTATGCTTGGAGTTGAGACTTCAAACTCAAAGAAGATTGGGGGAGAAAATCTTCTCAACACTGATAGCTTGGATATGCTATGGGTAGTGTTGGTTTCTAGGAAATCATGTTGTTTAGGGGAGCATGAATACAAATCTAGTTTAATCCATGGATACATATTTATGTTTTGGATTAACCCCTCTAATGATTTTCTAATGCTGCTTGCTTATGTGCTTGAACAAGAACACATTAAATGAAGCAAACTGAACAAGAATATTGGAAGATCATAGTCTTGTTTTTCCATTTGAATATGTATATGTAATCTGTGTAATATTTTTTTTGTATTCAAATGTGATGTAATAAGGGTGGGCTTGTAATTGGGTTAACTTCTGGGTTTTGCCATGAAATTGACAAAATGGGAGATTGTTAATGCCTCGACTTTGACGTGTCCCTAAGTTTGTCAATTCCATGACTTGGGAAAAAAACACTTGTTAGAAGCTTGAAGACTCAAGGTGATCAAGATTGAAGATCTTGCCCCACTGGTTTGAAACTCATCGTTATGGCAATCACAAAACAAGTATTTGGCCATTGATGACTTTAGGTGGTACCCACACCTTAGGAGGATCATTCCTAGGCTTAGTTAACAAATGGTAAAATCATAAAAAACCTAGAGAGGAAACTTGACAGTGAATTGGAAACGAACTTGGAAATATGAATTAAGTTCACTGTCAACTCGACCAATCGTTCTCACCGACCCCTCGATGGAGACAGGATTGACCCATCGTGGCCAAAGACTGGTCTGCCAAATTGACAAAGGTTCGGGAACATTGAACTGTCATTCTGGGTATGCCTATGATCGAGAGTCTCGTATGCACCGACCCCTCGGTGATGAACTTAACTACCCCTCACTGTTAACGACTCGTCGATGATAACTTATGAGTTCTGGAACTTAGAACTCAAGTGGATTCTCTAGGAAACAGACATCTCGGTAATTCAAGACCGATCGAGAGTACTAGGACCGACCCCTCGGTAAAAGGCAACAGGTCGTTCTGGGCAGGACAAGTTTCGGGACATGAAACTTAGTCCGCATGGTGTTGTCCCAGATCGAGACTCTCGTATGGACCGACCTCTTTGTGCCATGACTGTTGACCCATCAGTGACACCGACCTATCGACCGGGAATTAATTATGTTGTTGGGAGTGTATTTAATGTGCAACGGTCGGGTTGTTGAACGATAATAAATATGAACACCGACCCATCGGTGCCCTTGACCTGTCGGCACTGGACCATTTAAAAAACTGTGTTGACTTTTCTATAAATATGAGAGTTGTGTGATCATTTAATTATCTTTCTTGAACTGAAAAAATTCACATACTCTAAGGAATGATCAACGCTCTAGTGCCTACACTTGAGAATCAAATACAACCAATCTATTGATTGAGTTAGATAAAGAGAGAAAGAGATGAGAAAAAAAAAAGATACAAACTAAGAAAGATGTTGGTAGAACCAGTTTCCTCGTCACACGGAAATTGTGATTGCTCAACGACGGCTACAAAGCAGAGCGTCGGGATTAACTCAGGCACACATTGGGTGAATATTTGAGAAGCACATCTTCGAGAAAGAACTATAAGGCAAGTGTTTGTTGGCTTTAATTTTGTTTTAAAACATTTGTCCTGTGAAAGTGGATTAAAAAGGCTTGGCTCCAGAACCACTATAAAAAATCTAGAGCGTAGTCTCTGGCACACGTAGTGGGTGGAATTCCCAGCCAATTCAAATAGGTGGAATTCCTATTTTGCATGTGGTGGGTGAAATTCTCAGCAGATTGAGTTAGGTAAAATTCCTACTCTAATTGTGAGGGTGTAAGTCTCCACTTAATGAATTTGGAGATAGCTCAAGGTTGAGCTAGTCCTAACAGTGGATGTAGGTTGGATAACAAAACCACTATTAATCTTGTGCTATTGTGCTTGTGGTGTTAGAGCTAACTCTTTGTTTTGATTGCTTAATCATATTTGCTAACACATACACACTTGATTGTTATATTTGTTGCGCTTAATTAATCAATCAAGTAATTTTTAAAAGGACCAACGATTTTTAAATTGACCTATTCACAGCCCCCCACCCTCCTCCTCCTCCTCTAGGGCCAACGTGTTCTAGCACCCAAGGGAGAACTTTCAATTAAAATTCTATTTTGACTTATATGAGATTGTAAATTAAATGATGTATAAAAAATCTGGATCATTACAGTGGTTGTGTACTGTGAATAATAACAAAGTAATAAGTCTCGTGAAGTCACACAATAAATAAATAAGTCATTGTTGTAAAAAAAACAAATAACGAGAATCCCGGTGAAATATTGTTGTCTCGCTGATAAAAATTAAGTCTACACACATTGCCTCCTGGATGTAGACCAATAACCAGTTTGCTATCCAGAATTCTTGTGAGACCCTGACCCGGCCCAGATGGTCAAGTCCATGAGGGCCAGCCCAAATGAGTGAAAGTGGGAGAGGAGAGTGTGTTTGTTCACTTAAGAGTGGGAAACAGAGTCCCACATCGGAAGTTTCCAACTTCTGCATGGGGTTTATAAGTAGATATTCCCCCTTCAACCAGTGGACGCATTTTGGGTCTGGTACTTGGACTTGGCCCAAAGGCAAACCGATGCGGGCTACCGTGTGTGCGTGCTCATGTGTGGGCCTAAAATGGACAATTTCCACTGAGTTGGACACCAAGCCCTATTTATGGGCTGGGTCGTTACAAATGATATCAGAGCCGAGTTCAGTACTCGGACTGTGTGGGCTTATTGCCTTCCATTAGATTCTTTAGGTCGAGCCGAGGACGACTCTGGGCTTATGGGAGTGGATTGTGAGACCCTAACCCGGCCCAGATGGATGAGTCCATGAGGGTCGGCCCAAAGGAGTAAAAGTGGGAAGGGGGAGTGTATTTGTGCGCTTGAAAGTGGGAAATAGAGTCCCACATTGGAAGTTTCTAACTTCCGCATGGGGTTTATAAGTAGATATTCCCCCTTCAACCAGTGGATGTGTTTTGGGCCCAGTAGTTGGACCTGGCCCAAAGGCAAACCCGTGCAGGCTTGCGCATGTGCATGAGCACGTGTGGGCCCAAAGCAGACAATTTCCACTAAGTTGGATCCCACCACCTGTTTATGGGCCGAGCCGTTACAATTCTTGGGCACCATATGGAAAAAAAATCTACAAATGGATCTGCAGAGATAAAAAAATCTCGAAATTTATACTGTTGGAATATAAGTGATAGATCAACCAAATGTCAAAATTTCAGATTTTTCTAGAGTCAAATGATATATCTGTAATAGCCTGGATTTTTAAATCAATAATTACATTGGCTATCATTTATTTTAATTGTTGAAATTAAGAATTTTGATGGAATGGATGGTTGATGGATCAAAATTGGGGCAATGGCCCAAGTGTGGTCCAATGGACCAAGGATTGGATTAATTTCATTTAAATGGGTCAATGGTGGTCAATTGGGTCAAATGTCCAATTAGGACCGAAATGGGTCAAGATGAATTGAGCATTAGGGTAAATGGGTAAGAAGTGAATTTAATTGGGCCATGGACCCAATTAAGATCAAAGGAATGGGGTCCATCTCATGCACAAATGTAAGAGAGGAATTATCCAAGTGGGGCCCAACTCCACCTCATCAAGTGAGGTGGTGTGTGGACCAAGACAAGGTGGGGCCGACCACCATTGTTGACTTGGTCAACCATGCGTGAGTTAAAGGTGAATTAACGAGGATCAAAGTGAATTGAGTTGAATTAATTGATTAAAATCACCTAAGTTAGTTTTGAATAAATCAAGGTGGCATAATCAAGTGGGACCCAACTCCACCTCATCAAGTGAGGTGGCGTGTGGGCTAAGGCATAAGTGGGGCCGGCCATCATGGTTGACTTGGTCAACTATGGGTGAATTCATGGGTGAATTAAAGATAAATAAGTGAAATTAAATTACTTGATTGAATGACCTAAGTTTGATATCAATTTAAATGAATGAGTTGCATTACATGGAGTGAGTTAAATGGGGGCGAGTCACCTAGAAAATGAGTGAGTCAAGTGGGTGGTTTCATCTCATGGAAACCACCAAACCACCAAGATAAAACCCATCCAAAACCGTTGGGATAGTGTGGAGTGTCATGTGGAAGGCATGCTTCCCCCTTGGCTAGACCGAAAGCTTAGGTGGAGAGCATGCATTGGCCAAAAATGAGGTGGTGGTTCCACCTCATTCAAATCACCAAACCACCCATGGTAAATGAGGTGGTGGTCCCACCTCATCCAAAGTAACCAAAACCGTTGGCCATGGAGGGGTTGGGTGTGCCATGTGGAGGGCATGCAGCCTCCATGGCTAGACAAGATCCTTAGAAGGTGGACATGTGTGATACCCCTACCCACCAATGTGGGAAAAAGTCCCACATCGGTGGTGGAGGGGGGAGAATTGGGGGATTTAAAGTGGCCAAGCCCCCTTGACCATGTGTGAGGCCTTTTGGGCCGGGCCACGTGGGCCCGGGCCCAAAAACAAAACCGTACGGGTTCGAGCTTGTGTGCGAGGTCCAAAGCGGACAATATCACACTGAGTCAAGCCCTAAGCCCCGTGTGTGTTCGGGTCGGGTCATTACAATATGCTAGGGCATGCATTGGCCCAAAGTGAGGTGGTGGTTCCACCTCATCCCAACCACCAGCACCAAGGGATAAAGGCCAACCAAAAATCGTTGGGAGGAGAGTGGTGGCCATGTGGAGGCCATGTACCCATTGGTTTGGTCAATGGGCTCATGGGGAAGACTCCACCTTGATGAGGGTGGAGTCTAACCCAAGCAACCCAAAACAAGATGGGAAAAAACTAGGGTTTCCATCTCATTTCTCATCTCACTCTCCCCCTCTCTCCCTCCCTCTCCTAGCCGACCCTCTCTCATCCAAGACAAAGAAGAAAAAAGACTTAGAAGAAAAAAAAAAGTTTGGATCCCAAGCTTGGCCGACCACCCTCTCAAGACCAAGGACTTAGAATATTTTCCATTCTCTCCTCCTCTCCCTCTCTCAAACCTACACCCATCTTGGCCGAACCAACTCTTGTAGATTTTTTCTTGATCAAGCTCACACATTGGCCGAAGATCAAGGAGAAAAGGAAAAAGGAAGGCTAAGGAACAAGAAGGAGCAAAAAGGAACTGGAGGAGTTGTGGGATCGGTAAATTGTAGTCAACAAGATTTTTATTTTGAAGGAGTTAAAGGAAACCATGAAATCCCATTTTCTTGGATTAAAGGTGACCAAAATATTATGGGCCATGGATCTAAAATCCATCCAAGAAATTGGATGGGAAATGGACAAACCCTAATGGGTAAGATAGGCTATGAATAATGAAATACTAAGGACATTATGTATATATGGGTTATGTATGCATGCATGGCAAAAATGGATTAAGGATCATGCATGGCCGAACCCTAACTGTTATGGATACATGGAAAACACCTCATGCATGTCAAGAATAAAGTATATGATCTAAGATCATGGTTTGGCCTTTGCATGGCCAAACCCTAGGGTTTCTTGTATGAGAACCATCAAGGTGACAAATCATGGAAATATGTTATTTTTAGAGGAAATAATGAACCATAGGGTCATAGGGTTCGGCCATGTTGTATGGCCGAAACCCATGGAAGGATATTAAGTGATTCCTAATGGGTTTAAAGGATGAAAACCATGGAATGTTGGTTAATGATTTCAAGGTTTTGAATGGTTGAATGTTAGTAATTTTTAAAGGGATTAAATGAGGGAAATCATGGAGAAATGTTGATGATTTAAATGGTCTTAAACATTGGAAATGGTGAAGAACCATGGATCATGGGTTCAGCCATGTTGTATGCCCAAACCCCATGGAGAGTTATTGGTGGACTTAGATGTTTTTGGGACCATGAAGATGATGGGGAATGTTGGTAAGTTTAATAGGTCTAAATGTGGTTAATGATGATGATCTAAATGTATGATTAAACCCCCTCATAGAGGGACTTTGTTATGGGTCTAAATATGGTAAATGATTTAAGGGGGGGATGAAAAAAGACATCATGTGTTCAGCTATAGTGTATGGCCGAACCCCATGACCCATTTTATGAACCCTTTTTATGAGTTAAGTATGGATCTATGCATGTTTAAAATGAATGGGTTTTAAGTTAAGGAAATGGATGATTTATGATGGTTTTTATGTCATGATTAATGAGTCATTGATGGATCTATGTTTATGGATCAGTTATGGATATGGATACGCATCAATGAAAGGTGATTAACCATGGAAGGAATGAATGGCAAAAATGTAAATATAGTCAAAAATGAAAGACCATGGGTTCGGCCATAGTGTATGGCCGAGCCCCATGGGGAGTGTTTTTGGGACTTAGGGATTTTTAAATGATGAACTTATGTGTAGTTGGGTTAATGAATCAAAGGGTGGCTGATCTTAGACCCACATGATTAAAATGAGCTAAGGATTAAAAATGGACCCAAAAACCAAGTGGGTGAGGTTCGGCCATGTTGTATGGCCGAACCCCACTAAGGCATGTACTATGGACTTAGACATGGTTGGAACATTGGTTTGATTTGTTGATGTGGAGTAAGGTAACGGGATAGCGGTGCGCAATCGGTGATCGATATTTGGACGGAAAAACACAAGAACTCGATATTAGACATTGGTAAGATTCCTACCTCATTGAAAGCCATGGATTATGTGTATATGAATGTTTTACTTGAATTATTTTGGTATCAAATTATATGTCTTAATGATGGGATATTAATGCTATGGTTTGTTTTATCACATGGCATGTTTACACTTGCATCTCATGCATGGCATGAGAGGGATGATTTGTAACCGGAGATCCACACTCCGTCAGGGAGTCCGTAAGGCATTTGTGAAGGGTATCTTGATGTACTATGTATGATGATTTGTAACCGGAGATCCAGACTCCGTCGGGGTATCCGTAAGGCATTTGTTGTAACGCCCGCCCCTTTTCACCGAAATCAGAGCCTATTTTCTTTTTTTTCTTGAAATTAAATAGAAGTGACAAAGGGCGCGGACGTCACGACGCGAGTTAAGTCCGAGCTTCTAAAGCCCAGCCCTTAACTGGCAAACCCTACGTGTGTGTGGAACGAAGTCCACGGAGAATGGTTCACACGTAGAAGTAAGCTCGAGGAATTTTAAATTAAGTACGGAGTTAAAATAGAGACTAACCTACCAATTTAGATAGCAGGGAAGATAACATTCATTTAATTACCAAAATACCTCAACATCACGATGTCCAAAAATGAAAACCAAAACATAGCAAGTAATCTTAAATATTACATTTCTGACAAGCTAGGCTACTCAAATACATTACCAAAACAAATTTAAATAAATTAAGTAGCCGCCTTCCACAAGCTCCTAAGCTTGGCTCCCGTCTTGTCCTTCTGCTCCGCCGTCTCCTGCGTCGGCAGCTAGGGTAGAAGTAGGGCGTTAGACAACGCGTCCAGTAGGACTCCGAGTAGGGCTAACACATGGATTAGTGATAACAAGCATACAGATAATAATATAATGAAAATCGTAAAATGAATGATATGCCATGGGTGTCTTATGTCATGTGTCCCACCCATTATCTGTACCATCATGATATCCCCATGTTTGCTTCTCGGTCGCCCCGACAGAGTATGGACTCCGGTTATATCTCCACATATCAAGATATCCCCATGTCTGCTTCTCGGTCGCCCCGACGGAGCATGGACTCCGGTTATAACGCATCAGGCTATCCCCATGTTTGCTTCTCGGTCGGCCCGACGGAGCATGGACTCCGGTTATAGCGCATCAGGCTATCCCCATGTTTGTTTCTCGGTCGCCCCGACGGAGCATGGACTCTGGTTTCATTATTTTCCCGCCCATGCCATGCATGAGATGTAGGTGCATTATGCCATGTAATATATATCATCCATAGTCTTAATATAGAATTCATAACTTAGCATATAAATCATAGCCATGCATTATGTCATATAAGATACATAAATCATGATCTTAAAACTCATCATAAAACAAACCATATAATTTCCAAAATAAATCAAAGAAACCATCACACAATCCATGCCTTACAAAAAGGTAGGAATCCTACTGAATACCGACTAGCGTTCTTTTTTTTCGTTTCCGTTTACGAATTCGGTCGCAGATCGCGCACCGATTGCGATGACACGATACCTTATTATACATTACCAAATCAGTCCACATTTTATCCATGATTAAGTCCCTACTGCATGCCTTAGTGGGGTTCGGCCATACACCATGGCCGAACCCTACTAATTAGGTCTATGGGTCCCATTTTAATTCATTGACATTTCAATCACCTAAGTCTAAAAACCAGCCACCTTAGGCTTTACTAATCACACATAAGGTTGTTACATTAGAGCCCATAAGTCCATGATCATTTCCATGGGGTTCTTGAATTTGGCGATTATTTACGGTTTTGCCATTCTTCCTCCATGGTTAAGTTCTCACTTCATTCCTCCATTCCTAGGCCCATAATTGATCCATAGACTTGGATCCTTTAACGACTCATCAACCATGATATGTACATTAAAATCAGTCCTTAATTACCCTAATTTTCCATTCATCTAACCACATATATAATTCCGATTTTTAGCCCATAGCATGACCTACAAATGGGTCATGGGTTCTGCCATACACCATGGCCGAACCCATGATGTCTTTTTCCCATTTTCTTGGACCCTTGTTACACATTTGAATCCATCATAAGCCCTTCCATGAAGGGGTTTAATTTACACATTTAAACCATCATCCTTAATCACATATAAGTCCATTAACTTAGCCATATTCCCATTACAACTATCAACATTAAGTTCATTTTGGTCCATCAACACCACCAACATTCCCCATTTATTTTTCCATTACTTTACATCCATCATCATTCCATAATTTCATACCCATTAAATCCATCATTTCATCACCATAGGGTTCGGCCATACACCATGGCCGAACCCATGGTTCATGGTTCAATCATTCATCTATGCCTTTTGAGCCATTAAGAATCATCAATGTTTCCCATGATTTTTCTCACAAAAACCCTTTTTAAAATTATCCACATTTAATCATTAACAACTTGAAACCCTAAATCATTCTCCATGCTTCCATTCTTATAAACCCTAATAAATTAATCAATCCTCTACCATGGGGTTCGGCTATACTACATGGCCGAACCCTATGGTCCATTAACCCCCTCAAAATCCACATATATCCATGCTTAATTAACTTAATTACACAATGTCCTTAGTCCATTTATTTTTTCTTAACCCTAATTTACTCATTAGGGTTTTGTCCATTTTTCATCCTTCCATTTGATGGATTTGAGATCTAATGCCTATGATAATTTGGCCATCATCAAATCTAAGAAGAATGGACTCCAAATCTTAAACCCTAAAAAAATCCAATCTCTTGTCTAGAAATACTTACAATCCATCGGCTCCTCCGACTTTCTTTGCTCCCTTCGGACTCCTTGGCCTCCTTCCTTCTTCTTCTCCTTTGTTGGTCGGTTAGGATGCTTAATCAAGATGAAAAACCTCCAAGCTTGGATTCGGCCAAGGTAGGGTTAGATTTGAGAGAGGGAGAGGGGAGGAGAGGATGGTGAGAAAGAAGATACCAAGCTTTAATATTGGAGTGGTGGCTAATTGCTTGAACTTTTCCTCTCTTTTCTTCTCTTCTTCTTCCAAATTTTTTCTTCTTCTTTCTTCCTTGGTGTGGGACGGTGGTGGAGAGCAAGAGAGGAAGAGAGTGAGATAAGGATGGGATCTAAGAGATAAGATGAAAACCATCCCCTTTTTGATTTCTTAAACTACACTCCATCATTAACTTTCTCCACCAACCAACATAAGATATTTTCTATGCTTTATGGTGGTGGTTGGGATAAACCACCACCTTAGCCAATGTTCTTGAAATGGGTGGTTTGGTCTTCCAACTTTGACCCCTTTGACCACCTTTTGGATAATTTAATCATTTAATTAACTATATAATTACCTTAGGTTAATTAGTTTCCACTTAACTTAATTCCATTATTCCACCCATGGTTGATCAATTCAACCATGGTGGCCGGCCCCACCAATCCTTGGTCCCCACGCCACCTCACTTGGTGAGGTGGAGATGGGTCCCAATCGGCCATGTCACCTTGGTCAATTCATCACCAACTTAGGTGACTTAAATTTAATTAAATCCATTCATCTTATTGGATCACCATTGGGCCCATGGCCCAATTAAATTTATTTCTTACCTACTCACCTTAGAGTTTACATCATCTTGATCCATTGGGTCCCAAATGGGTATTGGGCCCAATTTGACCATCCTTGGCCCAATTGACCATCATTGACCCTTTAAATGAATTTAAATCCAATCCATGGTCCATTGGGTCATACTTGGGCCTTTGTCCATATTTTGATCCATTCACCATTTATTCCATCAAATTTCCAATTTCCACCATTAAAATAAATAATATCCACATATATATTGATTTACAAATTCCGGGCCATTACAATACAATCCTCTTTTGAAATTTTTGTCCCGAAAATTCGAGCGAGAGTAGAGGTTCAAAACATCTCACACAAAGAGCTCCGGATGAGCGGCTCTTATATCTGATTCAAGTTCCCAGGTGGTTTCTTCATTGCCATGTCGTTCCCTTACCACCTTAACCAACTGAATAGCACAGTTACGCAGTACCCTTTGTTCGCTCCCGACCACTTTGATCGGCTGCTCCACATACATCACGTCGCTTTGTACATCGACGTCTTGCACGTTCAATACATGTGAAGGATCGGGGTTGTACTTTCTCAACATGGATACATGGAATACATCAAGTAGAGATGATAACTGTGGAGGGAGCGCCAACTGATAAGCTACCCCCACCCTCTTCAAGATCGGAAACGGTTCCACAAATCTAGGCGACAGTTTCCCTTTCTTCCCGAACCTCATGTGCCCCTTCCGTGGTGAGACTTTCAAAAACACCAAGTCTCCCACCTCAAACTCGAGGAACCTTCTCCTCTTGTCGGCGTAACTCTTCTGACGGCTCTGCGCAGTGAGTAGGTGTTGCTGTATCAACTTGATCTGCGTTTTAGTCTCCGCAACCAACTCTGGTCCAATCAGCGCAGGCTCATCGGCCTCTGTCCAGCACACTGGTGATCTACATGGCCTACCATACAAGGCCTCAAATGGAGCCATCTGGAGGCTTGCCTGGTAACTGTTGTTGTAGGAGAACTCCACCAGTGGCAAGTGATCCTCCCATCCACCCTTGAAGTCTAGCATACATGCTCTCAGCATATCCTCCAATGTTTGTATTGTCCTCTCCGACTGTCAATCAGTCTATGGATGAAATGCTGTGCTAGTCAATATGTCGGTTCCCATAGCCGATTACATGCCCTGCCATACTCTGCCGGTGAATCGGCCATCTCTGTCGGACACAATGGTCCGGGGAATACCATGTAGTCTGATGACATCCCAGATGTACCGTCGACCCAAAGTCTCCGATGAATCTGTCATCTTGATGGGAAGGAAATGCGCAGACTTATTCAACCGGTCCACCATGAACCATATCGCATCGTTGCCCTTTGATGACCTTGGCAATCCTATTACGAAGTCCATGGATATGTGCTCCGACTTCCACTCTGGCACTGGCAAGGGTGCAAGTAAACCTCGTGGTTTCTAATGTTCCACCTTAACCTATTGGCAAGTTAGGCAATGAGCAACAAACTCCGCCACATTTCTCTTGAGTCCCCGCCACCAATAGTGCCTCTTAAGATCATGATACATCTTAGTGCTGCTCGGATGGATAGAGAGCTTGGTTTGGTGTGCTTCAATCAACAACTCTCTTCTGCAGCACTTAGGCACATATGTCCTGCCTCGGAACACAAGACGCTATCCTGGTCGTAATTCCCACTCCGGTACAACCTCACCGGTAGACATCTTAGTCCATATCTCCTCCACCTCTGGATCTGTCCGTTGCTCCCGTTCAATCTCGGAGACCATGTTAGATCGTATGATCAGATTATATATGGTCCCATGATTATTGAGGTAGAGTTTAAACTCTCTAATGGTATTCAATACCTCCCATTCCGTCCTGATCAAGCTGGCTACCGTCGCATGTGACATGCGGCTGAGGGCATCCGCCACCTTGTTCGCTTTGCCCGGATGATACCGAAGTGCGAACTCATAATCCGCCAAGTATTTCATCCATCTGCGTTGTCTCATGTTGAGTTTCTTCTGGTCAAATAAATACTTCAGGCTCTTGTAATCTGAGAATACCTCAAATTTCTCACCGTAAAGGTAGTGTCTCCAGCTTTTGAGAGCGAAGACCGCTGCTACTAGTTCCAGATCATGTGTGGGATAATGGCGTTCATGAATTTTCAACTGCCTTGATCTGTACGCCACCACACGATTACATTGACTAAGTGTACACCCCAGTCCCTCACCTAAGGCATCACAGTACACCTCATAATTTCTGCCTCTTTTCGGCAAGATCAAAATAGGAGTGGTTGTAAGCCTCTCCTTTAGCTCCTCAAATCTCCGGTTGCACAGATCCGACCACTCAAATTTGACTCCCGGGTAAGTGGAGCTGCAATCTTGGAGAAGTCCATGATGAATTTCCTGTAGTAACCGGCCAATCCCAGAAAACTGCGGATTTCAGTCACATTCATCAGTGCTTTCCACTCCCTCATTGCCGCTACCTTAGCCTGGTCCACTGCTATACCTTCCTCCGATATAATGTGCCCCAAGAAGTTGACCTCAGATAGCCAGAACTCACACTTGCTGGCTTTGGCATACAACTGGTTCTTCCTCAAGGTGTCCAGGACTATCCGCAAGTGCTCAGCATGTTCCTCCTGACTCTTGGAATAGATCAGAATATCATCAATGAATACAATCACAAACTGATCCAAGTAAGGACGGAATATTCTATTTATCAAGTCCATGAACACAGCCGGTGCGTTTGTAAGTCCAAATGGCATGACCACATACTCATATAATCCTTACCGGGTCCTGAAGGTTGTCTTCTCTATGTCCTCCTCTCTAACCCGGATTTGATGGTATCCGGACATCAGATCAATCTTGGAGAAGTGAGAGGAACCCCTAAGTTGATCAAACAGATCGTCAATCCGGGGTAGGGGATACTTGTTCCTGACAGTCAGCTGGTTCAACTTTCTATAATCCACACACATCCGAAGGGTACCGTCCTTTTTTCTCACAAATAATATCGGGGCTCCCCATGCGGAAGTGCTGTTCCTAATAAAACCCAGTCTGAGCAGTTCATCAATCTGTTTTTTCAACTCGGTCATCTCAACTGGTGCCATCCTGTAATGGGGCAATAACACTGGAGCAGCGCCAGGATATAACTTGATTTCAAAGTCTATCTCCCTCTTGGGTGGCAAACTAGGGAGCTCTATTGGGAATACCTCAACATAATCTACTACTACCGCCGGAAGTTCAGTCATTGGTGCCCTATCTAATCTAAGGCTGTTCAAGACAAGGTGGTTCAATTCTCCTTGCAGCCTTCTAGGAATGCCTTGCCTGTCAACGTGTACCGTATACCGCTTTCCCTCGGATGACCAAAATATCACCCTACGAAGATGGCAATTAATATGGGCCTGGAATGTAGCCAACCAGTCCATGCCAAATATAACATCGTACTCAGCCATATCGATTACCAAATAGTTGAACTCAAATCTGAATCCCGCGAGTTCAGTGTTCAATGCCGTACATATGAGTCCCAAAGATGTGTCTCCGACAGGGGATACAATGGTAAGTGATGTGGACAGGTTTTGTACTAATGTGCCCGTAGCAGATATGAATGCAGCAGATATAAATGAATGGGAAGCTCCAGAATCAAATAATGTAACAGCATAGGAACTACCAACTACGGCCATACCTTGAATCACCGAGTGATCCACCGCTGTTGGAGGAGCTATTGTAAAAAGTTGTCCCTATCCTGTAGGGTTTGGCGCCCGTCCCCTCTGGTTGTAGGTCCTACCTCCTCGTGACTGAGCTGGTCTAGCTGGAGGGCGGAAGGAACCCCTGAAGTGAGAGGGTCTGCTGATCTGTGGACACTCGCTCTTGAAGTGACCCTGCTGGCCACACTGATAACAAGTGTTCCCACCCCGCAGAACCTGAGTGACTGATGTTGACGGGGAGGGCTGATTAGGGCGAAAGCCCCCTGTAGATCCAGTGGAGGGTGAGGGTCTGCTAAAGTTCGGGCGGAACTTCTTGTTGGGTTGAAATGCACCCCGTCCACTCTGCCCTCGGCGATTGTCAAACCGTACCATCTCATTCAACTCTCGCTCCGCTATAGTGGCCCTGCTGACCACTTCAGCCAGTGTGGCTACCTTGAATATTGTCACCTTGGCCCTGATACTTGGCCGAAGTCCCCGTTCAAACTTACGGGCCCTCCGATGCTCGGTATCCACCATATAAAAAGCAAAGACAGATAGTCTCAGGAACTCCCGGTGATATTCTGCCACCGTCATACTGCCTTTTACCAATGATAGGAAGGCTTGAGTCTGGTGTTCTCTTTCCTCCTCCGAAAATACTGCTCTAGAAAGGTAGCTGAGAACCCTTCCCACATCATGGTAATCCTTTGCCCTTCCGGCATAAGTGCTTGCTGTTTTTCTGCAACCTCCCACCAATTACCGGCATCCTCGATCAGTTGAGATGTAGCCAGTAAGATCCTATCAGCATGACCGGAAATCTGAAGCAGATTCAAGATCTAAGTGATCTTTTTCAACCAGTGCTCTGCTCCGACAGCCCCTTCTTTTCCCCTGAAATAGGGAGGGCGTTGTTGCTGGAAATCTCTAACCATATTCCGGTTGTTGGAGTCGCTGGTGGTCGCACCCCCGTTCAAGTGCTGTTGCAGGACAGAGGTGACCACCGCTTGAACCAATTCCTTCAATTTGGGAGGCACAACATGTATGTTCACACTATTTTGTCCCTCCTCCTGATGGGGTGGCTGCACCCCCTCTTCCTGACGAGGTGGTGGCACCTCTTCCTCTACCTGTGGGTTCTTGCGAGTTCTTCTTTTTGCCGGCATTTCCTAAGTCATCGAAAAAAAACATTGACTTAGTTCCTTCGTAAACTTGGCGTGTTTCATATTTTGGGGAATTTTGCCAAATAAACATACTTAGTTTTGGGAGGATAATTTCCTAAGTATCAAGTATTTTTCTTTCAATTCGGGGGGGGGGAGGGAGGGGAGGAGGGAGGGGAGGATGTTGCCAAATAAGCATACTTGGTTTGAGGGAAAACTTCCCAAGTATCAAATGTTTCTTTTTAATTCGGGGAAATTGGGGAGATTTTCCTATTTTGCTACATTTGATAGATCTAACTTAGAGTGATTGTTCTTCCCTTGCTATCATTCATTTTCGTCAAACGTTGTTCTCAGATTGAATGCTTCAGTCTGAGTCAATTGAAGTAAATTAATCCGGCCCCCGTGCAGCGGACTCCGAAGAGTCGGTCAGTTGGGATTCTTATCCGTCAGTGAGACGTGAAACCGTCTTAATCATACTTCGAGAGATTCATTCTTCCGATTTCGCTCTGATACCAACTGTAACGCCCGCCCCTTTTCACCGAAATCAGAGTCTATTTTTTTTTTTTAAATTAAATAGAAGTGACAAAGGGCGCGAATGTCACGACGCGAGTTAAGTCCGAGCTTCTAAAGCTCGACCATTAACTGGCCAACCCTACGTGTGCGTGGAACGAACTCCACGGAGAATGGTTCACACGTAGAAATATGCTCGAGGAAATTTAAACTAAGTGCGGAGTTAAAATAGAGACTAACCTACCAATTTAGATAGTATGGAAGATAACATTCATTTAATTACCAAAATACCTCAACATCACGATGTCCAAAAATGAAAACCAAAACATAGCAAGTAATCTAAAATATTACATTTCCGATAAGCTAGGCTACTCAAATACATTTCCAAAACAAATTTAAATAAATTAAGTAGCCGCCTTCCCAAAGCTCCTAAGCTTGGCACCCGTCTCGTCCTTCTGCTCCGCCGTCTCCTGCTTCATCAGCTAGGGTAGAAGTAGGGTGTTAGACAACGCGCCCAGTAGGACTCCGAGTAGGGCTAACATATGGATTAGTGATAACAAGCATACAGATAATAATATAATGAAAACCGTAAAATGAATGCTATGCCATGGGTGTCTTATGTCATGTGTCCCACCCATTATCCATACCATCATGATATCCCCATGTTTGCTTCTCGGTCGCCCCGACGGAGCATGGACTCCGGTTATATCTCCACATATCAAGATATCCCCATGTCTGCTTCTCGGTCGCCCCGACGGAGCATGGACTCCGGTTATAGCACATCAGGCTATCCCCATGTTTGCTTATCGGTCGCCCCGACGGAGCATGGACTCCGGTTATAGCACATCAGGCTATCCCCATGTTTGCTTCTCGGTCACCCCAACGGAGCATGGACTCCGGTTTCATTATTTTCCCGCCCATGCCATGTATGAGATGTAGGTGCATTATGCTATGTAATATATATCATCCATAGTCTTAATATAGAATTCATAACTTAGCATATAAATCATAGCCTTGCATTATGCCATATAAGATACATAAATCATGATCTTAAAACTCATCATAAAACAAACCATATAATTTCCAAGATAAATCAAAGAAACCATCACACAATCCATGGCTTACAAAAAGATAGGAATTCTACCGAATACCGAGTAGCGTCCTTTTTTTTTTTGTTTCCGTTTACGAATCCGATCGCTGATCGCGCACCGATTACGATGACACGATACCTTATTATACATTACCAAATCAGTCCACATTTTATCCATGATTAAGTCCCTAATGCATGCCTTAGTGGAGTTCGGCCATACACCATGGCCGAACCCTACTAATTAGGTTTACGGGTCCCATTTTAATCCATTGACATTTCATCACCTAAGTCTAAAAACCAGCCACCTTATGCTTTACTAACCACACATAAGGTTGTTACATTAGAGCCCCTAAGTCCATGAAGATTTCCATGGGGTTCTTGAATTTGGCCATTATTTATGGTTTTGCCACTCTTCCTCCATGGTTAAGTTCTCACTTCATTCCTCCATTCTTAGGCCCATAATTGATCCATAGACTTGGATCCTTTAATAACTCATCAACCATGATATGTACATTAAAATCAGTCCTTAATTACCCTAATTTTCCATTCATCTAACCACATACATAATTCCGATTTTTAGCCGATAGCATGACCTACAAATGGGTCATGGGTTCTGCCATACACCATGGCCGAACCCATGATGTCTTTTTCCCATTTTCTTGGACCTTTGTTATACATTTGAATCCATCATAAGCCCTTCCATGAAGGGGTTTAATTTACACATTTAAACCATCATCCTTAATCACATATAAGTCCATTAACTTAGCCACATTCCCATTACAACTATCAACATTAGGTTCATTTTGGTCCATCAACACCACCAACATTCCCCATTTATTTTTCCATTACTTTACATCCATCATCATTCCATAATTTCATACCCATTAAATCCACTATTTCATCACCATAGGGTTCGGCCATACACCATGGCCGAACCAATGGTTCATGGTTCAATCATTCATCTATGCCTTTTGAGCCATTAAGAATCATCAATGTTTCCCATGATTTTTCTCACAAAAACTCTTTTTAAAATTACCCACATTTAATCATTAACAATTTAAAACCCTAAATCATTCTCCATGCTTCCATTCTTATAAACCCTAATAAATTAATCAATCCTCTACCATGGGGTTCGGCCATACTACATGGCCGAACCCTATGGTCCATTAACCCCCTCAAAATCCACATATATACATGCTTAATTAACTTAATTACACAATGTCCTTAGTCCATTTATTTTTTCTTAACCCTAATTTACTCATTAGGGTTTTGTCCTTTTTTCATCCTTCCATTTGATGGATTTGAGATCCAATGCCTATGATAATTTGGCCATCATCAAATCTAAGAAGAATGGACTCCAAATCTTAAACCCTAAAAAAATCCAATCTCTTGTTTAGAAATATTTACAATCCGTCGGCTCCTTCGACTTTCTTTGCTCCCTTCGGACTCCTTGACCTCCTTTCTTCTTCTTCTCCTTTGTTGGTCTGCTAGGATGCTTAATCAAGATGAAAAACCTCCAAGCTTGGATTCGGCCAAGGTAGGGTTAGATTTGAGAGAGGGAGATGGGAGGAGAGGATGGTAAGAAAGAA
Organism: Chimonanthus salicifolius; assembly: GCA_013350335.1. Taxonomy (NCBI): domain Eukaryota; kingdom Viridiplantae; phylum Streptophyta; class Magnoliopsida; order Laurales; family Calycanthaceae; genus Chimonanthus; species Chimonanthus salicifolius. The sequence continues at coordinate 30,561,658 of CM023539.1, forward strand.
GATACCAAGCTTTAATATTGGAGTGGTGGCTAATTGCTTGAACTTTTCCTCTCTTTTCTTCTCTTCTTCTTCCAAATTTTTTCTTCTTCTTTCTTCCTTGGTGTGGGACGGTGGTGGAGAGCAAGAGAGGAAGAGAGTGAGATAAGGATGGGATCTAAGAGATAAGATGAAAACCATCCCCTTTTTGATTTCTTAAACTACACTCCATCATTAACTTTCTCCACCAACCAACATAAGATATTTTCTATGCTTTATGGTGGTGGTTGGGATAAACCACCACCTTAGCCAATGTTCTTGAAATGGGTGGTTTGGTCTTCCAACTTTGACCCCTTTGACCACCTTTTGGATAATTTAATCATTTAATTAACTATATAATTACCTTAGGTTAATTAGTTTCCACTTAACTTAATTCCATTATTCCACCCATGGTTGATCAATTCAACCATGGTGGCCGGCCCCACCAATCCTTGGTCCCCACGCCACCTCACTTGGTGAGGTGGAGATGGGTCCTAATCGGCCATGTCACCTTGGTCAATTCATCACCAACTTAGGTGAATTAAATTTAATTAAATCCATTCATCTTATTGGATCACCCTTGGACCCATGGCCCAATTAAATTTATTTCTTACCTACTCACCTTAGAGTTTACATCATCTTGATCTATTGGGTCCCAAATGGGTATTGGGCCCAATTTGACCATCCTTGGCCCAATTGACCATCATTGACCCTTTAAATGAATTTAAATCCAATCCATGGTCCATTGGGCCATACTTGGGCCTTTGTCTATATTTTGATCCATTCACCATTTATTCCATCAAATTTCCAATTTCTACCATTAAAATAAATAATATCCACATATATGTTGATTTACAAATTCCAGGCCATTACATTTGTGGAGGGTTTCTTGATGTGCTATGTATGATTGATTTGTAACTGGAGATCTACACTCCGTCAGGGCGTCCATAATGCATTTGTTGAGAGTACCTTGATGTGCATTTTCCATGAAGAGGGACATTATGTAATGATGATTTGGATGATGGGTGGGACTCATGGCATATAACACCCATGGCATGGCATTTACTTGCATGGTTTTGATATACTTATATCTATGTGTTTTGTTTTTACTAATCCATATGTTGACCCTACTCGGAGTACCTACTGGGCCCGTTGTCTAACTCCCTACTTCTATCTTAGACGATGACGCAGGAAATGGAGGAAGTGAAGGACGTGATCGGAGCCAAGCATAGGAGCTTGGAGGAACTAGTTGATTTATTTAAGTTTTATTCATGATTATATAATTTGAGTAACTTAGCTCGTTGGACTGTAATAACTTAGACTATTGCTATGGTTTGGACTTTTATTTTGGACATTTTAAGTTGAGGTATTTATTAATTAAGTAATGTAACTCCTTACTATTTAAATTTGGTAGGATAGACTCTATTATAACTCCACATTAAGTTTATATTCCGCAAGCTTACTTTCTACTTGTGAACCGTTCTCGTGGACTTAGTTTCACACACACGTAGGGTAAGGCAGTTAAGGGCCGGGCTTTGGAAGCTCGAACTTAACTCGCGTCATGACATCCAACGTTCTTTGTCACTCTTTATTTCAAAAAAAAAAAAAAATACACTCTGATTTTCGGCTAGTGAAAAGGGGCGGGGCGTTACAATATCAAATTAGTATTTCAACACAGCGTAAAAATAAGGACTGCAATCTCAAATTCTATTCAAACTATTTTTATGCACCATTATGAAAAAATTTCCGAGAACTACAAACCTCGGAATCACCCGTGCTATATACCGCTGGAAAAAAGACATCTAGATCTAGTAACACTGTAAATTTCAAAATATTCTAAGCAAGATAATAACTCAAATAATATCTGCAAGTAAGACATAGATCTAGATATGCTGCCTGATCTGCAGAACTGTAATTGTCTGTTGTGCAAAAAAACTCGCAAGCGCGTAAACCATTAGATGGTATAGCGATTGAGTGCGAGATCGAACCCATCGGAACTTAGGACAACATATCCGTGAAAAATATACTATTGAATTATATATTTTAAGAAATTTAGAAAATCATAGAAATAAATCTTAAACATGGATTAATGCTCTAATCTAGAAATCCAATTTTAATTTAGAAACATTCTAAAAATAGAAAACAAGTCAAAAAAATTGGAACAACATCTAATATTAGAAATTAAACATTCAAGAGATCTAATTTTCATGGAAAACACAATATTCATCTACTTTCAATTAAGATGGTGGAATTAATTTAAAAATTATAAATAATCCCAATCTAACTTAGAGCACATAATTAAGATGCAATTAATTAATTTACCAACCTAGTTCCATAATTTTCAAGATTTTTGAATTTATATAAAAAAAATTAAAAACAACTAAAATTAACTCGATACATATTTACAATGGAATTTGATCAGAGATTCAAGGACGCATTATTATCCATATTTTAACAATAAAATAACGGCCTACAACATGGAGCTCTCATAAATTATTTAACACGCATTCAAATCTCAAATTCATTAAAATTCTAAATATGAAATCTATGAAATTCATTTAACTAAGAAAATTCAATTCCGGCCTTAGGCTTAGGTAAAATTTCTACTTGTAATTCCAAATATAAAATAATCTCACTCTTAAAAAGAGCCTTAGAAAGGAAAAATCAAGTTCTTCCAATCCTAAAATAATCTCACTTTCCTTGAATTTCTTAGAAAAATAAACAACATAAAATCGTAAAAAGAATGGAAATAAAATTGAAATTTTCATTACCCATTAAAGAACAATTGGAAAATCATAATTCTAATTCTCATATTCTCTTATTGATTAAAGCATTGGAATAAAAATTACAATACAATTGGAATTTTGGAATTTAAAAAGACAAGAAAATATAATGGAAAATTAAAATCACCAACCTCAAGAACCTAATGTGAAAATCAAAATTGTCAAAGTCTTCTCTTCTTCTTTTCAATCCCTCTCCAAAGCCTAGCCACCTTGAAATTATCTTCCCAAGTTCAATTTTATCAATGGGAGAGGGAGTATTTATAGATGAAAGGAGATGGAGTGAATGGCTTGGATTTAAATATTTAAATAAATCAAGGGACTGATATGGTTTGTGCTAAACATGAAATAGCTTAAAGGAGGCAAGGAGCTGGAAAAAAATAGTAAAATTCATGTAAGGAAAGTGGGTGCAAAATCCCATTTTTTACACATGTACACTTTTCAGCTTAGTTTTACCCTTGTTAACTTCCGAATCACAAAAGGCAGTAGACTGCAAAGTTGTAGCCCTTGAAGTCTTCTTTCCAACCCAAAAGGAATCAAATAAATCAGATATTGGAGTGAAACGTTATGGACAAAATACTGAAGTTGTGTTAAACCTTTATTCTTTTTCTCCACTTCTTATTTTGTTTGTTTTTCCTCACCGCACTTGCTAAATTCGAAAATCCTTTCATAATGACTTGTAAATTTCGAATTTCCTCATATATATCTTAAGATGATGAAAATAGAATTCACACAAGTGGATTTCTTCATGGGCTTTTCTTAATGGGGTTAATAATTGGGCTTTTCAAAGTATAAAAAATCTAATAAATAATTTTACCACTTACAATCAATTCTAAAAATGTACTAAATTAATCCAAGCTCTCATAAATGGATTTGAATTAATTAGTTTACAAATAAAACCCCTAAAATTGTGGTAAAATAATTATTAAAAATTCCAACTTTCCAAAAATATCAACTTATGCCCATAAATTGCAAAATTCACCATTTGAAATCCCATATCTTGTATTTCCATGTAAATCCTACAAAACTTCCAAAGTTCCATTAAACATATCCTAGATCATACAAAACAAGGGCTAACTAGTCCAAATGCAAGGGAAAATAGTCAATTTTCTGTGCTCATCATTATCCAATAAAACATTGATAACTCTCTCTAGGAACCTCGGAATAATGCAAAATAAAATATAGTTGTGAAGCTAATAGATAGATATAACCATTGTAAAAATTTCAGAATTTAACATATTTTGAAAGTTCAAACATTGTCTACAATCAGAAGAAAAATCCCAGATCTGCTTTCTGAAGGCAGTTTCTAACAATCTGATGAAATGGCAATATCTCGGACTAGGAAACTTTGATTGGGCAAATAAAATATTTTGTGAAAGCTCACGGAAAGATCTATCTGTTGTAAAAAATTTAGAAAACAGACATATTGACTGTTCAATTCAGTCGACTGATTCTGTCACAAGTAATTTTTGAGAAATCTGTCAACAATTCAGTTGACTGAATTTTTGAGTTCAGTCGATTGAAACGTCAAATCACACACGTGGTTGACGATTTTCGACGGTTCTTTTTCAAATTTTCTCTTCTCATTTTGCTGTAACCGGCAGTTCCAGTCATACGGAACACGTCATAGGGATTGTACAATCTTTTTTGAAGTGAAGAAGAAGAAGAAAGAAAAAAAAAAGAGGAAGAGGAATTTTTTTCCCAAATCTCCATCAATTCTCTTTTTCATTGCAAATCTCTACAATTGTCGCTTTAAGCATCCGAATTCGAATCAAATTGGTACGAGAACCTCGTTTCATCATTTTAGGAGCCTCGGTTTGTGGTCTTGACAAGGGATCAGTACTAGATGTCCAGCAAAGAACTCTCAAAACCCCTTCAATTAGAAAGGAGGACAAACTCGAGAAGTGCGGGAATGGCTGGAAACGATGAATTGAAAGAACATTTCTCTAAACTAGAGGAATAAGTTGTTGCATTGACGGAATTAGTCTCGAGATTGGTGGAAGATGCTGCCTCAAAACCTACCCAGAGACCAGAGTCCTCAAGTTCGTCCAAGAGGAAGAACGAACAGAAGCAGAAGGATGAGTCTAAAGAGGAGGAGGAAGAAGATGAGGTCGGCGAATCTAAAGACTCTATTTTGGGAGAGGGCCAATCTAGTAAGAAACCATTTAGAGTGGATTTCAAATTAATAATTCAAGTTTATAATGGTGCAGTTGATGCAAAGAAATTAGACAATTGGATTGATCAGTTAGAGAATTATTTTACACTCTACGGGTACATCAGTGCCCAAAAGATCAGTTTTGCTTGACTGAAATTGTCCAGCCCTGTATTTACATGGTGGGACGCTTATATGAAATGCCACGATGTATCGGGATTAACTTGGAAGAAGTTCAAGTGGTTAGTCCGAAAGTAAGTTTACCCTATTGGTTATGAAGAAAACTGGTGGATTAAGTGGCAGTATTTGCGACAAATATTTGGCTAGTCTGTTAAAAAATACACTACTGAATTCCTCACTCAGATCATTGTCCTAGGAATATCATTTAAAACTTCTATGCTTTCATGAAGTATGTTGGTGGACTAGCGGAGTACATTCGAAGAGAAATGGAACTCTTCAAAGTTACTACTATCCACGAAGCAACAATGAAAGCAATTGCCATTGAGGTGAAGAATATGAAGTCAAATAGGAGTGAGGTCAAGGAAAAAGACATGGGTATAATTGAAATTAAAAATAGCAGTGTAACACCCTGTCCCACTATAGGCGCGTTATCTCCGAAACATCTCAAAACACTACCGAAAAAATATATTGAGTATTTGTTTTTATTACCTAGTAAAAACTATATGAATGAATGAAAATTAAAAATTTAAAGAAAGAGATTGAACATGCATACCTTGGCTTTTTATTTTTATTTATTAGCAAAAGCAATTTTTATTTTTTTTAGCAATTTTTTTCAGCAAGAATTCTCAAAGCACCTGCACAAAACAAAACTCAAAACCATGGTGAAGCATTTAATCACATAAAATATGCATGATTCCTAAACTAAATGCAGATTTCCTCATGTTATAACGAGTGGAGGAAATTAACTAATTGGAACCTAATTCAGAACCCTAAATTAACTTGAGACCATAAATATTTCTAAATTAGTATCCACCAAATTAATCCAATTTAGATTTTCAAGTAAGTCCAAAATTGTTCCATGATTTATTTATTTTTAGACATTATAACTGGAACCTTCCAAATTTAGATCTATTTTCTAAAAATAGAATGTGACTAAATTAAATTTAAAATACTTAGATTAGAAATAATTCCATGTTCAGATAATCTCCTGATTTTTATTATTTTTAGAAACTTCTAAATAAGATAATCTTCTAAAATTAGAGTTTTTAAGAAAAATAGAAACTTCTAATTTTAAAAAGTTGCCAAAAAAAGAAACTTTCTAAAATTAACATTATTTCAAAAAATAAATAATTCAATGGCGATTTTTTTTTAAGTTCCCGCCAACGGCGCCAAAAACTTGTTGTGCAAATTTTAAATTTATAACTCGCAAGCTCAGAACCATTAGATAGTATAGCGATTGAGTGCGAGGTCAAACCCATCAGAACTTAGGAAAATATATTTGTGAAAATACATCATTCAATTACGTAATTTTAGAAATTTCGAAAACATGGAGATACATCATAAATATGGAGTTATTTATCTAATATATGAATTTTAGTTTTAATTTAGAAACATTCTGTACTTAAACATCGAATCTAACAATTTAACTAATTTTAATTAAGATAGTGGATTTAATCTAAAAATATAAATAATCTTAATCTAATTCAGAATACAAAATTAAGATGCACTTATTTAATTTACCAAACTAGTTCATCAATTTCAAGGATTTGAATTTTTAAAAGAATTAAAATAAAAATAAAACTGAAATTACCTATTTACATATTTACAATGGAATTGGATCAAGTACTAAGATAACATTATGTCCCATATATCAAATCGAATGAAAACAAAACCTAGACTATGGAGCTCTCATAAATTACCGAAAATTGATTCAAGCTTTTCATTCATGGACAATCTAATTAAAGACCACATGAATTTCATTAAACAAAGATAAATCAAATCAAATCAAACCTTGGGCCTAGACAAAATTTATACTTAAATTCTAAAATAAATCTCACACTCTGATAGAGTGCCTTAGAATAAAAAATTAAGTTCCAGTTATCCGAATAACGCTCATTCAATTTGAAAAACTTTGGATAAATCCCAACATGAATTTGTAAAAAGATTAGAAATAAAATCAAACTTTCATCACCAAATTTTGAGAATTGGAAAACCATAAATCTTCAACTCATCTTGATTTCATTAATTAAAAAATATGAATTGAATTTACAATACAATGGAATTTGAAAATAAGAAATAACAAGAGAATAAATAAAAAAAATAAAAAATCCAACCTCTAGAAGTCAACACTCTCCTTAATCTCTTTTCAAAATCCACTCCTTAGCCTCTCAATTCCTTGATTGCCCAGTTCGAATTTTCCTTGTACATAGGACCTCAATTTATAGAGGTTTAGATGAGGTGAAATTAGTAAAGCCGTGGGATCCACTAGCTAATTCAATTCAGCCGATCCTATGTAGCAATGTGTATTGCTTTCTTTTCCTTTTTACTTTCTTATTTCCTCTTTCCTTTTTCTGGCATGCGTGGGTTTCCTCCTTTCTTTTTTATTCTTCTTCTATTCTTCATCAATATTTCTATTCTTGTATTCCTACCGTCCCAAGTCCCAACTCTCCTGTTGTCTTTCTATTTTCTTTTCTCAGATTAAATAAATACACCAAGTCTCTTCTATTCCTACCTCTTTACCCAATTTCCTTTTTCTCTAATCTTCTTCACCTCTGTATTCGGTCAGCAGTAGATTCCACTTTATTCACTTTTCTTAACTTCTCTGAGTTGGGACTGTGATTCTTCAGACAGCTGGGTTGCTTACAAATTTCTGGCACTAACAGAGGCAGCAACATAGTTTTTGACAAATCAGTCCATTTTTTATAATTTTTGTATTTGCAGGCTGCTTGGGTTCAATGCCTTGCTGCTAGATGCTTGCTGGCTGCACTTTGTAATCTTTGGACTGCCAGCACCTTCTGATATCAATCCACATTGGAAGTTTGATTTACCATCCATCACCTCTACAACGATAGTGTACTGATATTTTTCTTGATTCTATTTGTTGCCAAAATGCTGACTGAAAATTGGTTGATAGTTGCTCCTAGAACTGCCATACTTCTTTTCCCCACAACTGACATTAGCATCTTGATTGAAATCATCCGATCATCTTATAAGAGCTCCTTGAGGTCCCATTTCAATGAAGGATTTCAAGAGTGAAGGAACATTAGCATCTTTTAAATGTCTTGTCTCACTCAAATACTAATTCTATCGTTCTAAGCCTTAATCCAAGCCATCCTATCGTCCATTATCCTGAGCATACGTCGGAGTTGAAAAAATAATTCAACCTAAAAACATATAAAACCCATCAAGTAAATAAAATATAAAACTAACAAATATAATTTTTTAATATATAATATATCACCATAATAATATAAAATAAGCAAATTTCAAGAACTAATTAATCAAATATTAAAGGGTAAAATTATCATTTTTCAGTGCTTATCAGCCCCGTCCCACTACGGGCGCGTTATCTCCGAAACATCTCAAAACACTACCGAAAAAATATATCGGGCATTTGTTTTTTGAAACGGGTCAACTACCTCCCGCTTAACAACCCGGAGAAACAAAATCCATTATACTAATAAACATAACGAACAACTATAGACTTTTCGAATACAACTATACAGTCATCTAGACAACAACATGCAATCGTATGTCCATATGGAATAAAGGTCTCTCAAATTAAGGCATGAACATAAATATGAAATATCCAACTACTACTACTCCTACTCCTTTGGCGTCTGCTCAAAGGGCCCACCTGGCCCCTCCACAATTGGGGTACCTGAAAGGTAAGGAGAGAGCTAACCAACCCATTAAAGAGATAAAGCATATCACATGTCAACATATATATCATTTGCATGAATGCAAGAACATCATGATAACAAATGTGCTCATGTGCATGAAGAACCCAACCACATCACCAACTAATGATCCACTGACCAAATCCGAGACATTATCTCTGTAGCCCACATCGGGTCCTCTAGCAAACTTCAGTCTCCCTACCAGTGCCATCGGGAGACTACACAATACACAACTGCCTCAACCACACGAGCCGTGTCGGAAAAACCACCTCGACCACGCCCGGAGAATGCCAAACTCTAGAGCAGGCACCTCAACCACCGGAATGCAATGGGGAAACTGTCATCCCCTATGGGGGTCTCAACCACCGGAGCATTACAAGGAAGTCCTCCCAACAACCAAATCATCATCTCATCATAAGCATATACACATATAGATGGATCTTCCATCTCAACACCCAACGACACACTGTCCGTTATAAGTTACCTCCCATGCATGCACATGATATCATGATCATGTATAACAACATAAGCATGTTCTAATATAACTAACCAAAACCAACATCATACTTCATCATGCGAGTCAAAAGTACATAACGAGTTACTTAAACACATCTATATGTTCGACATGAATATATTTGCATCTTATAATAAACACTCAATTCATCATCAACATCTTCCAAGTATCATATTCAATATAAAATTGTCCACTATCCAACACATGCCTTATTCACGCCATAAATTTATTCACATGTTATAATTAAGTACACAACATGTTATCAACAAGTTCCGGGCATCATGTCCAATATCCATTCGTCCGATTAAAATTTTCCATTAGTTGCATATAACTAACATGAGTACACCCCGAATGGATCCCTTACCACATATTCATTTCAATGGTTCCCTTACCTAGTGGTTTAATAAACGAAAGGCTTCATTCAAGTCACCACGTGTCTAGGGTTAAAGGTTAAATAAATGTGAATGCATGCTAAAATAGTAATAAATCCCCTCACTTACGTGTGTGCTTTCAAAATCCAAGCCGATAAAAAAAGGGCAATGGGTTGAAAAAGGCAATGCACGGGCTACCAGGCTTGAGAAGATGGGATGCGTCTGCAAAGCTGGGACGATTCCACAAATCAGGCGGTAAACAGGCTGGTAAACGATCTAGAAACGAGCTAGAAACACTCCACGATGATCCCCAAACTGGGTCAAGAACAAGCCCACAACGAACCTGAAACAGGCCTAACATGGGCTCGGTTAAGAGCTGGGCCAAGTCTAAAACTGGGCCAAGTTTGAAAGTGGGTCGGGCTTGAAGGACTGGGCCTAGATATGTTGGGCTTGAGGCGAATTGGGCTTGAGCATAACTGGGCTTAGCTTGAATGAACTAGGTTGGGATTGGTGTGAACTAGGCCCAACTGGGCATGGAGGGAACTAGGGATTTGGGATTAGGGTTTCTTGGGCAGAAGAGAGAGGAAGAGAAGGAGAGAAGATGAAAGGACGGTGGTGGCAGTGGCACACACCACCCTCAATGCTACCAAAGCACCAAATACAACTCGGAAATCCACAAAACTCTCTAGGACCCAAAAATATTGGGTCGGGTCATTACAAGCAGCAAGGGGGGATCCAACTAGAAGAAGCTAGGTAATGCAAAACCAATGGGCATGTGAAGGATAGGTGTTGGAAAGTTCATCCCGAGTTGCAGCCAAGAGGAAGGACACGAAGGCAGTGTTGAATACTGATGAGGTAGAAGAAATCTAGGAACTACAGAAAGCCGATAACAATCTCTCCCTCATGACTAAAACTGTTGAAAAATCTCAAAACTCTGAGTTAAGAGAAGAACTCTTCCACTTGAACATATAAGTGAAACAAAGTATCATTGAAACAATAATAGACCATGGGAGTAAGAAGAATTTGATCTTGGAATGTTTGGTGCAGAAAATGAAATTGAATATGCTTCAATACCCATGACCCTATCTGTTGGGATGGATACAAAAGGATGTAGAGATGAAGATTACCAAGAAGTGTACCTTTAAGTTTGTTATTACCGAGAAGTACATTGATGAGGTAACATGTGAGGTGGTGCCTTTGGATGTGTGTCAGGTAATTCTAGGTAGTCTATATTTGTGGAATCCAGATGCTATTCACCACAGGCGGTTATGCAAGTACAAATTTGTGAAGGGCGACAAAGAATTCCAAATCAATGCATGTAAACCACAATCTACCACAACTTTTGTCACTGAAACTTAGGCCAAAAGGATGATGAATGCTTGATGGAAGCTTGTCATGTTGATGATCAAACCACAAGAGCAACCCCCAACAACGGTGACACTCTTTGCAATGTCCCTAACCCCTAAGCAGCTGACTGAGGTTGAGAAAGTGAAACTGACTTTTGAGGAGCTATTTCAGGAGGTTCAAGGCTTATCACCATGGAGGCCTGTAGAACACGATATCCAACTGGTAGGAGATGCATCCCTATCTAATCTGAGTTTGTGTAATAGAGAGGAGGGAGAAGACACGACTGCCTGCAATATGCAGGATAGAGAAGCAAAGCAACAACACCGTTGTTGTATAACACTAGCATCACCAAGAACAACAACCAGAAAAAGAGCAGAGTAGCCAGTCAGCAAATCCATTCAAATAGTGTGGACGATTGATAGAGAGGATTCAAAAAGCCTTGTTGTTACCCGAGAATCCAGAAATAGAGCGGCAGATAGCAGGAGATAAACAAATAAGAATAGAAGAGGATCTGTGAAGAATATGTTGTCAACTAAACAGAGAAGAGATGTTGCCGTGTAAAAGGAAATAGAAATAAAGAGGATTAAGATTGGAAATTAGGAAAATAGAAGGAATAAAAAAATCCAACTAGAGAAAGGACAGTGGGGGAGAGCGAAAAGAGGAAAGCCAGAGTCGTGCATGTCATTGTAGTGGAGATAGCAAAAAAAGAAGGAAATAAAAAGAATCATGAAAGATAATAATAGTAAGGCTTGGCCAAATAAAGAAAGAATAGAAAAGAGGGAAATCTGTTCAAATTGGAGAAGGGCCCACATTTGATCATCTCTCATTGAAAAAAAGTAGCAACCCAAAAATTTCAGGGCCCTTAGGTGAAGTTTTGATATGGGCATTTTGCCCTTTTATATATACACTTAAAAAAAATCATACATTTTAAAATATATATATATATATATATCTAAATAAAATATTATAATCAAATTTATAATAAAATATTATTTAAAATTTATTCTTCTCATATTTTGAGCTATAAAATTATTAATTAAATTACTACATTTAAAATTTTTTACATATTTTTTCAATAGATAATATATCTAATACACGTAGACAAAAAATAAGATTTTATATGTTTTAACTCTGGGCACAAGACTTCTTTGAGCGGTACATGGAAGATTGATAAAGTTTATTAACTTGAGTCAAATGGTCAAAAGTGTGGTCAAATGACAATGGGATTAAGAGATAGAAAATAGAATTGAGTAAGGGGTAAATAGGCAGAAGAGTAAGGATAATTTGGGAATGAAGAAAAAAGTATTTAATGTACTAAAAGACGTTGAATGAAAAAGGTGATGGTCAGTTTCTTTTTCAGAAAGAAATTAAGAAAGGATAAGGCAGATGGGGGACAATACAGGGTTTCAGAAACGGACGCCCGTTTCGTGTTCCGCATTCTGCGTTCTGCAAGTGGACGATGTGGAAAGTGAACGCGTGCGTTCGCACATGCTTGCAGAATTCGGTTTGGACCTTTTCGAAGCAGGATTTATGAGACATGTTTATGGACCTAGGGGCCTACCTATCTGGAGGCCCTAGGCAACGACCGCCTAGTTTGCCTATAGGCAAGACCAGGCCTACCCAAGCTGTATAAAAAAGGGGTTGGCTGCGGCAAAATGAAAGACACGACAATAGAGAGGGTTGAAACTGGTGAGGGACGAAAAGAGAGATAAGCATAGCATCACTTTGGCTTCAACTATCGGGTTCTAATTTTCTATTCTTTTAGTTTAATTTAATGATAATGTCTAATTAATATTTTGTACTAAGGTTGAGGATGAAACTCCATTAATGAAATAATTTTCTTTTATTTGTTTATTTAATTCTCAAATATGTATGTTTCATTATTTATGATTTTTACTTCATTAGATTAACAAATATAAATTATTTTTAACACTAACATCATGTACTTGTGGTAGTTAATAATTATGTTTGATTAACTCTTGGTTGGCATTTTAAGTGATAAAAAGTAATTTCCTTTGATTTATTGTTTTTCAATTTAATTGGATACATTGGATGCTTCGATTGATTTCTTTGATCCACTGCCTTTTGAATTATTGTGATAGCCTGCCGATGTGGGAGTCCCACATAGGTGGAGGAGGAAAAGTAGAGAGGGGTTTTAAGAGGCCAGCCCCTCTTGACTTCATGTGACGCGTTTGGGTGTGACTGTGTGTCATACGCTAGAACAAAACCTTGAGGGGGTGGACCCCAGAGAGGACAATATCTCGCTGCATACTTTGATCCAGGTGACGAGTTTTGGCCCGGCCATGTGGGCCCTGGCCCAAATGCAAAACCGTGCGGGTTCGAGCGGTGTGCGAGGCCCAAAAAGGACAATATCACACTGAGTCAAGCCCTAAGCCTTATGTTCGGGTCGGGTCGTTACAATTAAAATTGAATACATTGAATGCTTTGGATTTTGCATAAATTAAGTGAAGGAAAATCTAATTTTTGGACACCATATTAGTGAACTTGAATGTTTAAATCTTGAGAAAGCAATGGATTGATTTCTGGGTTGCTACTCTAAAATTGGGAATTATTAGATAAATACTTAGAAGATTATGAATTTAATGGTGGTGGAATCTGATGCCTTACTAATTTCTCTCGCTTGATTAAAACTTCATTTTCAGTTGTTTTAATTAATTTCGCAAATTCAATCATTCTCCTTAAAAATTGTTAACTAGGTTAAGGTCAGATTATTAGGCTTTTTAATTTATTTTTTTGGATCATTTTAAAATCAAGTCCCTGTGGGTTCGACTTCGCATTTGTGTAACTCTATATTCTAATTTGATTTGTGCGCTTGTGAGTAAATTAAAATTTCACAACAACTTGCCTCAAAGCTCTTTTGTTTTGCCTTTCACCATTGGGGACAATCAGTTGGAAGGAAGAGAAGAGGAGGACAAGGCTAGAGCTCAAAGATTTTTGGAACGAATAGCCAAGGTGCAGAAGGAAGTTGAAACACATCTGCAGTGATCACGGCAGAGGTATAGGACTCGACGTGATTGACATCGCTTGGAGTGCACATTCTAGGAAGGTGATCTTGTTTGATTGAAATTGAGCAAGGAACGACTGAAGGGTGATGGAAAGAAGCTAAAACCTATCCGATATGGACCGTTCAAAATCATTAAGAAGATTGGAGACAATGCATCCTAGCTTGATCTACCACCATACATGCAAATGCACTCAGTTATTAATGCTAAGAACTTGAAGCTGTTTGAACTTTCTCTACTTGATGAAGACTGAGACTGGGACACTCGATTACCGTCCATTGAAGACTTGTGGGTGGAGTGAAAAGATCCACTTTATGAAGATTGCATTCTAAAGAACAATGTGATGAAGAATATGCGAGGAAATATGATTTTTTCGCATCGGCAGGAAGGGACAACTACCAAGTCAGTCAAGTTGGTACAGGTGGGCAAGTGAACAACAATGTTCCCCCATATGCAATTTTCACATTTAGCGGGAGCTAAATTCCCTAAATAGGGGGAGTCATGATCCAGGAAGATCAAAAATAAGATTCAGTACACTAAAACATGAAGTTCAATCAATTGAACTTTGGTATAGACTGTCTATAAAACACAAACATGGATTTAAGAAGAAATCAGTCGACTGAATTTCATGTTCAGTCGACTGAAATTGCTCCAAAAAATAGACATGATGTCTCTACACAATTCAGTTGACTAAACTGAACAATTTAGTTGATTGATTCTGTCTCAGATAATTTCTGAGAAATCTATCAATAATTCAGTCGACTGAACTCAACAGTTCAGTCGATTGAAACATCAAATTACACATGTTGTTGACAGTTTTCAGTGGTTCTTTTTCAGTTTTTCTCTTTTTCTTTTGTTGTAACTTGTAATTCAAGGCATACAGAACACTCTAGAAGGATTGTACAATCGCTTTAGAAGAAAAAAAGAAAGAAAAAAAAAGTAGGAAGAGAATTTTCTTCCCAAATCTTTTTCTCTCTCTCTTTCACTGAAAATCTCTCCAATTGTCGCTTTAAGCATCCAAATTCGAATCAATCTTAAAATCAAAGGACTCAATCACTCCGACTTTCCAAGAATCTTCATATGATTGCAAAGTAAAGCAATCAAAGCTCTGATACCAACTGATGTAGGCTTAGGGTTGAATATTAAGAGAAACTTGCCAGTAAGCTACAGTTTCATAGTATGGTCTCTGAAGGACCTGTGTTGTCGATCACAACTCTTAAAATGATTCTTCCTTGGCATTCAACTATGATTAATGGAGTTTAGATTAAGGTTTCTTTTAATCCAATTAATTTTAATGATGTAGAAATGAATGATTAGAATAGATTAAAGAGTGGCAATAATAATCTTCATAAAAATCATAAACCATCGAAGAATTATAATTGCCAAAACTTACTTACAAAAGTTTTGATACTAATTCAAGGACCAAGAAGGCTTTCGCCCAGGGCCAAAGCCTGGTGTGCACTGCACTTCAACTCTAAGAATCTTTGTTCTAAAAATTCAAAAGTATTTATTAAATTCTAAAATTATAATAAATTTATAGGAAACAAATTGCAAAAGACCAATAAATCTTTGCCATGGTTGACCAAGTGATGACAGACTTGTGAGACTTTTCTAATCTAAAAAATCTAGAAAATAAAGAAAGATAAATCATTATAGGATTGTGTGCCTCATGTGGGATTAATGTTGGATTTATTTCCAGTCACTGGAGATTGCATCCAATCTCCACTTGAAGACTTTTCCTGCATGGGGATTTGTGCCACCTCACTTCTTATCTCTTGTGATTTGTTGACTCTCCATTTCCTATTTAGAATTGATGATCAAGACCGTACACTTGTCACTGTAAGAGAGAGTTTGGAGAGTGAGCAAGAGTGGGTTTGGATATGGATCATGTTTACTGAAGGTGTGGGCTTTGATTTACAGATTGATTTGAGTCATTGGACTTGAGATAACAAATTGACTGGATTTATTAGACGGATCCAATGATGTTTGTCTTATCAAATCAAGTTATAGAAATCACTCTAATTCTTTATGTGATCAAATCCACTAAAATCCACCGAATTGTCACTTTTATGCTTTCATGATCATTGTCACAAATACCGGTGGTATTTTTAAATCCACATTTTTATCGATAAAATACCATTATCGTGTTAAAAATATGTTTTTATTGGCACGACGATAAATTCTCAGTAAATTCTCGATAAAATCGCGTTAAACATATGATAAATGGTAATATCGCGATAAGATCCGGTAAATTCCTAATGACCATTTTTATTTTATTAATTCTATTTTTATTATTTTTAAATATTATAATTTCTGTGAGATTTTCCCATTAAATTTTCAATAAAAATCTTAAAATTTAAAAATATTCTAATATTATCAATAGCCCTTAATATCCCTATAACGGGAATAACGGTATTTGCTACAATGTTCGTGTTGCTGTTTGTTCCCACTCCATACACTCCCTCGCGTTCAACTTTTATATTTTTATTTATTTCACTCTCATGACCCTTGTCACAAATATTGATGGTATTTTCAAATTTACCGCGTTTTTACCGGCAAAATACCATTACCGCGTTAAAAACTTGTTTTTATCGCCATGACGATAAATTTTCGGTAAATTTCCAATAAAATCGCGTTAAAAAAGCGATAAACGTTAATAACGCGATAATATCCCAGTAAATTCCAGATAAATTCCGGTACCATTTTTATTTCATTAATTTTTTATTTATTCTATTTTTTTATTTTTTAAATATTATAATTTCTGTGAAATTTTTCTATTAATAAAAATTTGAGAATTTAAAAATATTCCACTGATTGCCGTTAATATCCTAAGAAAAGTATTTATCTCAATGCTCATGACCAACCTTGACCGAGCCTACCCTTCATTTGGTGATTTTTTTTTTACCGATCGACCCGCTGAGCCTACGGAGTTCAAATCCATTCTTTTAGGGCGATCCTATCCGCTGCCATGTCAAACAACCCAAAATACTTAAATCTCTGATTTTAAGAATAAGAAAAAGGGGAAGGAGAAGATTCCTATTTCTCGAGTTTTCGATTTAGTTTTCTCTTTCAATTGTTTAGATCTGAATCTGAGTCTGAATGTGATTATACTTTTGGAAGTATAGAAGAAGATGAGCGTGATAGATCTGCTTACCCGCGTCGATGCCATCTGCAAGAAATACGATAAGTATGACATCAACAAACAGAAAGAACTCAACGTCTCTGGCAACGATGCCTTTGCCTGCCTCTTCACTACGGTTGAGGCTGACATTGAAGCGGCACTCCAGGTCAATCTCCCTCTTCCTCTCTCTCTACGTTATTTTCACAAACGATCTCAATTTGCTGCCTACTTTTCTCTCTCCCTCTCTTTCTATCTGTTGGGTCTTCTAGTAAAGGTCTTGATTCCTACTGTGAATGGTTTCTCTCTCTCTCTCTCTCTCTCTCTCTCTATATATATATATATATATATATATATCTATATATATATATATATATATATATATATATATATATATATATATCATGTAATTGTTCTCTATTACTTGCAGAAAGCGGAGCTTGCTTCCAAGGAAATAAATAGGGCTGCAGCAGTGGCAATGAATGCCGAGATCCGACGGACAAAGGTTCGATTGCTTGAAGAAGTCCCAAAATTGCAGAGATTGGCAATTAAAAAGGTCTGGTTTCCCTTTATCATCATTCACCTTGACATAGTCGTGGGTCTCTTGGGTGTAGTGGGATTGTTGGCAGTTTGTTTCATTGTGATTTGTTTATTTTTGCTTCTCTATTTGCACCTCTGGTGCCTCTCTTTCTATTAATATATTAACCATTCAAACCCCCGGGGGTTGGCCTAGTCGTTGAGATACAAGACTTCAGGATTGAGGTGGGGTTCAATGCCTGGTAACTCCAATGAAGGGACACTCTCTGTGGGATATGTACACAGTAAGGTCCTACTATTTGAACCCAGCATGTATGTGTAGGGAGGCATGCACATGCCCCGAAGGACTTAGTTGGGCGAGACACCTGGACACCTTTGGTCATAAAAAAAAAAATTTAACCATTCAAAAACGTGTATAAATATCTTCATTTACTTGGTTGAAAATGATTGAGGTTGTAGCATTAATTCGTTTCGTTGGTTTAATTCATTTAATATAGTTATAGTTTTTGCAAGGACATCTTGAACTTTAGGATAAAGGGGTATCTTCATAATTATTGTACTGGGTACCACCTATAAATGTATCTTTAAGGGACTTCTAGGGTTAGAGGAATCCTTTCATATTCAGAGAGGCACGAGGAAAAGAGCACAAAACCCCATTCTCGAAAATGGTGAAATTTCTCCTTTCTAATTGTGGGTGTAGGAATACCAACGAGCCACATAAATCTTGTTGTGTTCCTAAAATATTGCTTTTGTAGTAGTTTCTTTATTTTCAACACCCTTTTCTCATCATTGTTCTATAAATGTATAAATTATTTCTCCATTTATTTGATTGAAGATGATTGACCTTGAATGATTGAATTCATTATGTTGCTTTAGTTCATCCAATGTAATTACATGTGCTGTGAAGACATCTGTTATATATTGGTCAGATGGCATGCAAACTGCATATGCTATTGACTGTTGATCAAATGGGTCCTGTCTTGGTAGGCTGTTGGTCATGAACCATATGGTGGTGCTTGGCTTGGGGTATGGAGGGTTGGGGGAACTGGAAGGTGGGGTGCTTGCCATTGCTTATGAGAACCTAAGAGGGGAAAAGTGGATGCCACTTGCCCCAGTTTTTGGTGCAAATGTATGCACCTACTACTGTGTTGAACTTGTCATTTAATCTAGCTACCTTGCTCACGTTTTCATCAAAAACTGTTTGGCAAAAGGTCTTGCTATAACATTGTTTCTCCACCTCCATTGTCACGGTTGAAAACCAATCTAGAGCAAATCAAAGTATGGAGTTTCAGGTCTCTAGCGGTTCACAGTGCGAACCAGATGGTATTTTCAAATACTGATGAACTGGTCTAAATTGGTGTGAAATTTCAAATCCTTATAAAATTTCTGATAAAATATCCAAAAAATCTAGAATATTGGAAAAACATGGATTGTAAACTTTGTTTTTAATCTCACTCAAGATATGGAAAAAAACTGCTTACTGTATGATACTTTGTAAAAATTGATGTATTTTAGTACTAGAATAAAAATGAGAATAAATATAAAATAATAATAAATTCTTCATGGATCTTAGATCTTAGTATTATATGTTGTTAGTGATTAGATCTACATGCAACCTATGACTTTAAAGAATGTCATCTTATTTCGTTTCAAATTTTTTTGAAAAATAATAGAAAATATAAAAACTAAAAAAATTGAAAATAAATATAAAAAAATTTCTTAGCTCTAAGTAAGATGTGTTGTGTAACCCATCAGATCTAAATAGAAACTACTTTCTTAAACCATTTTATGTTATTTTATTTGAAAAGAATGATAAAGTAGCAAAAAATTATGAAAAACGGAAAAAAAATTGAAGAATAGTTAAAATATGCAATAAAATTTGTTAATTGGCCCAAATTTTATTTACATAATGTTTTAATTTTTTTTTTGGAAAGATAACTTCATTAAAAAAGGAAAGAATACAAGCACATAAGGAGGCCAAAACAGCCCCCACAAAACACAATTACAAGAAGTGAGTAACTACTTCCGAATCTAAAGATAACCCCTGACGGGCCAACTCATCGGCAGCCGAGTTAGCAGAACGAGGAACCCATGTGATTTTAAGATGAAAAGAATTGATAATGCTCCGAATCCTTTCAATTTTATCCAAAAATCTCCACGGCAAATAAAACCCAAAGCCCAACTCACTATAACTTGAGAATCACCTTCGACCAAGCACCCATGAACCCCTTTATGTTCTAACTCCAGAAGACCACGCCATAGAGCTATTAATTCTGCCTCGATAACTGACCCATGAGGGATGGGTCCAGCATAAGAAAATACAGAAGACCCAGAGTCAGTACGAATAATCCCACCATACCCAGTCAAATCAAGATGTCGCATATAACTACATAACGTTTTAGCATTATTACCAAGTGAATCATATACTTTTAAATGAAATATTGGCCAATAGTTTTAAAACTCATGTGATATTTTGCCGATGCCGGTTCTAACCAAAAAAACATACCGGGTTCAACCAGTTCACAGTTCGAACTAGCTGATTTTTAAAAGCATGGATGTCCTCAAAGCGTATTAATTGATTCTCCATTATACATTCTGTTTGTAATCCTTATACTCTTTATACTTGGGCTTTTTTCTACTTTCTAAAGATGTGCCAAAGCATATTAATTGACACTCCATTATCTTTTCTTTTGTTGGAGCAACTCTTAGGCTTTCTTTGCTTTCTCCATGGCCTACATGGTTCAAGCACCATCATGATGTAATGTTTGGTGGAAATCAAAACCTAATCTTGCAATCATGTAACCTTGCATTTAGACTCCAATCAACATGAACATATTAAAAGACTGAAATATTACAAAACGTTGCAACATTAGGAAATGAAAATGAACTTACTAAATTTCAAATATCACAAATATTATTGTTAACACGCAAAAGTTGAGGCATCAATGTCATCAACAACACTGTATTAGCAAAAAAGATCATGTAACTTAGAATTAAGAAAACCCATAAAATTAAATGACATTGATCGGTAAAATTTATTAAAATGATGAGGGAGCTCCCAGGCTTTCTATAGAAAACCTAGAATCTAAAATGCCAAAATTTGCAGAAGAATCAGAGACATGATAGATATACGGCCAGAAATGGGTTTAGACTTGGTAAACCCATTCTGTCTAGAAGAAGATGAATGGGGGATCAGGGCAGAGGTAGAAACATGGTTATCAGGCAGCTTATACAGATTCATCCTTGAAAACAAATTACTGATTTGGGTGTCAAGGCTTGGCAATTGCATTGAGGATCGACTGGGGTTTGAGGGGAAGGGATCAAAAGGGGTCTCTCAGAGGCCATGACCCAAAGATCAAGTGGCCTAGGAGCATTGTTATGAGGATTGGTTGCACAAAGATTGAGTCTTTCTGCTTTGTTTCGTCAAAAAACTTACAAATGAATACTGGGTGTGTATGAAATGTACTGCAGAAAGAGTAGAAACCTAGGAAAGGGAGGTAAATGTGAGATCAATGTAAGCAAATGAGAAATGGGTCTCGAGACTTGTGTTGGAGCCTTGGAGAGTTGATTTTCTGTTGTGGGGTGACTTTCTTTTTCACCTGAGTCTGGAATAGATATTGGGACAAGGAGTTTAAAGGGTAGAGAGAGAGTGGAGGTGAAGTCAAAGAGACAGAAAAAGGGGCGGCTACTGCAACTTAAAATGGAAGAAGTCACCGCAATCATTTGAGCAAACATGCGAAGGAGCTCAAATAACAATTACCCCAAACTAAGTACATGGATTATCTCACTTAAGACAAATCCAGAACTACCCAAATAAAGTTCTAATCACCATTAAATAAATGGGTTCCTCCAATAATCAAATCCGAGATCTAATCATTAACCATGCCCATATTTTTTTACCATAGCAAACTAAAAAACCAGTTCAGAATCCACTAATCAAGCATTGAGACAACAAACCAACTATTCAAACAAAACATGACAAACCCATATTCATATCTAGAAAAGAAAGCAGTCAAATAAAATGAAATAAGGTAGAGAGATGGAAGAAAAGAGAAGATGAGAAGACTTGAGGAAAGGTAGCACTTTGAGCCCAGACGCTGCCATCATGGCCGATGATTGCGTTGAATGTGAGGTTATTGCCCTCGATGTCACACATCAGATGATCATCCACGTAAGTTTGCCAAGACATCTTCCCATTGTCCTCTGATTTCAACTTCTATCGCTTTTTTTTTTTTTTTTGGAGGTTTTTCTCTTCTGGAATGAGGATTGCACGATTGCATCAAGGTTTCGAAGAATAAATAGAAGTGACCAGAGAGAGAGAGAGAGAGAGAGAGAGAGAGAGAGTGGCGAGAAAGGGAGATCAAGAGAGAGGCGAGCGTGCAAGGAAGATTGAGAGAGAGTGGCGAGCGTGAAAGGAAGATTGAGAGAGAGAGGCAGTTTCTAGAAAGAGCAAAAGCCGAAAGAAACCCTAAATGCTATTTAGATCCGATGGGCCCTTGGACTGTCCGCGGTCTGTTCGATAACAAACGGACTGTCAAGGTCCGATCCCCAAATTGATAGACCAAAGAGAGAGAGACTGCTGTGGGTGACAAAGAACGAAGAGAGATATCCAAAGAGCGCGAGGGGGAGAGAGAGAGAGAGAGAGAGAGAGAGAGAAGAGAGAGAGGAAGATTGAGAGAGAGCAAAAGCCAAAAGAAACCCTAAATGCTTTATTTAGATCCGATGGGCTCTTGGATTGTCCGCTGCCTGTCCGATAACAAACAGATTGTCAAGGACCGATCCATGAATTGTTAACGGACCGGATGATCCACGGGCCTGTTTTCCTTTTAATCAGGCCGGACCGGATGATCCGCGAGCCTGATCCTGGTCCATTTACAGCCTTAGAAACAATACATTATTTTGTTATCTTTGAAAAAAAAGTTTGTAATTTCATAAAACCATGCTTTAGGTTAGTTATTCTTGTAAGCTGCAAAGTGAGATTTGCATTAATCATCAAGAGTCCCAAAAAATCCCAGGTCAGAGGGCTATCAAAAGAAGAACTAGCCACCCGCAATGATTTGGTTCTTGCTCTGCCAGAGAGGATTCAAGCCATACCAGATGGCACTGCAACTGCAGCTAAACAAACAGGAAGTTGGACAGCTTCTGGGTCAGAGATAAAATTTGATTATACTCCAGGTAATCAATTCAGTTTACTGAAATTTTGTTACATTTTTCACATCACGATTTTTATATTCTTGTGAATGACAGATTTGGAATTATATTAATTTTTTGCCTTCTCTTTTGCACAAATAATCTAGATGGAAAATTTGATAGCGAATTCTTTCAGCAAACGGAAGAATCAAGTCAGTTCAGGCAGGAGTATGAAATGAGAAAAATGAAGCAGGTAAGTGTTAGTCTTTATGATTGAATGCTTGACTTACAAATAATTTTTTGCATTATGTTATGTCACTGAACTTCTGAAATATGCCTTAAAAAAACTTCAGAAATATGTCAATGAGGAAATTCAAACACATCTAATTAAATTAAACCACACATTTTTTATGGGAACCTGGAATAGAAGAGGAAATTGAGGAATGTCATCTTAGATGGTTTGGGCATGTGTCTTGAAGTCTGGAAGTATCCTTGAATGAAGCTAAGGTGTCTCCTAGAAGTATTAATGTGGAAAAATCAAATTGTATATCATCCAATGGACATTTGCGATAAATGAGTTTGCAGGGTTCTCAGAGACTTATTTCACGGATTGTTGGGTATGAATCTATTAAGTTTGGTGTTTGTAGATGTTCTGTTTTGTGTTTCTCTCTTTTTGCATTGGTCGTTGATTAAACCTAAAACCTCGTTAAGCTTCGTCTTAGAAATGTATATCTTTTTCTTTTTCTCTCTTAATAATAATATTCTGTTGCTATCTATCCAAAAAAAGCTGAAGGGTACATAATGATACCTTAATTCTTCATACAAATGGAAGTGGACCTTCAAATTCCTTACCCAATGCCAACCAATAAACTGCATTTTTGGAGTCTCCTTTATTATAACTTATAAGCCCCTTAGGAAAATAATTCCTTGAATAACCCCAAAGCTTCTCTAAGCTAATGTTCCACATCATTAATCCTGAACACTTGACTTGTCTTCCAACATTGGGAGAGTTGTGGAGAGAAGATCTTTCTTTCCATTCCAAGCATTGTCATTGTAATTTCAAGCCACCATTGTCCATTGCCCTGTCTTCGTTTCTCATCTGTCATCCCATT
Source organism: Chimonanthus salicifolius (assembly GCA_013350335.1). NCBI lineage: Eukaryota > Viridiplantae > Streptophyta > Magnoliopsida > Laurales > Calycanthaceae > Chimonanthus > Chimonanthus salicifolius. Next base: position 30,585,617 of record CM023539.1, read on the forward strand.
ATCCACCACCATTGTTCATCCCCTTTCATTGTTTCCATCTTTGTCACCATCAAGTTGTTTGATTCTTGGTACAGAACATTACAATGCTGTCCTCCCCACACTTTGTTCTCCTTTGCACCTGCCTCTTCTTTGTGGCTATTGCTTATTACCTTGTCACTCAAGTTTGCCTTGAGTTTGTGATGTGGGTGATCTCATGCTTACTTCCTCTACCTACATCTTGGATCCCTGGCCAATTGATATTAATGGTTCCTTGTGTTAATCTTGTATCTCTACACCACAACTTTATTGGTATCAAAGACAAGATCCTTCATCCTCTTACCTTTTCAGTTAGCTACTCGTTTCTGGTCCATCCGGAATTTGCTTTCATCACCTTTACCCTCATACTATCCACAAAAATCCCATTCAATGCATAAATGGCCTTTGCCACTTCCTTTCCCATCCTGACACTCACAAATGCAATTGATCTTCTATTTACACTTTCTGTTGCCTTAGGATATTCATCCCTGATTACAGCTAACTGGGAAATATTGATCTGCCTAGTTATCAAGATATGCTTCTGTGAAAACTGTCATTGGATAACATTATCATCTCTGAACTTTTGTCCACCCACCTTCTGGTATTAATTTCCTTATCCAAGCTACTGTACACTATCCATGATCGCTGTATGCCACTTTCAGTCACTTTTCCATTGATCATCATGTAGATTGTAGAATATAGGGACTTAGGACAAAGTGCACCTAAGAGGCTGTTTGGTTGCATGGGATTTGGTTCATCAGAATGCAACCGAGTCGTCAGAATTCTGACCAGAGGGATGAGGGCTTTTGAAAGCTTGTTCACTTAAATTCTAATGTCTAAAGGAAACTATGTTTGAAGATCTATAGATCTCAAATTGGAGGGTTGCTTGGTTGCACAAAGTCTGCATTTTACTAGTTACATTATATATCTACCTTTGTCTGAAGTGGGAACTGGCATCAACTTCTAAAATCTCAATTGGACAAATTTATGATGCATAATTTTATTTGATCCAGGACATGTATGCTACCTGTCTATTTCTAGTAGTTATCATGAGTATGTGACTCTTATCGTTTTTTGAGATCTAATTTAGGCCTTCTTACAGGACCAAGGTTTGGAAGTTATAGCAGAAGGATTAGATACGCTGAAAAACATGGCCCATGATATGAATGAGGTTGGCTGGTTAGATTTGTTATTCTGCATTTGCTTGTTTAAGAAATGTTAGGGTTTGACGAGTTCTCTAATATTGGCAGGAGTTAGACAGGCAAGTGCCTTTAATGAATGAGATCGATGACAAGGTGAATGAATTTGTCAATATATTTTATCCATGTCATGGAGCATAAATTGTGCAATTGCCTAAAAAAATCTTACTTGCGCTGTTTGACACTTCAGGTGGACAAAGCAACCTCTGACCTTAAAAAGAGAAATGTGGCTTAAGGAAACTGTTAATCGGGTAAGTAGATTGTGGTTCCATTTGAGTTTTGATTCCATATGACAGATGAATTGCAACATGCTTTTCTAACAATGGTTGTATTTGGTTCTGTTCCAGCTTAGGTCCAGTCGCAATTCTGTATCGATATCATTCTATTGTGTATAATTCTTGGTATGCTGTCTCTTTTAAAAGTAAGTTTCTCAATTTTATTAATTTTTAACTTTGCAAACATATATGGAGTCACATGGGAGACTTTAAAGCAATCAGTATTTTCCTAGAGTTAAAACAAAAATAAGTTAATCTGGTTCTCCAAAAGCTTAAATATGGATTTCCAAAAGTAATAACTTCACTTGGAGATCCTCATAACTATTATACTTTGTCATCATCATCTCAAATAAATTTTTATTCACATTTCTGTTACTATCCAGTACTCCAACTTTAGCTGGACTTCGTCTACGTATAATCATGTCTTTCCTCATTAGGAATGCTCTAGAAGAAGTACAACTGAATCTAACCATCCTAGAAAGCTGTTGGACTCTACCAATGCCTAGCACAATGTTGTCAAAATTACAAGTCACGTTTCGACTCGTACGATTCGAATTGAATTGGGACTCAGCTATTCAAATCGCAAGAAAAATTGGGATTTACAAAAAATCATACAATTTTAGTGTTGACTCGCAAATTGTGTGAGTCAACCCCTAAAATCGTAGAATCGTTCGATTATGTTGAGAAAGGAAGAAAGAGGAGAAGAAACGAAGAAGAAAAAGGGGAGAAAGAGGAGGGAAGAAGCGAAGAACACACTTCAATGTTCGATCTTCAGAAAGGAACCACCTTCTCTGTTTTTCGTCGCAATGATTTTTCCTTTCTTTGTTTCTTTTTCCCTTCTTTCGTGCTTATACCTCTTTTTCTTTTCTTTATTTCTTTCTTCCCTCTGTTTCTGCTTTCTTTTTTTCTTCTTTACGTCTATTTCGATCAGTAGGTCCTGCGGAAGGACTATCGGTATTTTTATCTTTCGTCCGTAGATGTCATGTCCACCAACATTGTGATATTAATTTATTTTTCTTTTTATTTCTCCTTTTTTCGAGTGATTCGCGAGCCTTCCTTTAGATAATTTTTTTTATAATAAAAATATTTTTCTCTTGTTTTCACATGTTATCTTTTCTTATTTTGAATTTTTTGCCATTTTTTTCTGTTCTATTAGAAAACCTCTTTTTATTTTTTATTTTTTTTCAATCTTTTGTGATCTATTTTAAAAAATAAAAAGCTCTAAAAATAATTTTTTATTTGATGAATGCTATTTACGTTTATTTAAATGCCTTTGATTTATTAAATTTATCAGTATTTAATATTTATATTAAATCTCATATTAATATTTTTGTGTCTTTTTTGGATAGTTATTTACAATGGATGATAAGTGTCAAATTGGGGATGCAATTGCTTGACCGATTGTTTATAGTTTATAGAATAATTTAGAATGATTTAACGATAGATAATTAATATATTTATAGTTATAGAATAATTTTAGAAAAAATCATTATAAATCTTATGATTCTACGATTTCGATATACGATTAACACCCTAGACCTTTTTCAATGCGATTCGAGTTTCACAACATTGGCCTAGCATATTCACCTATTTGGTAGCCCACTAGACAACCCAGCTATTGGGGTGCTAACCAAAGTATTGATTCCCTTTTCCAACTAGAAATGAGTTGAGAAGTTGCTGATCCTAGTGTCATCCGCATTTCTTTGAGAGATAAACCTAAGGGGTTGTTTGTCTTTTTCTCGAGGAAAGCAGTTCCATGGAAAATGTATTTAGGTTCAATTCATGTCATCCAACGTTTGCATAAAAAATCAACCTGTGTCGGCCATGGCAACTGACAAATTTGTCTTTTGCATAAATAATGTTTATTCTCGTAAAAATAAACGAAGCGTTATTTGGTGAGTA